>JAZGLO010001350.1:180000-430000 GCA_036873155.1 Biomphalaria sudanica
AAAGCAAGAAATACTAATTGAAATTAAAAGCCAGCTTCATGTCGATGTTAAGGTAAGAATTTTAAAAAATGCATGCCCTGCATTTGTTAGTATAAAGTACATTAATTGCTTTCAAAGATCCTGTAATACACGCTTCTTTTGCCTTAACTAAATATCATTTTCGCGCAAGATCATTACAATGCGCCAACTTGAACAGTGGCGTAGCTAGGGTGGGGGTAGGAGAATTTGAAAATCCCCCTACCCCCACTCGAGGTGGGCCCCCAAAATGAGTTTTTTTACATTAAATATTAAATATTACGCAAAATGCAGTGGCCCCTAAAGAGGTCAAGACACCCAGGAAAAAATTCCTAGCTACGCCCTTGAACTTGTATTGAAACATTAGTATAATCTTTGATCTGATGCCTGGTCGTGTGGTATGTGCCCTTGACTGTCGTTCAGTGGTCTCGGGTTCTAACCCTGTTCACTGCCATCCCTGTCATTATGCTGGAGGTTTGCGATAGGATATAGTTATCTTGAAATGTCTTTGAAACTTAAGGAACACTTCAAACTTGAAGGCAATCAAAATAGTAGACCTTGCGCTGAAATCGTCTCAAACGATGGTGTATATACGATATTGATATACAAACATATTTTAGTTGGGTCTTAAATTCTACTTTTACGTGATTAGACTTTACTTTTATTTACAAATATCTATAGAATCCATATTAGTATATTATTAGTAAAAACACAATTTAAAATACAAGATAGTATTGGATTATCTCATTTTAGCTGAGTCAAACCTTGCTTGATATCGCCAATCACAATCTCTTCTTTATCAGCATTTCCTGTTCCTGTGTAGTTCACGCCCGATACATCTCTAAACAACAACTTATAGCCTTTTTATTCATACACACTATAACCCTATTAAAAATGGGATTTTTTAAAATTTAAGACATTCATGTTCTTTTAGCGTAGGCGGCGGCCGTCAGTAACATATATAGTATGGCTTCTCTGTATGTTGTGTCTGTTCTTGTTATGGCGAATGCTGTTGCTGTTGTTTTTATTTGAGGAAAAAAGTCCTTGTAATCACAACTCTTTTCCAATAGGGATCAATAAAGCAGTCCTAGTGTTAGTCATAAATTTGTGGATCTTTTGTCATTTATTTCTTTATCTTTTTCAGAACTCTTCAACAACTATCAGGAGATTAACTTGCGCTGAAGACAAAAGAAAGTCTGCCCAGACTGTGGGAAGTTTGTCAGTGATAGCTTTAGTGATAGTCTTTGGTAGTATCATAGTCTTAGACTTCTCACGTTTAGTTCAGTGTGTTACTAGAGGTCAGGCACGATCTTTCAAGAAGAAGCACCAGCGGAGAAATATGACAAAAATGAATTCTGGATAATCCACTTATGCCAAATTAATACATAGTTTATATGAAATAATTAAACGACAACGAAAGATTGAAAGAGAGTGAGAAAGAAAGCACGAACAGGGACGTCCTCCGACGTCCTCGTAAAACTTGGAGCCACACTTTCATGGAGAACCTCAGAGCAGTGGACATTAGGGCGCCAGAGGCGTCAGACATTGCCAGTGACAGATCTTTGTGGAGACAGCTAGCCGCCCAATGCGCCGAACGACTCGGAAGGATCTAAATCTTTTTTTTTTTTATTATTAAATTTAGTTTATTAAGTGTCTATTCCAGAGAAACGTACAAGCTAATTTATAAATGTTATTTGTACATATAGTAAGAATGATTATTGCAATAAGTAGTATTTTCTTATGAATTAGATCTCACTTCAAGTTAGTGTGTAATGACCAAAGAATATTTAAAACAAAAAGCATTGGTAGAACCATAGTGATTGCAAGGTTTATGTTTTCTAGACTCATTTATTAGTGAAATTTAAATGGATCAAGCTTCTTTGAATTCCTCCCCCCCCCCCACTTTATTATCCAAAAAATACATTGGGAAAAAAAACGAATTTTATGGTGTCACAACAACAAATTGGAAAAACTTTGTTCAGAAATTGTTCATAGTTCTTGCGTTCATTTGCTTGGCCTTTTTCCTGCCCTAGTCGCATGAAAGTCCGCATACATTTTAAGCCATACAATCCACATAGGCTTGCATCTTACACGAAATGCCTGATCTCCGAAGTTTTGAAGGTCAATGTCTTTATTTACAACAGTTCTGGGACACACACACACACGGACGTTTTTATGGATGGTGTGTTGTCATTCTGAAACTGTGGGGGAGGCTTGTGTATACAATAACCTATGGAAGCCCAAAGGTTCCAAGAAGTATAAATATTTTTGTTGGTGCGATTGAATTCCTGAAACTGTTGTTATGTACCACAAAGCTGGCTAATCAACACACAAAATTGTTCGTGTACATCACTAGGTCAGAAGTCCCACGCCATTGTATACAGGCTGAACTCTATGACTACGACCGCTTTCCAAGATCACTAGTAGAGAAACCTCCACAAGTTGATAGACCGTTACCGGTTTTCAGATGTTAACCTGTCGTCAACCCAAGAATGAGGACACACAGCATTGTAGTGAGCTCATGAGGAACATAAAGGACTAGATATAATCTAAGATTAATTATGCATTCCAGTATGTCTGGTCTAAATCTAGGTAAGAGGAAAAAAAAGCAGAGGTCGAGTCTTTAAAAAAAGGGGTTAGTATGGTGGATAGAATATAGCAAGTGAAAAGAGAAATGTTTAAGAGTGTAGACCACTACGAATGAACTGTGAACATGTTTTTACTGTACAATAATTCAATATATTTTGCTGGTATGAATAACGATTTCTCTTTGTTTGTCAGACATACAAACTTGAAATATTGTGTACCCTTTGATATTACAGAAGACATCAACAGTTAATGTATCTCTTTTCGAGTTAGCGATTTTCTAAAGATAGCATTAGTTGATATTTTGATCACTTGTTCTGAAGTATTTAAACTATTTTAAACACATAAAGAGAATATTGGTCAATAATTAAACACCTTAAAATCGGGGTCCTATCAGAGTGGATTTAGTGTATACGTTTTTAAACTCTCTATTATGACTGTATTACAATTGAAAATATCTACACCCTACATCTAGAAAGCATGTTATGGCGGCGTGTTAGGTTCAGCTCTGAGAAAATAGAGTTAATAGTCCGGAGCGCAAATCGAACGACCAGAAAACTTTATTGTTCAAAATCAATTTGTAATTTAGCGGTCCCAAAAGAGGAACAATTGCTTTATTTTTTTAACTTTCCAAAATATTACATTCCAAAAAAACAACAACAGAAATTGTTCATAGTTCTTGCGTTCATTTGCCTGTCCTATTTTCCCGATCTAGTCCGCATACATCTCACATGGGCTTACATCCCACATGGGCTTACATCTCACATGGGCTTACATCCCACATGGGCTTACATCTCACATGGGCTTACATCCCACATGGGCTTACATCTCACATGGGCTTACATCCCACATGGGCTTACATCCCACATGGGCTTACATCTCACATGGGCTTACATCCCACATGGGCTTACATCTCACATGGGCTTACATCTCAGACGAAATGCATGATCTTCGGAGTTTTGAAGGGCAATGTCTTTATTTACTAATAAAGTCCAACATTTCTGGGACACATACACAGAGGTTTTTATGGATGGTGTGTTGTCAGTACTCAGTCATTCTCAAACTGTGGGGGAGGCTTGTGTATACAAGCTCTGTTATCTTATAGTTACAGAAATATTGAGGCGGACCAATGTGCGGTTGTTATCAAATACACTGTTCATTAGAATAGACCCGCTGGAGTTCATCAATAATAAAGTCATAGTCGCAGATATAGGAGCATTAGCGAGTGTTCAAAACAGGATAAGTTTTCCATGTCCATTACAAGAGCGAAGATCCAAAATTATTCATAGTTAATGATTATGTTGGATCGTTTACCAGCTGACAGAACAGCCTGAAGTCCTAGTGATCTGATGTTTTTATGTCCAACACTTAAAGCTGGGCTAATCAACAATGTTCCTGGACATCACGTTGTGGACCTTCACAGGTGGATAGACCGGTACGGTTTCCAGATGTAAACTTATTGTCAACCCAAGACTGAGGACAAACAGCATTGCAGTGAGCTCATAAGGAGTTTAGAGGACTATATATAATTTAAAATTGATTATTCTTTACAAATTGTCTGGTCTGGCGATATTTTTTTTCCCTAATGAGGTTCCGAGACAACTAATCTCCACCAGTTGACACCGAGAGGTCCTGGGGTTCTGTTAGAATCACCACAGACTGAAAAGATAAAGAATAGTATCTGTGAGTAATTTTTATATAGTATTTTTTTTCTAATTAGTCCCCAGTACAAATAAAGCTTTACGCACCTCTCCAACCATCTTTGCCATGTATCACCCCCCCCCCCCAATGGATCAAACCCTTACTTTACAAAATTACAATAATAATATTAAAAAATTATAATTTAACAGTAAAGGTATACTACATAACTATTGAGACCATCAGAGTTGTTTAGAAATCGTTGGTGCCTACTGTATATGACAAGAAAATATTTAAGAAATACTTTATTTATACCAATCGTAAACATGTAGATCTGAGTTTTAAACAATTTGCATATTTATTTTTGCTACTTAAAAACATCTTTCGACGTAGTTCTATCAGTGTTAGGAATAGTTTAACGACGTTTGCTTCAAAGCTTTTAGTACAGTGATACTATACGTCCTGCGGGTTATATTGGGCCCGTGCTATCCGGCCCCTACCTAGCTTCAGCCCACATAGCAAAATGAAACTTCGGAGGTTCAGAGCTCATTAGACTCGTCTATTTTATTTTTCTTTAACGCCATGCGGACTAGTGACAAGTTTTTAAAAAAGTAGGTGTGCCCCAACCGGAAACGACCGGGCAAGAAATTGTCCAAATAGATGGCTTGAATCCGATGGTTTAAATAGATAATCTAATAAGATGGTCAAGTTTATATAGAGGGTCGAAATAGATGGTCTAAATCAATTATCTAAAAAGATGGCCGAAATTGATGGCCTAATAAGATGACCTGATAAGATGGTGTTATAAGATGGTCTAAATCAGCCGTTCTCAACCTTTTATGCTCGGCGACCCCTTTTTACAATCCCCAACTCTTCCGCGACCCCCGCACACACACACATACATACAGCAATAGAAGAATAGACAATAACAATCCTTATTTTCGATGGTCTTAGGCGACCCCTGGCAAATCGTCAATCGACCCCTAAAGGGGTCGCGACCCACAGGTTGAGAACCCCTGGTCTAAATAGTTCATCTAAATCAATAAACTAAATAGATGGTCTAAATAGATGGTCTAATTAATAAGATGGCCTAATAAGATGGTCTAAATCAGTGATTCCCAAAGTGGTCTATATAGACCCCCAGGGGTCTACGAGGACTTCCAAGAGATCTACGGAAGTGAAAAAATAAATTGGGGGTCTATGGCCTGTTAATGGGGGTCTACGAAGGCGAATCTCATTGAAGCATGACCATTCATGAAATTGACTCGTTCACACATGATTTGTACCTTAGTTAATCCTTTGAATTTCAACCCTGTTAGTGGCATGATTTTTTTTATTTAAAGATTTTAACGTATTATTTTAAATACCTTAATTGTGTCTACATGAAAGTAATAATTGACATGGCCGAGTCTATACAATAAAATATTGACCGTAAATTGTTGGTTATTACAAATTTGGCTTCATTCTTTCTTTGTTGAACAACTATTGCATTTGTTCTGTATTTTTATGTAACAAAGTTTGAAGCTATGTCGCTATGAAACCATTGAAGCTGGAACATCGAGAAAAGTCAACATGAAATAAAATAGATTCAGATTTGAAATACTGTTGAAAACTTTTAAATTCAGAATTAAGCCACAGTAGACAAATGTTGATTACACATCATAGAAGAGATTAGGTTTGTGAGCGTCTTACAATATATTTACTTAGGCTTATATCAAACTCTAAAAAACTGCACACTTTAAGCAAAATATTGACTTTGCCAACCATTGAATAGGTTTTACACAATCTGTTTGACACAATCCTAGATCTGATATCTTTAAAAATTCCTCTAACTCTTTACAGTTCTCTTCCTTGAAAATCGATCTTAAAAGATCGACGCTTTTAGGGCTTATTTTTCAATTGAATTTCCTTTTTTTTACATTTTTTTTTTGTTGGTTAAATATTTTTAATAATTATTTTTTTATTAATAAAACCCATAAAAATGCGATATGTTTCTATTTTTACATTTAAAAATGCGAATGAACATGCGTCTATTTAAAAGTCACATCCGCCGCCATCTTGCTTTTTGAAAAAGTACTGTATCTGTACCATACAAAAAATCAAATAAAAATGTCTAGCGATGAAAATGACGCAAGTTTTAGTGATGGTCTAAATAGATGGTCTAAAAAGATGGTCTAGTCCAGGGATCGGCAACCTTTTGAGTCAAAAGAGCCAAAAATCACAATTTACACAATTTCAACGTTTTTAAAGAGCCACAAGATTTTTTTTTTTTTTTAAATAAATAGGTGCCGGTGTTCAGTGATTAGGTGCCGGTGTTCAGTGATTAGGTGCCGGTGTTCAGTAATTAGGTGCCGTTATTCAGTGATGGGTTGCCTAATTTTTAACTACTTACAAATAAAAAATAAACGTAATATTCCCCCCCCCCCCCCCATTGAAAAAGTAGCCGGTACGCCGTACAGGGCTTTTTTGTGTCACGGTACGCACAACTCTAATTTTCATTAGTTAGTCGGCTTCTTACTTTACTGTTAATTATATTCATGCAAGAGAACGATTGCTCGCACGAATATGCCGATCCGACGATAGTCGGCCTTCCAAATGTCAACTTTTCACCTGACTGTAGCAATCTGGAAAACTATTCTAGGCGTCGAATATAAGTGTCTAGTCTCGCGCATTTCTTTTAAAGCTGTCCACTTTTGTTGCGTTATATTCATTTCTGGACCTTCAACTCTTCCATCTTTATCAATTTTCCACTCCACAAGGCTTTACTTTTTAAATCAATCAATTGCATGTCCAGAGATCCAGCATCAATTCCAAATGGCTCGATGTGGATTTCGGTACTATTTGTGTTGAGAAGATTTTTTTTTATAAATGTTACAATCGTTTTGTGTGTTTTGAATTGCTCAAATCTGTCGACAAATTCATCTTTAATTTATTTTATAACTGTGCTGAAGTAACTCATGTCAACAGTCGCAATATTGCTTTACAAATTGAAAATGAAGTGATTGACTGCTCTGAATAATTTCTGCAAAAAGAAATTTTTTTATCTTCAAAACAAACAAACATTTAGGAATGTATTTAATTCATTCAAGCACAAAGCAAAAGTTTCAACACCTTACCTTGGGAAAGCCATCGCACTTTGTTGCAAAGAATGAGCTCGGAATACTGAATCTCCATTTCGTTCAACAATTCTTTGAACTGACGATGGTAGAGCGCTTATGACAAGTGCTGCTAACAATCTGGATTACCAAATTCACGACCTCAACTATTTCGGCCGGAAATGTTTGGGCACAAAACCCTTCTCGATGTATTATTCAGTGAAACGTCAGTGTTTCGCGGTTTATTTTGCTCTGAAAAATCGTTAATGCTTTTTTTTTTTCAGTCATACATCTGGCTCCATCAGTTGCTATTGAAACAATTTTATTTAAATCTATCTTAATGTCTTCAATGTATTTTAGTATGGCTTGCGCTCTATCTTCCATTCTAGTTCGTCCAGAGAGCGTTACATTCGACGACGGCGCTATTCGAGAGCTTCCGACGGACTGACGACATGTGGGAGGGCTGTGGTGAAAAGCGATTACAAGTGGCTGAGAGATTTAATCGGTGCCTAATCTTCGTTAAACGAGTCAGAACTATTTGAACATTTTTTTTTCGATAAAAACAAATATTTGACTATGGAACTAAAGAGCCACAGCTTCACACCCAAAGAGCCGCATGTGGCTCGCGAGCCGCAGGTTGCCGACCCCGGGTCTAGTCTAAACTCTAATTAAATGGTCTAAATAGATGATCTTAAAAGATCTAAAAGTAAGACTATCAAATCTTGTTTTAGAAACAAACTGTCTAGCTTTTAGAAAATGAAACGCAAACTATTTAAATAACTAAAAAGTGCAGACTGCGACACAGATCACTCCTTGGTATGTTGTAAGATCAATCTTCTCCCTTATAAAATCCACCATACCAAGCAGATTGGAAGACCCCGATCGGATTTAAGCAAGATGTGCCACCCTGATCTCTTATACAGTTTGCGGAATCTTTTGAAAGCGACTACAAAAGTGCTACTGGAAATACAGCAATAGAGACATGGGAACACCTCAAGTCCACCATACAAAAGGCTTCCCTGGACATCTTTGGAAGACAACTTACAAAGCCTACTCTTCCAGACATGCGTTCCGTGACACGAAGGCAAGAAATTAAAATGACCCGCAGGTCAAATGAGGTTGGGCATCACTGCCCTAAAGAGGAGAATTTTAGAAATGGAATTGAGATGCTATAGAACAGTGATGCCCTACCTAATTCGACCTGCGGGCCGTTTTAATTTCCGACACTCGTGTCGCGGGCCGCATGACCAGAAATGCATAAAACTAAATGACAATGAAATGAAAACAAGTTTATTAGAAACTTTTACATCTTGTACTTAATTAATGGCATATTGGAGGATAATTATTTTTTAAACATCATTCCCGTTAAGATGTGAGCAACATTGTAGATTGCTTTACCAACAACTCAAATTCTTGTCTCTTGTTTGTTTATACCCCCATCGCCCATCAGGCGTAGTTTTAATCATCTTTAATTCCCCAGTCAATGTTTTATAATCGGTTGTTGATGTTGTGCATTAAAACTTTTTTCGTTTCCTAGGCTCTCCCATTGCATAAACCTGCAAATTTTAATGGTCACGTGGTACCAATCCATCAGAGAAAAGTCCTTACGTTGGTCAAGTAAAAAAAAAACAATTAAAAAAAAAACTACGTCGGGATAGGGATTTTCTACACTCTATACCGACGTTTTGGCGGGCCGGATGAAACCACCTCGCGGGCCGGATCTGGCCCGCAGTCCTTATTTTGGGCATCACTGCTATAGAAGAATTCTAGGTATCATATACAAGGACCGCATCAAAAGGAAGAGATTTGAAATAGGATAGATACAGTGATTGGACCCCTCGATGACCTACTAACTATTGTCAAAAAAAAAAAAAGAAACTCCATGAATTTATCACAAGGTCCTCGCAAACACCTTCCTTCAGGGAACAGTACCAGGAAAAAGAAGAGAAGGCAGACAGAGAAAGCTATGGGAAGACAACATAAAAGAAGCCTATCATTAAAAGAGATTCTATCCAAGGCAAAATACAGAAAAGAATGGAGAAGGACGGTCAACAGATCCTGTGTGGTGCACCAACGGGTTTGGAAAAGGTGAGGATGAAGTGAAGGGAAGTGACTTCATAGAAATGGGAGGGGGGACCAATATTTCGCCATCCTTGCCAAAAAAAAAACCTCCATTAGAATACGTCTCACTCACTCTAGCCCCCTCGCTCACCCCCCCCCCCCACCATTATTTTTGCACTGTAATAAAATAAAAAGAATATCCAAATAAAACCTTGGTAGGCCGTATAGTATGTGTGAACTTTTGTATTTTAAGGATAAAATCTCATTTAGTTTGTAAAATTATTTTTTTCTTTTGTTTATTGTTTCAAGTCTAATCATCCCTTACAAAAACATTAAACAAACAAAAGGACACTCTGTGTATGTTTAGTTAATTTTCTCTGCCCCCACCCCAAAATTATTGGCTAAACTATCTGTTGAACAGAATTGTGTTTAGCCGTTAATTAGCTCATCACACAGTTCAATATTGACATTGGCAGGAGTTTAACTTTTAAAACCTGTATCGATGGTTCGAGGAGTAAATAATTCAGCGTAGGAAGAGAAGGATGATCAATAATCGTATGCTATCAGTCTCTTTGTTGGCCTACAGATTAGTTACCTGTAGGAAATACTGAATAGAATGTCCACTTCAAACAACAAATTACTGTAAGGAACCAATATGAACTGAAAGAGTCAAGAGTGATGGGAACCAAGTGTCCTGTGGAGGGAGCAATGTCAATGATGGGGGTTAGGGGGAAGAGGGTGGTTTGGGGAAGGTGGATTTTTGGAAAGATTAGTGACGGGAACTCTGCTGGACTGTTGAATCAGTGACAGGCATCTGTGACAAGAATTAGTGACAGGCATCTGTGACAAGAATTTGTGACAGGAATTTTAGACATGAATCTGTGACAAGAATTTGTGACAGGAATCTGTGACAGGGATTTTAGACAGGAATCTGTGACAGGAATTAGCAACAAGCCAAATCGTTCAAATGCAAAGTTATCGAAATGTAGCGGAGGAGGGTCTGTGCGGGACCTTTATAGGGTTTCGATCTACGATTCTTCTTCACTTCTTCAAGATTAGCGCATTGTTTTTTTTTGACGGGGAGGGGGGGGGGGGCGGATCCTAAAACTGCAAAGCATATTTTTTCACCTTGCAGTTACGTATTGGTAAAGAAAGCCAATTAAACGTTGTAGCCCTTGTATTGATCTAATACTTATTGACAGCAGAAATGGAAACCACCCTCGCTTCAACTTTTACAACGTAGGAAGTTTTTCTATGTCTTTTCTTTTCTTCAGGTCTAGGTTGTTGTTTTTCTTCCAGGCGAATGTTCTTAGCCTACGTCTGCTCCACCTACTTCCTGCGCCATTCATTGGCTAGTTTCGATAAACACTTAGATCGGAAGAGTAAACATCAACATTGCCCAAAGAATAGACATTGAATTTATAGCTCTCTTTATAAAATAATGAACAAATGTTTATTGATTAAAATAATATTTGAACTAGAGTCTCTAAACCGAAGACAAGGTCGTTAACATGCGCAGACGACGTAAATAAGACTTCAATAGCAACAGCAGACTAATGCATATGTGCTAAATTATATAAGCCACATCTGGGTCTGCATAGCCACGTAAATTATTACGCTCTCTTCCTAATCTTCGGGCCTGGTGATGTTGATTTCTCATTTGGACCCAGTATATGAGTTTAATAGTGATTCTTTTAACGGGTGGAACGTTATTCGTTGCTAAGATATAATTTGTAAAAAATTATTGTTTCAGTTTGTCTGAGTTACAAGACACATTTTCAGAATACTTAATAAATACACTTATAAACATCTTGACTTAAATAAGAACATGATAATTTTATTGGTCAATACAAATGGAAATTAAGTTTAACTCCAATAGTCCACCTCAATATAACAAAGGCATTGCCTTCGATTCTGAAGTTTAACGATAAGTGCAGTGTTTTACGTAACTACTCAAACCCAGATTCGACCAATATATTTTTCCGCAACTAGTGCAGACAAAGCCGTTGTCCGCCGTCGTAAGTTTTCATTTTGTCTTCTGTCTGTCTTCAATAAGGTCTTGTCTTTGGGTCTCAAATGAGTATCCTGCAGCCTCTGTGAGAGCTCTCCAACTATCTTTTTCAGAGGCCAACTGCTGCCAGCTACTTTTTTCTATGCCAGTGAGGGCGAAATTGCTATAGATGCTATTACAAATAATATTCACACACTGAATACAAAAGACACGCACAACCAGCCCTCTATGAATTAGTTGGTTTTTTTTTGTACTTCAAAGGACCTGGAAACCATTTGGCTGAAAGTGAAACCAAGGAGTTTAAAAAATCTTTAAGTTCTAGATTTCGTGAAGTGAAGTCGACTAGATTTGATGCAATGGGTGCAAACTATCTTTAAGGATTTAATATGTCTTAGATGAAATCTTCTATAATCTATGGCATTCGTTCTGAGGATAATGAAGACCAGATGTACGTATCTACATCTATAGAGTTGTGGACTGTTCAGTTTGCCCGGGCGCTAGTTGTCACGGTCTTATCATTGGGATGTTCTATGCCTTCTTCATAATGAACAGAATGTATCTCTTATGGTCCATTCTATTTCTAATGTGTACTTCATGTCACGGATTGTTTTTGTTAGAGCGTAAGTGAAAAACATTAACCAAGTAGTTAAAGACAGTGTCTAGTTAGAGGTCTGAATTTTTCACCAGTGATCTGAAATGTTATTGTTGCCTTTTCAGATCTTGCAATCTATAAGGCAAACGATGTAAAGGGAATCTGTTTCTATGGCACACGGTTGAACAACGTCCAACTTTACTTTTTCCCAACTAATGTAAGGTACCCATTAAAGCTGGGTGGACTCAGAAGCGCCCTAAGGATCCCGAAATTTAATATCCCAGTCTACTCTAGGATTCGAGCCCGGGACCCTTCGGTTCGGAAGTCAGGCGCTCTACCATTCAGCCACCTTAGTGGTAGTTCGATAACTGTTAAAAGACAAGATGGCTTAGTGGTTAAGTGCTTGGCTTCCAAACCAAGGGGTTCCGAGTTCGAATCTTAGTGAAGACTGGGATTTTAAATTTTGGCATCTTTAGGACGCCAGCTCTAATGGGTGCCCGACTTTAGTATGAAACATTAAAAGCTTACAAAGCCAACAAAAACTCCTTCTGTCTGTATGGTAAAATGTTTGTACACGTTATTTCTGCCACACCAATTCTCTAATCAAGTATAAACTTTGCTTAATTATTCATTGGCAAAAAAAAAAGAAGATATAATTAAATTTAAAAAAAATATATATCACTGGAAAATCAGGAATTAATTATTTAGTTTGATACTAATAAGAAAAATGAATCTTTCAGTATTCAGAGATATGACTAACTATGTAGGGTTTTGTCACGGCCTAGATATTGGTATAGGCCTGGACGATCTTGAATTAGTCTGCCTCTGTGTTTTGTAGATACCTCTTCTGGTACTACTGTAATGTTCTTTGTCTTCTTAATTAAATACTTTCACACACGCACTAGATTTGCTGGCGCGTAAGAATACTAACGTACTGAGCTCTCCGACCACAACACTTAGAATCATTAATAGACGCAAAGTCAGCAGACATGGTTTTTATTTACATAAAATATATGAGATAATTCACAAAAGATACTGGCGACTTCAGCCATTACAAATTATAATCCAATAAAATATATCCTGAATACAAATCAATTATAATAGCTCTAATACTTGTACATTACTACATTATAAAGGACATCCATAATACTCCTCTCTCTACAACAGTCCAAGATCAACTAACTGAAATCAACCCGGGGTCAACTTCAGCCCCAATATTTCCTTGTGCATTGGCACGAAGTATTTACATGATTACTAAATCACTACTAATTCACTTTGTGTCACAGTGGTTCTAAAACTAATGTGTGACAGGTTTGATCCTCATAGATAATCGAATACGTTCTTTTTCCCAATGCCATTCTGGGATAAACATATAACGGGACTCTGTAGTTATATGGTAGTCCTAATCCTATACAGTACATTGTATTCTATAGTGTCACTGTTATAATTCGTCTTCCCCAGCACCTTGCCCGGTAACGAACTCATCCTACCAGGTATGTACCAACAAGGTTAATAGAACCACTTCAGCGTCAAGGTGCAGCCTAAGTGGTGGTATACTCTTGCAGCCTAAGTTAGAGTGGGAATACTTATTTTGGAAGGCAGTTCTTAAAGTCTACCTAGTGAACAGTTTCTGGATAGGGCTCGTTTGGTCAGACTCTGTTTCAGGTAAGTGAGTAAACTATGTGAAATTAACAGAGGTTCAGGTAAGCATCCACCGTCCCCAGATGAAGAATGAGATTTTCAAATATGCAAATTGTACAATTTACATCATGTATCACATGAACATTTATTACTTATAACAGCACATAAAGTCAACATTTATTGCCTACAAACAATACATAAAGTCAACATTTATTGCCTATAAACAGCACATAAAGTCAACATTTATTGCTTATAAACAGCACATAAAGTCAACATTTATTGCTTATAAACAGCACATAAAGTCAACATTTATTGCATATGAACAGCACATAAAGTCAACATTTTATTGCTCATAAATAGCACATAAAGTCAACATTTATTGCCTATAAACAGCACATAAAGTCAACATTTATTGCCTATAAACAGCACACCAAGTCAACATTTATTGCCTATAAACAGCATACCAAGTCAACATTTATTACCTATAAACAGCACACCAAGTCAACATTTATTGCCTATAAACAGCATACCAAGTCAACATTTATTACCTATAAACAGCACACCAATTCAACATTTATTGCCTATAAACAACACACCAAGTCATATCAAAGCCCTCCGTGCACATAAAGACAGTTTTATGGAATTAGTCATTTGAAACAACGTCCTCTTTCCAAAAAGTTGACCCTGTTGAATCATATGGTTTATTAGCAAACTTCAAGACAGTTGTATCTCATTTGTTTAATGCTGATGAGAATGACACGAGACATGAAGTTGAAAAAAATACTTGACTCTGCTATATTAACTCTTTCTCCCCGTAGTTATTTCCCACGTTCTGGTGGAAGTATTCATTTTGTTCATTTGTTCATTTTGTTCATTTTGTTCATTTGTTCATTTTTTCATTTTGTTCATTTGTTCATTTTATTCATTTTGTTTATTTTATTGATTTGTTCATTTTGTTCATTTAGTTCATTTGTTCATTTATTCAATTTGTTCATTTGTTCATTTTGTTCATTAGTTCACTTTGTTCATTTGTTACCCTGTTACGATTTAACTTCAATAACCTTTTTTTGTATGCAACCAAAAAATGTTATATATGGTATATAATTATATAGAAGAATGCATGCTCTTTTTATATGACACATATAAAAGTTTATTAAATCAAAAATTAATTAAATTTAATAGGGTCAAATCAACGTTTGTGTGTCGTCAGTTAGGAGAGAGAAAGTTAGTAATATTATGTCGAAAAGGGAAAACTGATGTGCAGGTGGCATCATTCAGACCATTCATAACCATGAATGGGGACATATATAAGACGATAGGATAACAAAATATTCATCTTACAGGTTATGTTTGGGAGAATACAACAACGAGTGTTACAATCAATGGTGGAACAGGCCTCTGTGTTAGTTTCGAGGCACCAATACTTCCACCTATTTACAGTTTTAAAGCAGACACCTGTACAGATTTAAAAGGTAGGAATAGAATCTCTAAATTCACATCAGATAAAGAACGTGTCTAGCGATTAAACCATCAGGAGTAACCGATGGGTAAAAAAAAAATACAATAGCATTGTGCTTCTCTATTTTGTTTGTCTTTTTGCGCCTCTTAATACCCATATTAGTGTTAATTAAAAGGTGGTGGTTAATTGATTGAAAAGACATTTGATAGGCCAGATTCGAATCGACTGGGATGGTCACTTTTAAAAGTTGAGTTCCGAGTAAGTTGTCAATAAAATGCTGTAAACCAGTGATTCCCAAACTTTTTGCCTAACGGAGCACTTCCCTTATTCTGAGTATTTACTGGAACACTCTGATTATTTTTAGAGTGGTTAATTCACGTGTGGCATTCTGGTTAATTATTCCAGCAGTTCGCGGAAAACCTATTCAGGCCTCTCCGTAACTAGTGTTCCGTGGAACACAGTTTGGGAATCACTGTTGTAGAGAGATAGTTAGTAGTATCAAGGGCAATTAACCCCTGAGTGCAATGGTTACCGAACATCGTAGTAATCTGTCATCATTTGGGGCCCGGGGGGGGAGGGTTGACTTCTTTGGGGCCACCTGCATTTTGCGTAATATTTAATGTAAAAAATCTCATTTGGGGGCCCCCTCTAGTAGGGGGCCCGGGAGGATTTTCAAATTCTTCCCTTCCCTCCCCTGACCCTAGCTACGCCTCTGTTCGTGGGGCATATCCTTAGACAAGACGAAACACGTTTACCATGGAGGCTAAAAAAAAAAACATACGAAAACATGGCAACGCCCCTTCTTTGAAGACCTCAAATTCGTGGGCTGAAAAGAGGCTGTGGAAGTCGCCTATGACCAGTCCCTGTGAAGAGAGGTTGCCAAGCCGAATGTCGAGGAAAGAGCCAAATCTAATTACGTAATTAATTTTTGTTAAGTCCTCGGAGGCGCGGTGGCTGAGGGGCAAAGAGCTTGGCATTCGTTGGTCTCGGGTTTGAATCCTGGTGAAGACTTTTTTTTTTTTACTCTCAGGATTTATAGGGCGCCTCTGATTCTTATTACTTTAGTCTAACTATAAAATTTGATTTCATTATTAGGGGCAATATTTATCGGAGCCTATTTTCAGTCCTTGGATGAAATAGATCTACATCAAGACTTGATCTTAAGAAATCTAAATCAGAAGTCTAGGTCTAGTTCTAGATCTAGTCTAGATGTCCGTGCAATGAAAGTACCAATAAATAATTGCACAATTTTTGCATTGCCAGCTGTCCTAACAGGCAGCATCGTTCGTGCACCTGAATGTGACAAAATCATGGGCTCGATTACCGGTTAGCGGCACTCGAAAGGGGAATAGACGCTATTAGTTTTGTGTGGTCTGTCTGTCCGTCCGTCCGTCCGTCCCGTTCAGAATGTTTTGTGTGTGTGTGTGTGTGTGTGTTTTTTTACGAAAATATTTTTTTTCTTGAGGCTTTCAATAAGAGATTGACCCTTTACATACCAATTAGATCAATTAGATAATTATTATATGACATTAGTTAAGCCAGGTTCACATTGAACTTCTCCTTCACTTTCACTTATCCCTTGGTCTGCTAGACCGTCGGGGCGCCACACAGGATCTGTCAACCTTCTTTCTCCATTCTTCTCTGTCATTTTCCTTTGTTAGAATATCATTCTGATATTCTTTTTGAGAATATTGAAACCTGCCTTTTTACATGCCTGGGTGGACCACTTCGGAGGCCGATGTTGAGTTTGTGTTTTCACACAAACTCTCTTTGTAACCTTGTTTTAATTTTATTTTATTTCCAGTTGTATAAAGTAGGTTTATCTTTCAAAAAATTGTATTGCTTAATGTTTTTCTTGTTGGGGTCTTCAAAAATGGGCACAAAATGTTCAATATTTTTAGAGTATGCACCAATCTCCACGCACTTACTCCGCTCACAACATGATAAGGTGTATCCCAAGAAAGCTTAAATGAGAAAAAGCACATTGCCATGGTTACCTTGGTCAGAAGGATTTAAATAACTCCGATGGGGTTGGTGTTCTAATAATGAATGGATCACTAGTTATAAATGGCTTAATAATATTGTTTACATAAGTATGTGTGTGTGTGTGATATATATTAAGAATGAATGTGCCGGAGGTTATCCTGTTATCCTATCCAATTATAGAATAAGGTGAACTTTCTGATATAAAGCACTCATGTAACGTTTAAGTGAGAATATCAAATGTATAAATAGACATTTTCATTTGCTACATTGTAGTTGTTAACTAGAAATGCTACACTTAATAACCATAAACAACGCCAACACTATAAAGCAAGATTGATGAGTCAATTTTTTTACACACTATATCAATACAATTGACACGTAATATTATATCATTCACTCCCTTGGCAAAGAGGAATCATTCTAGGTTTTCTTGTAAAGTTTTAAGCCATATCAACAGTAGTATTGTCTTGTGTGTAAAACATGTCCTCCAGAACAATAAATATTTTTATTATTACTTTTCTTATTAAAACATTCTCTCAAATAAAAATAATACTAATAATGGCTATGCCTTCGATTCCGAAGACTAAGGATGAATGCAGTGTTTCACATGCCTATGGAAATCCAGTTTGCGACCTGCTTGTTTTTCCGCATCTCATGCAGACAAAGCCGTTGTCCGTGGGCGATCTATATCTGTTTTCTTTCCGTTTTCTGCACTTGTCTTCAAAAATGTTTTTCTATAAGTTTCAGAAGTTTGTCCTGCTGCCTTTGCAAGACCTCTTTAGCTGTCTCTTTCTGCTGCCAGCTTTCCTATATGCTAATGAGGGCGAAACGGTGCACGAGTTAATCTTTATAGCACTTAAGGGAGGTACCTCTGTTACGCCGTTGCTCTTTAAGCTCGCCAAAGAAGATCGCCTTTGGCATGTGATCGTCTCCCGTGCGGGATAAATAAATGTCTAACCGCATTACTAAATGTGTTATTGTAATGAAACAACAGATGAAGCCTTTCATTTTGGTAGAAGATTTTTTTATATGACAACGCGCAAGTTATAACGCTGGGCCTAACAAGCTTTTGTTTGACGGAATAATGTTTACATTGTCAGTGTTAAGACACTTAGTTTAGTTTAGAAACGCACTATAGCAGACAGACTTTGAATGCGACATTTTCTAGTGACGACACAGGCATTGGGCTAGACATTATTATTGTAGACTTTTAGGACAGTTATTGCTAGGCTCTTTAAAGGAAAACATCGTTTCAGTGACTGACTTGACTGTGGTCCATTCTGTATTAAAGCTCGTCATTCTAATTTCAACTCGAGTGAACTTAGTAATTGTGTGCGATCCTGTTCCTTGCTTTTATGCTGTCTCGTAGCGGAGTATGTCTTATAACTCGCAATAGTAATACACATTACAAGATACTCAAGCATCTAGGATCATCAAGGTACTTAAGAAATATTTAAAGTACAACTTATATACATACACACGTTACACAGATAAAATGCTATTAGAGCATGGAATGGGTTGCCTTAGCCAGTTAAGAAAACCAATGATTTGGCAGAATTTAAGTCATTGGTTAATATGCATGACTAGATTTTTGAAGTAACGTCTGTATTATATAAGATATAATATATTACAATTAATATGAATATAATAGAGCCATGTTTATATCTTTTCAGGTTATATCTGTCAGAAAGTAGAACCACCAGGTACTTTGTCATTATATGTTTCTAATGATTTGTACAAAGCTTATATCAACTCACTCTGTCTGTCTGGTAAAAGTTTCAACACGTTATTTTTCTAGCTTTCCATTATCAGATCAAATTGAAACTTTGCACAATGAATCATTGTTCCTAGTTCCTATCAAAACACGAATCAATTTTTTTTAAAAAGCTCATTAATTAATAAAACAGTGGTAATGAGCTTAATTTTTTCAATATCGAAAATAGAAAATAAATCTAATAGTATTGAATTATATGTGGAGATCTTCCCCCTTTAATTTAAAAAAACAAAATCGCTTGTTTTTTGTTTTATATCCAATAGTGCTGGAAGTTAGTAAGTTTTTATTTGAACTTTTAACTTTTAAGAAATCAAATAATAGATGGTATCTTAATTTCCAGTGTTAATACAGTCCAGCAGTAACACATCAACCATATACACAACATCTGACAGATCAACAGTTTTATATTCTAGTTTCCCACAATCATCGCCAATTGAGGAAACTGCTAGCATATCAACAGTCTTATATTCTAGTTTCCCACCATCATCGCCAGTTAAGGAAACTGTTACAGTCTTATATTCTAGTTCCCACCATCTTCGCCAATAAAGGAAACTGCTACTATATCAACAGTCTTATATTCTAGTTTCCCACCATCATCGCCAATAAAGGAAACTGTTACAGTCTTATATTCTAGTTTCCCACCATCATCGCAAATAAAGGAAACTGTTACAGTCTTATATTCTAGTTTCCCACCATCATCGCCAATAAAGGAAACTGCTACTATATCAACAGTCTTATATTCTAGTTTCCCACAATCATCGCCAATTAAGGAAACTGCTAGCATATCAACAGTCTTATATTCTAGTTTCCCACCATCATCGCCAGTTAAGGAAACTGTTACAGTCTTATATTCTAGTTTCCCACCATCATCGCCAGTTAAGGAAACTGTTACAGTCTTATATTCTAGTTTCCCACCATCATCGCCAATAAAGGAAACTGCTACTATATCAACAGTCTTATATTCTAGTTTCCCACCATCATCGTCAATAAAGGAAACTGCTACTATATCAACAGTCTTATATTCTAGTTTCCCACCATCATCGCCAATGAAGGAACCTGCTACTGTATCAACAGTCTTATATTCTAGTTTCCCACCAACATCGCCAATTAAGGAACCTGCTACTGTATCAACAGTCTTATATTCTAGTTTCCTACCATCATCGTCAATAAAGGAAACTGCTACTATATCAACAGTCTTATATTCTAGTTTCCCACCAACATCGCCAATGAAGGAACCTGCTACTATATCAACAGTCTTATATTCTAGTTTCCACCATCATCGCCAGTTAAGGAAACTGCTACAGTCTTATATTCTAGTTTCCCACCATCATCGCCAATGAAGGAACCTGCTACTGTATCAACAATCTTATATTCTAGTTTCCCACCATCATCGCCAATGAAGGAAACTGCTACTATATCAACAATCTTAAATTCTAGTTTCCCACCATCATCGCCAATGAAGGAACCTGCTACTGTATCAACAATCTTATATTCTAGTTTCCCACCATCATCGACAATTAAGGAAACTGCTACAGTCTTATATTATAGTTTCCCACCATCATCGCCAATGAAGGAACCTGCTACTGTATCAACAATCTTATATTCTAGTTTCCCACCATCATCGACAATTAAGGAAACTGCTACAATCTTATATTCTAGTTTCCCACCATCATCGCCAATGAAGGAACCTGCTACTGTATCAATAATCTTATATTCTAGTTTCCCACCATCATCGACAATTAAGGAAACTGCTACAGTCTTATATTATAGTTTCCCACTATCATCGCCAATGAAGGACCTGCTACTGTATCAACAATCTTATATTCTAGTTTCCCACCATCATCGCCAGTTAAGGAAATTGCTACAGTCTTATATTCTAGTTTCCCACCATCATCGACAATTAAGGAAACTGCTACAGTCTTATATTATAGTTTCCCACCATCATCGCCAATAAAGAAACTGTTACAGTCTTATATTCTAGTTTCCCACCATCATCGCCAATAAAGGAAACTGCTACTATATCAACAGTCTTATATTCTAGTTTCCCACAATCATCGCCAATTAAGGAAACTGCTAGCATATCAACAGTCTTATATTCTAGTTTCCCACCATCATCGCCAGTTAAGGAAACTGTTACAGTCTATATTCTAGTTTCCCACCATCATCGCCAATAAGGAAACTGCTACAGTCTTATATTCTAGTTTCCCACCATCATCGCCATGAAGGAACCTGCTACTGTATCAACAGTCTTATATTCTAGTTTCCCACCAACATCGCCAATTAAGGAAACTGCTACAATATCAACAGTTTTATATTCTAGTTTCCCACCATCATCGCCAATTAAGGAAACTGCTACAATATCAACAGTCTTATATTCTAGTTTCCTACCATCATCGCCAATTAAGGAAACTGCTACAATATCAACAGTCTTATATTCTAGTTTCCCACCATCATCGTCAATAAAGGAAACTGCTACTATATCAACAGTCTTATATTCTAGTTTCCCACCATCATCGCCAATGAAGGAACCTGCTACTGTATCAACAATCTTATATTCTAGTTCCCACCATCATCGCCAGTTAAGGAAACTGCTACAGTCTTATATTCTAGTTTCCCACCATCATCGCCAATGAAGGAACCTGCTACTGTATCAACAATCTTATATTCTAGTTTCCCACCATTATCGCCAATGAAGGAACCTGCTACTGTATCAACAATCTTATATTCTAGTTTCCCACCATCATCGCCAATGAAGGAAACTGCTACTATATCAACAATCTTAAATTCTAGTTTCCCACCATCATCGCCAATGAAGGAACCTGCTACTGTATCAACAATCTTATATTCTAGTTTCCCACCATCATCGACAATTAAGGAAACTGCTACAGTCTTATATTATAGTTTCCCACCATCATCGCCAATGAAGGAACCTGCTACTGTATCAACAATCTTATATTCTAGTTTCCCACCATCATCGCCAGTTAAGGAAATTGCTACAGTCTTATATTCTAGTTTCCCACCATCATCGACAATTAAGGAAACTGCTACAGTCTTATATTATAGTTTCCCACCATCATCGCCAATGAAGGAACCTGCTACTGTATCAACAGTCTTATATTCTAGTTTCCCACCATCATCGCCAATGAAAGAAACTGCAACCATATCAACAGTTATTTACTCTAGTTTTACATTATCGTCAATACAGGAAACCGTTACCGGATCAACAGTCGTTTACTATGCTTACCTATCATCAACGGTCTACGCTATTTCTACCCTATCATCAATCCTTTCAGACTTCCCAGCAGCACTGCTACACGAAACGGCTGCCACATCAACAGTCCCTTACTCCAGTTTCACACTCACGTCATTAACCGAACCAACTGAATTGTTTTCGAGTTTAGCACCACCACTAGACACAGCATCTTACTCCACCGCCACGTCCATTCTATCTTCTAACGTGGAAGCGTCGTCTCCAACAGCCCCAGTGTCAACGTTCACCAACACGAGCGCCATATCACCACACCACCCCTCGGAACAAAGTTACACTTATCTGTGCTCATGTCAGTGCAGCAATTACACTAGAGCGAAAGACGGTCTAACAAATTCTCAGAGTGAAGAGCTAGTACATTCAATTCAATTCAATCTTCTACTCAATAAAAAGGTAATACACTTTTTATAATAATAAGATAATAATAATAATAATGTGGTAATGTGGGTGAGTCAATTGAACACATAATGCCAGGATGTTCAGCCCTATCGGAATCTGCATACCTAGGTCGCCATAACCAAGTTGCGAAGCTAATACACCAGCACTTGGCTTTGACACACAATTTGATCGGTAAGGATACTCCTCCATATTACAAATACTCACCACAAGAGGTACTCGAGTCTACGGATCATCTACTGTACTGGGATAGGCCTGTTTTGACAGACAAATCTTTAGATTTTAATCGCCCTGATCTGCTTCTCATAGATAAAAAAAAGCCTCTACCATTATTGATATCCCCGTACCACTGTCTCATAATTTACGAAAAACTGAGAAAAACAACGAAAATATGAAACCTAGGCTTGGAGATGAAGCGTTTATGGAAGTTATCTAAAACAACAATATACCCCATTGTCATATCAACTGAGGGGATAATAACAACTGACCTCACAGATACCTTCAAGGCCATTGGCATTCCTAAGAACATTCTCGTTGCCTGTCAGAGGGCGGTACTGCTGCAGACCTGCCACATCACCAGAAAATTCCTCAGTGGAAACTGATAAAGGGACTAGGATTAAATTAGTTTTCCTTTAACAAAACTCGACCCTGGCTGCGCCAGAGAATGAATCTTATTCTTTTCTAACATAATAATAATAATAATAATAATATTAATGAATTTTGTTTCCCTTTAACGAAGCTCGACCCTAGCAGCGCCAGAGAATGAATACTCATTTACTTCTAACATAATAATACTAATAACAACTATTATTATTATGTTAAAAACGACCTAATATTCACACTGTGGCACTGCCAGGGTCGAGATTCGTTAATTAAGAAAAGATACCCTTTCACACTTTCCTATCTAAAGGGCAGAACAGATGCTGTAAATGGTGTCTGTTTCTGTGGCCGACGGTTAACGAGTGTGTCATGTGGCCAGCACAACGACCAAACGCCTTTACTTTTCCCCAAACTAATGTCAGGTTACCCATTAAAGCTGGGTGGACTCAGCGGTGCCCAAAGATCCCGAAATTCTAAATCCCAGTCTTCACCAGAATTCGACCCCCCTCCCGGTTCGAAAGCCTAGCGCTTTACCGCCCGGCCACCGCGCCTCCATGAGCTTCGTTAAAGAGAAACAAAAATTCATTGTTGTCCCTTTAACAGTGTCCACTGAGAAAAATTTTCTGGTGAGGTGGCAGGTCTACAAAAAGTACCCGCCCCTCTGACAGGCCACGAGAATGTTGTTAGAGATGTTAAGTACCCTGAAGGTATCTGTCAGGTCAGTTGTCATTATCCCTTCAGTTGAAATTAGTATCATTATTATTACTGTTATTATTGTTGACTGACTTTTGGCCCTATTTAACGACTATGGCTCCTCTCGTAGGGGCACACGAGGAATGCCTGGGCACTATTTGTAGGCGGAACGATGTTCCCCACACAGCAGTCGTCTCCCCCCCCCCCCATCTCCAAGCAGCTGGTGTGTCCAAAGGGCACAGGTTGGGATCAGTAGCGTAGCAGGTTCTGTGGGAAGCGTGGTCGAGAGGCTAAGTACGCTTGAACTTGGTTTGGCTTGGCTACCTAGAAGGGGGCTCGAGGTTCGACACTCGACTCGGGCAGAGTTGTGTTTACTGAGCGCCTAAAGGCAGCACGGAAAACCAACTCCTAGATACCCCTTCCTCCCCCCCCCCCCCCACTGGTTCACAAATGAGATTGGACCAAAAGCGCTCTGAGCATGCTATAAGCATGGAAGTAGCGCTATATAAAAGCTATAATAATAATAATAGCAAGCTTTTTGGTTTATCCGGTGTACAAAAATAAAAGCAGTGTTAATAAGCAATATTTTTTTAAAAGGTAGAATGTCATTTTCGTACACATTCTTTAGAACTGCTGAATCAAACTTTGCAAGATCTTCCATTTCAGGCACAAAGTAATTGATAAATTAACATGTAGCAAGCATTAGACGTTCACTCTATGAATTTAAACCTATTTAACAACGAATGGGAACTAACTAGCGGCAATAAAGAAGATTTGATAGGAAGATTAATATATATATATATATTAGGAATTTATATTTTAAAAGAATAATACTTTTGTGTTTCAGAATTTGTCTGCCGTCATTAGGAAATTGTCGTCAGTTCCGGATCATCGACCGTCTGCTGAGGTTTTGGGAGGCATTGGCGTCTTGGTACTAACGGCGGTGGCCTGTGGTGTTGTAGCCATGGACTGCTCTCGCTATTTCAGCTGGCTCAGCAGAAGGAAGTCGCTAGCCGTTAAGGTGCAACCCGCAACCCACAGATGACGTCACACTGGAATCTCGCTCGTCGAGACTTCGAGAAATTCAGTGAAAGATTCTTTTGCGCCACAACTTTCATAGAGAGTTTAAAGTAGCTCCAGACAACAGACATGGTCCTTATTTTCAAGCTGGGATAGATAGAAGAGAGATAGTGGTAGTGTGAGAAGAAGAGAATGAGAAAGAGGGAAACTGAGAAAGAAAAAGAGAGAGAAGAGAAAGGAAAAAGAGCATGAGATAAAAATACAGAGCGAGATAGAAGGAGAAGAAGAGAGAAGAAAAAGAAAGAGAGAGAGAGAGAGAAGGAGAGAAAGAGACAGTAAAGACAGTGAGTGAAAGAAAAAAGAGGGAGAGAAAGAGTGAACTAGAGAAGAGGAGAGAGAATGGGAGAGAAAGAGAGAGAGAAGAAAGAAAAGTTAAAAAAAGAAAGAAATCAATAAAGATGGAGATAGCGTGTAGTATTATAGTGATACATTATAGGCATTAGAAGAATGCTTTCTGCTTCAATAACCATATCAACCATGTGTTGTACTAATAGAGATGGCCTCCATTAGTCACAAAGCGACAATAGATCATCTCATAGAAATGAAATGAATGGCCTGGGTGTTGGCTGAGCTTGGAACGATGTCGCCCACACAGCAGTTCCTCCACCTCTGCTCTTCGCCGCCTTTGTATCCGCATGCAAGACGCGGTGCAGAGCGACATTTGCCGCATGATCCTGAATTGTATCTTCTTGTTTTTAATTAACATAATTATATTTGAAAGCATTTTGTTATCCCTTGAATTCCTATCTTGGTGACATTGTTAATTCATTTTTGTGGCATTCAATTTACTTCCATTGTTTGTCTCATACAGTTTTGTTTCTTTCACCCAGCTCACTGGTCTGTCCGTATGACAATTAATAAATGTTACATTAAATTTAACATCTGTGTGTCTAATGTCACGTTGAGAGCACACAATCAGCTCAACTCTTCTACATACAGTTTGTCAAACTAAAAGTGTTCTACCGTAAACGTATTATTTCCCTTGAATCAATCAACACTAGTGTGTAGAAACCCAAAGTGTCTCCAACCATAGGAAGGCAATGTATAATAAAGCTTCCTGTTTGCACTTCTCTTGGGTCTTTGACACGTAGACAACGGCACAATCAATATTACCTTCTGCAAGTCATTGTGTTTGTATTTAACTTTACATTCTTGAAATCTCCAAAGCAAAATTTTTCTTACATGTAGCAAATAACGGTTGTAAGAAAATTAACAAAATTAATTTTAGCTTCTATTTTAAAAGTGATATTTGGAATAAAACAATATTTAACAATATATGTCTATTTATGCTAATTAAGGCAACCAAATGTATAACTTAAATTTCAAGGTTGAGAACTGATTCTAAATAATAAGATCGTACATGCACATGTTAACGTACACTGAGACATGTAATTGCGTCAAAAATAGTTTACTTCAAATGTGCAAACAAAAAATATTTCAGACAACATATTCACACACATACACACACAAACACTCTCTTGCACTGCTAGACTGACACACACACACTCTCATTGGTGCAATCACACACTCAAATGAACGTAGAACTATTTACTACTATATACTCTTTATAAAGTAAAATGACTACATAATGCTGTCATGACACAGGACTACAATTTCATAGAGTGTAACTTTAACAGTAACATGAAATAGGACTAAATTCTGGCATGAAATATGACTTTATACTTTATTACTGCCATGAAATATTATTTAATTCTGTTTCATCAAATATGGCTTATTACTGTCTAGAAAAGTGAATTAATACAGTCATGCAATATGACTTTAAAATGTCATGAATTATGACTTTATACTGTGGAAAATATGAATAAATATTCTTCATAAAATGACATAAAATATGACTTAATATTGTCATGAAATGAAAAGTAATATTTTTATGAAATATGGTTACTTTCGCCATTAAATATGATTTAATACTGTTATGTAATATGGCTTAATATTGTCATGAACTGTGAACTAATAATGTCATGAAATATGACTTAATACGGTTGTAAAAATGATTTGACATGAAAAGGACGTTTAAGCTTTGGACGATCCATTACAACTGAAGATTATTACGTCCTAGCGCTGACGTCTTGCATGACGACATGGGATGACATTGGGCAGGACTAGTACTCCCGGCTTCAGTCGGAAAAGCCTACGACACAGGAAGTCAATTGTGCACAGAAGTCATAGCTATGACCTAATGCTGTCATATTAAACTGTTATGGTATTAGTTGACAGTTGCCAATACAAACTTAAATATTTGTAGACCATTTATATTCCACAAGAAAAAATAGAGCAATTAAAATAAAGTATAAAATATAAATATCTATCATAACCCAACTGGATTCTTTTGAAATGGATATTCTAGCACAGCGGTTCTCAACCTTTTAAGCTCGGCGACCCCTTTTTACAATCTCCCACTCTGCCGCGACCCCCACACACACACACACACACATACAGCTATATAAGAGTAGGCGAAAACAATCCATAGTTTCGATGGTCTTAAGCGACCCCTGGCAAATGGTCAATCGACCCCCAAGGGGGTAGTGATCCACAGGTTGAGAACCCCTGCAGTCTAGCACCTTAAAAACAGTTATATAAATATACACTTATACATGAAGGCACTTTGTATTGCTAAAATTCTGTGATTCGAAGGCGTGTGTTTTATAAACAAAGGTAGCTTGCACTGATCTAAAAAAAAACAACTTGGCATAAGGAGTCAACTAATATGTCTAAGTAAGGCTCATTCGTTTCCGAGGTTAAAAATGTACAATAGTGATTGAGTATGCAGCACAACGACCAATAGTTGAAAATTTTGGTCTTGAGTCCTACATGAGTGTGCAACATAAAGATCAAGATAAATCGCTAAATGTCCTGTTGTCTAAGAGTCCTAGATGTGTGTTTAGCACAAGGACCAAAGCCAATCGCTAAATGTCCAGGTCTAGAGTCCTAAAAGAGTGTCCAACCCAAAGACCAAGCAATCGCTAAATGTCCTGGTTTAGAGTCCTAAGAGGCCAGAACGTATCAAAACTTTCGGCGAATAACTGGCATGTGAATGACACGCCAATGACATGCGACATTTGGATGTCATAATAAGCTTGTGATTCAAAATATTTATTGCTCTTAGAATGAGTTTTATTTTCAGGAGTCGCATCAAACACGATTCAGAAAATTTTGCCTTCAAAAACGTATTTTTTTTCCCTCAAAAAAAGGTTTGACCAGTATTAGTTCACTTAAAACTCCGAAATCTTTGAGTTGATGCAGAGAAATAAAACATCTACTCCAAGACAGAAATAAGACATTTACTCCAAGACAGATACAATGCATCAATTCGCCTGTCTTAAAGTCTTGAAGACATGTCAAATATATCTCCATTTATGTCAGAATTCAATATAAATTAAGTAACTATCGATTTATTGGCTGATTGGTAAATTTTACACTTGGTCTTACAATCATGAGATTTTGTCAAAGCCTACTTCTCAGCAGCGAAATAGCTGGCAAGAATAATACGTAGGCAGACAATTCAATATTCGAAACTCCAAATGAAAATTGATTTTGGAACTTGTTCTAAGTAGTGAATGTTAAATTTCTTTTGGCGCGAAAGTCTTTGATAGCCTAGAAGCAATTTGAAAAGGTTTTATATCCCAGGAAACGGAAGATGTGTGGCGATAATGCATATCATTATCAGAGTCTTCGTTGATTAAAAAGAAGAGGGCTTGGAGTTTCTCGTGACTTACAAGCCACCCATGTGACCCATGTCATCGATGTCGTCGGACATGTCATCGCAGTCCTCTCGGTCGCTGTCCCCCATGCTGTCCTGGTGGGGGTCGGTCATGCCGGAAGCCACGCCATGCTGGGTGGAGGTCACGTTCGGCGCCATGATGGGTTTCAGCTGACCGTCGACTTTGTCCTTGACCAGCTTGGTGCCCTTGACCCTCTTCCATTTCATGCGCCTGTTCTGGAACCAGACCTTGACCTGTGTTAAAATGTATAAATTAATTACTGGAAAAGGCAAGTTGCTAGTTAATCTCTGCATATGCTAGTATTCGTGTGTGAGAAAGAGTGTGTGAGCAAGTTTATGAGAGATAAATAGATATTGTGAGTGAGAGTTTGTGTGAGTGTATGAGAGAGACAGAGAGTGTGAGTGCGTATGAGACAGTGTCAGTGTGCGAGATCATTCGTTTTAGAATGCCTGAACACTAGCCTTCAATGTCACAACATGTGGGCAGTTTAGACCAATAGCTTCTGTTGCCACGTCATACATATCTGTGACGTGGCAACGAGCTTTATTGGTCTAAACTTTCCACAGTTTCTGACGTCGAAGGCCAGTGTTCAGGCCTTCTATAACAATTGGTCCGCTGTGTTTAAGTTTGTGTGAAACTGAGGTCGTAAAAGGCCTGTTCAAGTAGACTCAGTAATTTTTTTTTTCTTTGCAGCAATGTGTCACGTGACGCATGCATCGTATCGCCCCAATGCCGAAAAAGGATTAAGCATCACTGAAGTACATCTTTCAAATCTACCTGTAGTTTATTTAAAAAGATTATTTTAACAGGCCACTACATCTATAAACAGAATGATCTGTACCTGTCTCTCTGTCAGATCTAGTGCCACTGCCAACTCGTATCGCCGCAGACGTGTCAGGTAATTATGTAAGGTGAACTCTTTCTCCAGCTCCTGGATCTGGTGTTTTGTAAAGGCCGTCCTCTCTTTTCTCGGCTTGACGGACAGGTCAAGTTTGTAGGGGTCAGGGGAATCTGAAGATACAAACAAAAAAATAGGTCACATAGTTCTTGCACTAGCCTATATGTATTTAGCAATTTCTGCACATGTTATAATAAGCTGTAATAGGGTCACGGAGAATGGACCTCATTCACCAATCGTAAACAAAGAACATTTTGCCAATTTGTTCTCTATATCTTCTATACAAATTACGCAATCAATAAAGGCTCTCACGTGATATTTAATTTTCATTGTTTTGTCAATATTATCACGTGGCTAAATGTTGTTTGTTTACGATTGTTGAATGAGCGCCATTGTTCAATGGTAATTCTTTCCCGACAATCGGTTCAACGCACTTACAGTTCATAGACAAATTGTTCATAGACATATTGTTCACAGACATATTGTCTCATAGACTATTGGTTCATTGCCAATAGGTTCATAGATAAATGGTTTATTGGCAAAAAGCTTATAAATAAATGCTTTGATAGGCAGACAAATGGTTCATGAACAAATGGTTCATAGGCAAATGGTTCATGAACAAATGGTTCATAGGCAAATGGTTCATGAATAAAAGATTCATAGGCAAATGGTTCATAAATAAAAGATTCATAGGCAAATGGTTCATGAATAAAAGATTCATAGGCAAATGGTTCATGAACAAATGGTTCATAGGCAAATGGTTCATGAACAAATGGTTCATAGGCAAATGGTTCATGAATAAAAGATTCATAGGCAAATGGTTCATGAACAAATGAATGGTTCATGAACAAATGGTTCATAGGCAAATGGTTCATGAAAAAGATTCATAGGCAAATGGTTCATGAACAAATGTTCATAGGCAAATGGTTCATGAACAAATGGTTCATAGGCAAATGGTTCATGAATAAAAGATTCATAGGCAAATGGTTCATGAACAAATGATTCATAGGCAAATGGTTCATGAACAAATGGTTCATAGGCAAATGGTTCATGAACAAATGGTTCATAGGCAAATGGTTCATGAACAAATGGTTCATAGGCAAATGGTTCATGAACAAATGATTCATAGGCAAATGGTTCACCAAAGTAGTGTAAAGGAGGGTGAAATGGTTCATTTGTTCTCAATGACCTAGAAGGTGTTGGATGGCGGAGCTCAAAGCTGTAGCAAACAGAAAACTATTGGAGAACATTGTGAAAGAAAGTGTGTGAGGGAAATTATGTGAGAGAGAGTGTGTGTGAGACAAAGAGTGTGTGTGCGAGAAAGTGTGAGAGAAATCGTGATGTGAAAAAAGTGTGTGTGTGTGTGAGAGAGAGAATGTGTGTGAAAAAAGTGTGAGAGAATGTGTGTGAAAAAAAGTGTGTGTGAGAGAGAATGTGTGTGAAAAAAGTGTGTGTAATAGAGAATGTGTGTGAAAAAAAGTGTGTGTGTAATAGAGAATGTGTGTGAAAAAAAGTATGTGTGTAATAGAGAATGTGTGTGAAAAAAGTGTGTGTGTAATAGAGAATGTGTGTGAAAAAAGTGTGTGTGTGATAGAGAACGTGTGTGAGAGAAAGTGTGTGTGTGAGGGAGAATGTGTTTCTGAACAAGATAGCTATAAAAACGAGTTAGTAACTGTGAAGTGACAGAGTTAAATGATAGAGAGACAGAAGAAAAAAATTGAAGACATGACAAATAACTTCTAAATAATTTCTTTCTAAACTTATCGTATTGCTCTCAAGTGCTTAATTAACCCTTAAAATGCTTGTGGTAGTTTAGTCTCTAAACATCAATTTGCATGCGCTCATTGTAAAACAGCTCAGTGGTTTAAGGGTTAAACGAAGGAACAAAATATGAACATTATTAGATGAAGAAGTCTCTCATTCTTTGTCAAGGCCTATCTTCCTCCTTCGCTCTCTCTGTCTCTCTTTCTCTTTCTTCCTCTCTCTCTCTCCCTCTCTCTCTCTCTCTCGCTGGAGCGAAAGAAAAAAAAAATCTATCAAAATAAACAAAGTCTATCCAATCTCTAGCGCCACCTGTGCACGCCAGTTGTCGGGAGAACTCATATCAAAGGGAAGGAACTCACTGAGCGTAACGCCCGAAGCCATGCCGCTGTGGAACTCGATAGCACTGTCTCTCCTTCTTTACACTCATACTCTCAGAAGAGGGGGAGGGGGGGGGGCGGTTTAGGAGATAAAGAGGGGAGGGAGGAATATGATGTGAGAAGGAGGAGGACTCCGAGAGGAAGAGAGGCTGTGTTTTCCATTCTGCTTATTTGTGGTTATTGCTACAGTTACTCCCGGTATCCTATCGTCTGTCTCGCTCACGGGCTAATGGAATAGTACAAGGAATCCTGGGATTGTGATATTTTTGTAATCGGAGCACCAGGGGAGGTAATAGAAGACGGTATACAAGATTCTGCTGGAGTTATCTCTTGCATAATGCAGGGCCGTCTTTCTAGTCTGCATAACAAAAACCTAGTGCGTTGATTTATTATTATTAATGTTTTTAAATTAATATTTAGTGTGACAAACCACAAAGATAAGAATTATAACCTTAAAAAAGACACACATCTATTTTAAATATCAGTAGAAGCAGTGGCGAGAGAGAAAATCCCACCCGGGACTCCACTTGAGAGCGGCCCCAAATGAGTGCTTTTTACATTAAAAATTAAATATTATACAAAATGCAGGGGCCCCCAAAGAGGTCAAGCCCCCCGGGCCCCAAAACTATAGAAAATTCCTAGCTACTCCCCTGAGTAGAAACACTCCAGGAAAGGAGTTCGCATTAGAGATTTACTGTAAGGCCATATTGCAACTGTAACTTACTAAAACAAAATCGATATCTAGAATTATGGTTTTGAGAGACCTAATATAAAGGCGCATTCCTTATTCTGTATGCCAGGACTATTTCCTACAAGTGCTCCTTCCTCCCTAGTGCAATCGGAGCATGAACGGTTTGCCTTACTCAGCCAGGAAAACCAGAGTTTAAGTCTCTGATTGACATGCACAACTAGATTAACCCTTAAACTGCTGAGCTGTCTTACAATGAGTGCATACAAAATGAAATTGCCATTTTGATGTTTAGAGGCTAAACTACCACACGCATCTTAAGGGTTAACATATCAATGCTTGTAGGACGTAATTATCTGCTCTTGTTTTTTAAGGAACGTCTGTAGTTTATAAGATAAGGATATAGGATTAATGAAAGAGCTGTAAACATTGCTCTCAACAATAAATAATCTTATAAAAATCCCAAAACCAGGATCTATATTTTTTTCTCGTCTAATTAATATAGGCCTAATTGCTAGATCTAGCTATAATATTCCGGATCCATCGTAATATTGAAACAAAAATATGTCTATATAATGTAATGCCCAATTGACTATGTCATATATCACTTTGTCGCCATGGAGATGTTGCCATGGATATGTTGCTATGGAGACGTTGCCAACTTTGTACTTTGTACACAAATGTTCTACCACATATAAACATAAAAAATAACTATGATGTCACACTGCAGGGCATTGCTACACTATATAATCCAGGCTACATCTACATTTATAGGATTACGATCAACCGAGCTACAAATTTAGATCTATAGGATTAAGGTCATTCGAGCTACATCTAGATCTATAGGATTAAGATCATTCGAGCTACATCTAGTTCTATAGGATTAAGATCATTCGAGCTACATCTAGATCTATAGGATTAAGATCATTCGAGCTACATCTAGTTCTATAGGATTAAGGTCATTCGAGCTACATCTAGATCTATAGGATTAAGATCATTCGAGCTACATCTAGTTCTATAGGATTAAGATCATTCGAGCTACATCTAGATCTATAGGATTGAGATCATTCGATCTAGAATGATAAGATCAATTGAGATGTATCTAGATCTAGATCTTATATTTTATATAATACAGACGTTACTTCAAAAAAGAAGATGATTACGTCATACGCGTCATGCATTCAGTCATGCATATTAACCAGTGACTTAAATTAAGATCATTCGAGCTTCATCTAGATCTATAGGATTAACATCATTCAAGCTACATCTATTGTGGACTAATTGTAGCAGCTAGACAGAAAGGGATCAGGCAATTTTGGCACGTTTTTGCACGGGACACTGCCCGATAGAAGCCTACTTCACTAGGATCCGAGAGAATCACGATCCCAGATATCAACACTGTCACACGATAGACGAGACAGTTGAACACATCCTCTACCATTGCAGGGTGCTCAGAATCACGGTCGAAGCTACGGCTAGTCTTGAAACAGATATTACTGGCGCATGCGGGAGTCCTGTACGGTGACAGGCAAACCCTCCAGATTGCTGCCAGACACCAGGACCGTGCTCTAAGGGATTAGTCTCAGCCGGGAGCCTTAAAAGTTAGGAGATTATCACAAACAATCTTAGACGTTGATTTATAAGATCCCGTTTTCATTCTTCGAGCAAAAAAAAAATGAAAAAAAAAATAGAGACAAAGAAGATAAAGCGATATTGAGAAATGTTGGTGGAGATATCCAACGAATAACTAGAAAATCAAAAAAGAGGAATATTGTACGAGAATTTCAAAGAAACAGACAAACTAATCCAGTGGTTCCCAAACTTTTTCCTTTAAGAAACACTTCGGACATTCTTAGTATTTAGCGGAACATTATTTTTTTTTTGAGAGATTAATTCACGAGGTGGCTGACTAATTAATTATTCCAGTAGTTCGCAGTAATGCAGGCCTTGCGAAACCCTAGGGTTGCGCGGAACACCGTTTGGGAAACACTGAGCTAAACAATTTCAAGTTCTCCTTCAAGAAACAGTGGGAGGAAGCACGAAGAAAGGATTGTTGAAAGAAAAACTGAATGGATAACATAAAAGAAAGAATCGGCCTCTCTTTAAAGGGAAACTCCGATGGTTTTGACAATTTTTGATATAATATATGTTTTTATTTACAGATAATGAATATATTCTTCTTTTTTTTTATATATTTGCAATAATAACTTAGTAATTGATGTTTTTCCAACGTTATTTTCCTGCGCATCCAAAACAGTCAGACATTCACCGGGTTTCTATGTGACGTCACACGTGCCTATTAATTTAATCTATTGACTTACTGTATAACGGAAAACCAAACCAGTAACGTTTACATTCTCGTAAAAGAAATATATATATTCGTCTATGCAGTTAGATCAAGATCTTGTAAGCAAAGAAAACAAAATGTCTGTTAAAGGAGATTTACATGCTTGACTAACCACGGTAGTCTGTATCTTCTCGCCTGACCACTCAACACACAACAAACACTATCGCTTGGTTGTCTTGTCATGACCGATTACACGTAGTCTCGACTAGCCTTACACTGACCAGTTTGTTCGAATCAGTCAGACACACGATCTATTTACTTCTTGGGACAGAGAGAGGCTTAGATGAAAATGTTACTTTTTTTTCTCGAGTTGGTTATCCAATGCTTTTAGATATATATATATATATATATATATATATATATATATATATATCGTAGATCTGTACTAGGCCGTCACTAAGCCTAACAGCTACAGTAAGAATGAAGCGATACGATTGGTCAAAACTAGTTTCCCTTTCAGTATTGTTGAGGGAAGTGACGTATGCCTAACCTAAAAACAAAATATCAAAGAACCCCGTTTTTTCTGAGATGTCAAGAATTTACTGACTAATTTATTAAATATAAATGCTTCTAAGAATTAAATACAAAATGGTAAAATGTTTACTATTACAACTTTTCACGCAGAATTTAAATATGTCAATAACTCAAATTCGAAAAACCTTCGGAGTTTCCCTTTAAATTTCAGCCTCACCGAAAATCAAACGACTTTCTGGCTCACCAGTGTCCAGCTGCTGACCTGGTAAAGTGGGAGGGTGTCACAGCACCCCCTACGACGAAAGTCAAGGCACAGATGAGATATTGAAAGGTCACTGTTGTCAATTAAAAAATAACTTTTATTTTACGCAACAAGAACTTAAAAGTTTCCCTTTCAGACTATGCGATCTATTAGGGCAGATGATGTAAGGGTCAACTGTTTTTATGGGTGTCATGTGGCCAGCACAACGACCCACAGCCTTTACGATTTCTTAATGTTAGGCACCCGTTATAGCTAGGTGGACTTGACAGGCCCTAAGAATATCGCAATTAAAAATCACAGTCTTTAAAATGTTGACATACAGTGCTAAAAAGTTGACAGAAATGGTCATATACATTTTAGAATACATGTACATAGTACATCAGCACATCATATAGTCTGTTGTTTGAGACAATATATAGACTAGTTAGATCTGGCGCATAAATTGTAGGAATTATTCAGAAATCATATTTTTAGCTGTGACAATTAGCAGTGACTGTGATGTAGATTTAAAATTATAATTAAGCAAGCTAAAACTAAAAAATACTTTTTAAAAAATATAAGCTTATCCACTAGGGTAGAACTCTACATTTACTTCTATACATTTCAATCTTGAACGCTTTACATCCCTTTTTTGATATTAAACAGAAATTATTAACAACCACTATTCAGTTTACTAACTGGCAAAGTTTTATGATTCATGTTTAGTTAGGGGCAATAACATCATTGTAACCTGTAACAGACAGACAGACAGACAGACAGACAGACAGAATGAGTTGTAAAATTGTAAAAATGGGCGGAAAAAAGTTAGTTGATCAAATAGTCTCTTTTCAGGCAGTTCTAGTGAAATAGTCAGAACTATTTGGAGACTTGGTGTTTTCCTTGTGGTGATATCAACGACATTGGGTGATTTACCCTTTAGTACACCCAAGTGTCGATCAACTCATTCTGTTTCCCTACGCAATCTGTTTCCCTACACATTCTGTTGCCCTACGCAATCTGTTCCACTTATTGCGCTACTCTGTAGTTACCAGTTGCCCCTCAACGTTATCATGGTCAACATTCTACACTGCAACGGTTTATCAAGTTTAGCCATAGTTATGGTATGTTATTTATAGTTATAAATTATTTGTTGTAGGTGCAAATCTTCAATAGTATTAAGGTGAACATTTATTTGAATATTTTCCTAGCTATGTCTATTCGATGCCTTTGTCTTTCGCTATATGCTGACGTTCCATTCCCACCATATTGTCACTGTATATTTCTCCTTTTGACCATCCGACTTCAATGGGCTAAAGGGAAACTTTACCTGAAAGTAATGGAACCATCAGAAATAAAAGAGGGGGAAAAAAGGCGATAATGGAATTTGCGGCGGAGATCAGGCCGGATGTCTTCACCAACACCCGAAAGCCATTACGTGCGACTTGAAAGAGGCGCCGCCGATAAAGCCTGGGGAACCGCCAATGTTTTGACAGGCGTTTCGGTCCGGACATGTATCTATAGAGGGCGTCCCTGGCGTATTTGTAGGGGCGCCCCAAACTTGACGTACGCACGTGGTGTCAGGGTTCAGTAGGGGAGTTACATTTATACCGTTTTAATCCCTGGGGAGATTTGCGGGGGAATTCTCCGGAAAATTTTGGATGTAGAGTAAAATTTCCAGTAAGCATTTTATTAAATGTGATATCCTTGTAGTTTGTGGTCTTCCTAAAACTTTTTTCCTAAATCAACATCATGAGATCAGAGTTGGGGGTTAGGGTTAGGGTTAGGGTTAGGTGCTTCGGTTCGTAGTCTTAATAGACTAGCCTTTAATGGATGTTAAATGTCTAAATGTGCTCTCTCTCTCTCAATTAAACAATCAATCAATCAATCGCCTCTATCAATCAATCTATATATCTATCTATCTGTCTATCTATCTATCGGTCTATCTATCTATCTAAGATCCGGTGAAAGATTTTGTGACATGAATTAGGAAGCATTGTTCTTAGACAATTTAAATTAAGAACCAAAAAAAACAAAAAACATTCGATTCACTTTGTTATTCGGTTTGATAAATGAATGAAAATGTCCCCAAACCAAGTTTAAAGCACATTGCATGAATTTAAATCTTTCCATATAACTGCGTGTGAAGTACTATCATGGAAAGACAGTAAATTCTGTTTCAATGATGATTCGCATCCCTACTCACACCCCAAGTTCTCTCACGGTCCAATATTTCTCTCAGCGGCCGTACCATGCTATACAATCCCCATTCTGACAAATCCGACCACCCCGGGCTATAGACCCGAGGACAGCCCGAAAAGCCTGCACATCGACACCTGAAGGTTTGAGGGGGGGGGGGTGAGGGCTGGGCAGGGGCCTACATGGAAAACACGGCAACGCAAGTTACTGAAAGACGGGCATGAAATGGATACGACCTTGTCCCGTACGGCCTGGCATGTGGAGAATTACTCAACTCAAAAACAAGGAGAGAAAAAAAAAGGTGAGTGCGTGTTTGGGAGGTCACGTGTTCATGGTTGAGCGACGAGGTGCACGATAATTGTGTGAGTCATTCATGAAACGGTGTCTAGTAGACGAGACAATAAGTGTAGAAATAGCTCATGGTTAAATTAAGGTATTGTCTTAGATTCGCCTAAGAATGTGTCGCTGAAACGAATTTTAATTTCTGAACATTTTGAGTTGGAAATTCAAAAGTCATTTTAGGAACACTGGAATGTTAAGGCCCCATGCTAGCTGCACAACTGCCCTTTTCTGTAACTCATCAAGATTGTGAAATGCCCATCAGATGGTAGCAGGGGCGTAGTTTATCACAACGTGCGCCCGGGGCAAGAAACTTTATTGTCGAACCCCACCTTTAATTTTCCATGAACATCACATAGAAATATAAGCTTATAAATAAAAAAGTATTTAACAATAATGTAACACAAACAACTTAGAATGTATTACCTACTAAAAAATCTACAATAATTTTTATTTTTTGGTGTCTCTCTGCATGTGGAGCGCCCTTAGGGGTGGCGTCCGGGGCATCGTGCCCCCCTCCCCTTCACTACGCCACTGGATGGTAGAAGGGCGCCGATTTCCCTAATACCTCCCTAAAAGATAAAACATTTCGCTGACTTCTTTTTTGGTGTTTTACGCTCCCCCTCTCTTTGCAATTTCCACCCGAAAGCTCTGCACGTGCGGAGAGTACAAGGGGGGTAACATGGGGCCGGACTCAAGGTAGGTTTCAATGTTATCATTTCATTAGCACGTGTCAGCCAATCATCTTCAACCTATCAACTTCAAGATACTGTGAAACGCACCAGTGGAGCGCGAGGTACCTTCACCTGTGTTCCGACACATCCGTCTTAAACCTGTTATAGCTGCGAGACCAGCGGTTCTCAGCCTTTTATGCTCGGCGACCCCTTTTTACAATCCCCCACTCTGCCGCGACCCCCCCCCCCCTCAGATAAACACAGCTATAGAAGAATAGACAAAAACAATCAATTTTTTCGATGGTCTTTGGCGACCCCTGGCAAATCGTCAATCGACCCCCAAGGGGGTCGCAACACACAGGTTAAGAACCCCTGCCCTAGGGGGTCGCGACTCACAGTTTGAGAACCCCTGTGCTAGACGACAAGGTATACAACTCTTTTGTCGTCCCTGTAGAATGTCAGTGTTTTAAAAATGACTATGCTACCTTAGAGTTAAACTACAATATGTACAATCATCAATATGTAAAAGTTGGTCTTAGCATCTCTGGGCTAGGATGTAACCATCTTTAATGTATCAGTCTTCACGGAAATAAAGCAACCAGGGGCGGACTTGGTGTTAAGATCAGCCCAGACAACTTCTATACAATCCGGCCCACAAATTGTATATCATACGATGGGCATCATATTCTAGGCCTACCTAAAGTATCGATAACATGACGCACGCATACAATGAAATATATAGGCCTTATGTTGCTTTTTAATCGCTAAGTGTGCAGGCCCTAAAATGATGAAGCCTACTAGTAGATCTGTCTACGGATATAGGCTATTACATTATTTCGAAAAATGTGTTTGATTAAATTAGTAGATTTAAAAAAAAACACGACGCTCAGATGCCCCCTTTTACAATAAAATATTATTTAAAACCTTTAACAATCTAATGTAATACGTTCTACAATGGCATTCATAAGGCCCTTTAGGTGCCCAAATGCCCATATAGCCAGCCCGCCCCTGTAATGTTAACTCTTTCTCTCCGTAATTATTTACCACATTCTGGTGGAATCAACGCTGGTATCGTCAGTTAGGAGAGAAAGAGTTAATATGCTCGAAGTGGAAGCACTTTTTTTCCATTTAATTAGTAGGAAGAAAGAGTGTGAAACAGTGAGATACTTGCTTGGACAGGTCTTCCCAGCATCGCTACAATACTCAGACCATGCTGCCTGGGATGGCTTAGTCATATCTGCCTGGGATGGCTTAGTCATATCTGCCTGGGATGGCTTAGTCATATCTGCCTGGGATGGCTTAGTCATATCTGCCTGGGATGGCTTAGTCATATCTGCCTGGGATGGCTTAGTCATATCTGCCTGGGATGGCTTAGTCATATCTGCCTGGGATGGCTTAGTCATATCTGCCTGGGATGGCTTAGTCATATCTGCCTGGGATGGCTTAGTCATATCTGCCTGGGATGGCTTAGTCATATCTGCCTGTGATGGCTTAGTCATATCTGCCGGGTGAACGACAATCGTATCCCGAAAGCCATCCTTTGCGGACAACTCTCGACTGGCTCAAGAAAAACTGGTCTTGTCCACCTTCGATATGTGGATATCATCAAACAGGAACTCAAAGCAATGGACTTTGATGGTGGCTGCTGGGAAGATCTAGCACTAGACCGAACTATTTGGAGACAGACGGTGACCAACAAAGGACAGCGAATAGGCATCGGCCTCAGCTCTGGAAGAAAATCATGACAAACGAAAAGGAGTTGACTCCTCTGCCATCAACGCGAACGCCAACTTACACGCCATGTATTTGGACGAGGATAGGGCCCTGCAGTCACGTCACGAAATCGTTTTGCGAGATGAACTATAATCGTTCAAGAACTTTATATCTCTCTCTATAAATCTAATATATAGAATTGAAAGTAAGGGGTATGTTTGTCCCGCATTGAAATCAAAACCGTCTGACCAATCTGGCGGAGATCGTATTGTAAGTTTCATCTCCCTTCCACATCCTGTGGGCCCTAACATTTTTTTAAAAAAATACCTGAATTGGTCTTTATTAAAGAACAAAACTTTTGAACAAATCGGGTAAACCAATTTTCCCATTCTGCTTGTATTTTCATGGCGGAATTTAGAACAATGTGAAGGGAACATTCTCCATGTTTGACATAGATCAAAGTTCATTCCACCAGATCATAAATACCCAAGCTAAGGCCCGCAGGCCGCAGGCCATATCCGGCTAGTAAATAAAAAAAATAAATAAACGAATATATGTATATATGAAACAAAAAAATATCTACTTGATTTACTAACATTGTCATATCGTTGGGGGTGGGGTTGCAAAGTCGTGTCGGGAAAGAGAGGTCACAATGTAAAAGTCAAAACCCAACGGAAATAGTAAAACTGTACTGCATTACATAAGGAAACAAAAAATATCCTCCCACACACTTACGCACCCACACACCAACACACATACACACAGACTCAGAAAACACGTTGGCATCAGTATCCACCAATCGTTTGGTTTTCAGTAACAGTTGCTCACCGTGGGGGGGGGGGGGGGGGAACTCTATCCACCAGATTCAACAAACAATAACCCTCCTCCTTGGTCTATTAGTTTACTCCGCCTTTTTGATAACTTCCTCAGATCTCGTTCCCAAACACCAAGCTCCACGTTCTGGGTTTTATTCCACAACAACTTCTGTGTTTTTCTTTTTGTGGGTTTTTTTTTTTTTTCGGGTCTTGCCTTGTCAAGAGTCTGGACTGGGCCGTGGATGTGTTAGGCACGCACACATTACAGCAAACAGACAAGGGGAAGTAATCAATCAAACAGAAACCAAAACACTGAACGTGATTACGGTTCTTGAATTCTGACTACGGTATTCGTTATTGTCTTTAAGTTGGTGTGTTTTATGGGAATGGGTGATTTGGGCAGATCATGGCCTGTGTGTAGGGGTGAGGGGGGGGGGTACAGCGGTGTATAAAAGGGTCGGGGACCAGTGTTGTAAGAAGTGGGACAAGGAATGTCAAAAATTTGCATAGTTTTTAATTTCACATTTTTCAACACCCAGCTCTTCCATTTCTCTCCCCCCCCCCCCCTAAACTAAAGTCAAAGTCAAATCAAGGCAACTCAGGTTAAGACAAAAATAAGTCAAAGACAAGTCAAGTCAATGTCGAGTCAAATGAGGTCCAATCAAATCAAAGTCAAAATCAAGTCGAATACAAAATCAAGTCAAAGTCTAGTCAAACCAATGTCAACGTCAAATCAAAGTCAAAATCAAATCAAAGTCAAAATCAAGTCTAATACAAAATCAAGTCAAAGTCTAGTCAAGTCAATGTCAAGGTCAAATCAAATCAAAGTCAAAATCAAGTCGAATACAAAATCAAGTCAAAGTGTAGTCAAGTCAATGTCAAGGTCAAATCAAATCACATCAAAATCAAGTAAAATACAAAATCAAGTCAAGGTCTAGTCAAGTCAATGTCAAGGTCAAATCGAAGAGAAAATTAATAAGCCTTCATGTTAACAACGCAAACTCATTTGGCCAGGTATGCCACGTGACTGAGATGTCGTCTGCTGAGGGGCATGATCCGTACGGTGTCCCTTTTGGGGTCATCCAAACCTTCAAGCGTATAAAATAAAGTTCGAAATCGTCTGCACCAAGGATTGGCCTCTGTAGTCACACAAGAAGCTGCAATGGGAATGTATTGTCACTGGAGATGTCAGGTGCCACAGAGACACGAAGTAGAGCGCCATTGTCAGGGTGTGAAGATACGTTGGAGTGTCTAATAACAAGATACTTTGTAGACTGATTTGTCTCGACTTGACTTGAGGTGCCACAGAGACACGAAGTAGAGCGCCATTGTCAGGGTGTGAAGATACGTTGGAGTGTCTAATAACAAGATACTTTGTAGACTGATTTGTCTCGACTTGACTTGAGGTGCCACAGAGACACGAAGTAGAGCGCCATTGTCAGGGTGTGAAGATACGTTGGAGTGTCTAATAACAAGATACTTTGTAGACTGATTTGTCTCGACTTGACTTGAGGTGCCACAGAGACACGAAGTAGAGCGCCATTGTCAGGGTGTGAAGATACGTTGGAGTGTCTAATAACAAGATACTTTGTAGACTGATTTGTCTCGACGTGACTTGAGGTTACGGTGTCATCGTGTTCATCAGGCAATACCTTTTTCTTTTTTTTTTTTTAATTCTATTTTATGACATCTCATTTATGGTTTGACTTCAATTGTTGAGCTTTTCATCTCCTGGGAAGCCTTGGGCTTTTGCCTCAGAATACGTGTTATAGTTATTTAAATTGTTAATGTGTAAGACCATATTTAAATGCTTAAACCATATCCTTATGGCGGAGATACTACTTTAAAGTATAAAACCACAACTGAAGTCTTCTTTAAATAAATATAAGCCTTAATTCTGCAACTTGGAATCATTTTAATAATATACACTAGTCGACCCACGGCGTAGTTTACTGCGTTATTTTGCAGGGCCGGCCTTAGGCCCCTATGTGACCGCAGTGTGCCCCGCACTTTCATAGGTGTAAATTATTAAATTAAACAATTTTATAACTTATAACAAAATATACGAAAAAGTCATGAAAATATCCGGAAAATTATTTAAATCTTTTGAAAACGAAAAAAGAAATTGCAGAAATATAAGCGTGATCTTTCCTTTACTTCTTCTTCTCGACCAAACTCTTGAGGGAAAACGAGAATTATATATAGATACTACATATCTGTACAATACGATTCAATTTAACTTTGTTTACTCTAGACGCAGATCTCTTTCAACTGAGTGCGCTAGTCTTTAAATATTTCCTTTTACTATGAAAAATAAACTTTACAAAATTGTAGATGCTGCTAGTAAGATCGAGTGCGCTGTTCTGCCTCAACCTGGCACTTGGGTGGAAACGGCCATTAGAGGAAATGGTTAGGCTAAATGAATGGCGAAACAAAACTCCTGTGGGAGTGTCCAAGGGAACGCGAGAGTGGTCCCATTGCACGGAGCGGAGTTGAAAGAGAGCTTCCACGGTCCTGTCGATAATCCATACGCTGTTCCTCAAGGGACCGTTACATTAATGGCGAGTCCTGCACGGCCAAGCTTGGTACAACATAGGAAAATGGGGCGGAGGTTCCTGGTATACTCGGCCTTCGGCCATGCTTTCTAGCCCATGCGCCCGGAGTGTCAGATACATCGGAAATAGCAATGCCTTACATAGGCATTCACTTGGATCTCTTCAAGACAGAACGGTTGTTCAAACAGGTTTTGTTGTTTTTTTTTTGTTTTTTTCCCTTTTCAATCAGGTTGTTCGTTGTTTTTTTTCAAACTTAGAGATCGAAGACAATCCAACGGTAACAAACAGACCGCACTTGAAAAGCTATAGGGAAAAACCTTGCTAAGAAAGCTATTCAGATTTCAAGCATACAGAAATCACACTCTTCTTCATGATTTTAATATTTGACCATCACAAAGAAGATGTTAGACACTGATCACAAAAACAGACAGACACAGAAACACAAAAACTGTTTTCTTAGTTTCGGCAATTAAATGGTTACACAATATGTAACCTAACGCAGGACAAACGCAGACGGCGAAAAGAAAATCTAAATCGACCGCCTGCGGACAATGGTTATGCTTGCCCTTGAGGTGGCAAAATATGTAGGTCACAGTTGGGACTAACGCAGCCACGGGAAATACTGCATTCCTCACTAATCTTCGGCTTTGAAGACTAGCCTTATTATTATTATTATTATTATGGACCTAACTGTTGTAAATTTCACATGTAATGTTAAATAGAAGCTGAGCATGAAGATAGACTTACGAGGACCACGTCCATCACAGACCTACTTGCGCGCTTGACCGTCAGAGACCCTCGCTTACTAATATTGGCAAATGTTGCCTCCTTAATTTGACTTCATTTAACATTCATAATGGCCCCGTCTTCTACTTTTAATGCTATGTTTAAAAAAAACAAAAAAAAAAACTTTTTTTTTCTCTGAGTAAAAAGTGTTAGTTCGGAAACAAAACATATTGTAAATATAGGCCGGGGGGGGGGGGAAAGAAAAATTGTGATATAATTATTTATCAGTCAATTCCTTTTTATTATATTTTTAAATTCTCCAGGACCCCACAGTAGGAGTGGGAGATAACTGCGTTCCCGACAGACACCAGATGGCTAAGGGTACCGTGAACGAGTTTTTTTGTTTTTTTTTTTAAAGTTTGAGAAACACTGACTTTAAGGGAATAAACACACTATGGGTACTCATAATTCTGCTGTTGTCAATCAATACACTTTCTCTCTCTCTCTCTCTCCCTTTCTTCCTTCCTTCAATATTGCTTTCACTATTTCTCTCTCCCTCTCTCTCTCTCTCTCCCTCTCTCTCCCTCTCTCTCCCTCTCTCTCTCTCTCCCTCTCTCTCTCTCTCTTCCTCTCTCTTAATCTATCCGTTCCTTTGCCCTCTTACCGTCTCTCCCCCTTATAGTCTCTCTCTTTGCCTCTCTTTTTGTATCTTATCTTATCTTATATAATACAGACGTTACTTTAAAAAAAAAAAAAAAGAAGATGATTACGTCCTACGCGTCACGCATCTAATCATGCATATTATCCAATGACTTAAATTCTGCCAAGTCACTGGTTTTCCTTGCTAGCTCAGGCAACCCATTTCATGCTCAAATAGCACTAGGGAAGAAGGAGTATTTGTACAAATTTGTCCTAGCATATGGGGCGAGGAATGTACCTTTATCTTTGTGTCTTTCAGAGTATTTTATTAGAATTTGTTTTTGTATTTGAAGATTATGGTTCAGTGTTTTATGTATAATTGCTACTTTACTTTTGAGTCTTCTGTCCTGAAGGCTTTCTAAATTTAGTGATTTTACTATAGATGTTACTCTAGTCAAATGTGAATATTCGTTTGTTATGAATCTCCCTGCTCTATTTTGTGTCTGTTCCAGTTTCTTAATGTTTTCTTGAGTTGAGGGGTTCCAAGTGGAGGATGCATATTCTATTATTGGCCTAACCAAGGTTAAATAACTTACTCACAAAATGTCTTGTTGACACTAAACAGATCTAAATCTATAACATGTCTTCCTTGTCCTCTATCCTACTATCGTCTCCTAGCTTAAAAATAATAAATGTCTTAAGAAAATTCGTGCACTTTATGTAGTAGATCAATGCATCAAATTTCATTAGAGCGCGAGCTTTCTAAGTATGCTATATAAAGTAACCAAAAATAAAAAGGGAGGTAGAGGTATAATATTTTTTAAATGTTTTTTAAATTTATGTAACGAATCGGTACATATCTAGAACTGAGTATGAAAAGATATTTAAAATGTCAACATTTTTTTAATCAAAACAATTTTTATAGAACATAAGTTTTTAACTTAAGCAGTTGTGTTTTTTTTTTTTGTTTTGTTTTGTTTTTAGAAAACAAAGATTTGTTTAGTAAGATAGACTGACCATTTTTGTAATCTTTCAAAATGGTTTATATATTTGGCCGATTATATATTTTTATTATGCATAATGTTGTGTTTCTTGAAAAAAAAATATTATAAGGAACGACAGGAGATGGTATTGTCCCGAGACTTTCACAAGAGAGCCCCCACCAATAGAAAGGTATTAATTGTATTACCTCAAAAATAAAAAAAAAAAATTAACTAGAAAGGGATAGCAATCATTCGTCTGTCATGCTATTCTATTATTCTTAAGATTTATGTGACAAGTATATCTATAGATAATTGATATAAATAAGGTCTATCAACAGACAAGTCCGGAGACTAATTTTCACAAGACAGATCAAGTTTAGTTTGTTATCATGGATCTTGAACTTTCTACTATTGATGGAGATTCACTAATTTAATTACCAATTAAGTATGGATTAATCATATTTCAAATTTTAATTCTTTATAATTTAATATTTGTGAAATGTGAGAACTTATAATAATAATTTTTATAAAAAAGAAGCCCACAAAAGAGGCAGTAGGGCTAAAAAAAAAAAAGAGGCATATAAAGCCCGAAAAAGAGGCAAAGAAAAGAGGCCTAAGTCCCAAGGATTCCTATAATGAGAAAGCTAAAATAACAGCGCAAGTGCTGAGGTTTCCTTTATACAAAAAAAATATTTAAATCTATATAGTAGCGGAAAGATTAGAAAATGACATGTCATAATTATGGGTTGAAATAAAATTACGTTGAATATTTTTTTTTGATATTTCGTTTGGTAAGAGACTATGACAGAAAAGGAAGGCCAGCTATCGGGGTCATTAATCGTTGCTCGTCAGTATTTAATCATTTCTCTCCTAATCAACGATACCATAGTTGATTTGACCTAATTAAATTAAATTAATATTAACATTTTTAAACTTGATTTTGAATTATATAAAAAAAAAGCGTGCATTTCCCTTTAATTCTAGACCAAACACAACATTTTCTGATTACAAACAGCAAAGCTATTGAAGCTTAATCTTAACAGGGGTAGTGAAATAGTACAGCGCAAAATAAAGAATTCCTTTAAAATGTGGAAAAATAATTACGGAGAGAAAGAGTTAATCCAACAAACATTCACTGACATTATAAGCAGTAATAGTACTTGTCTTATCAAAGGCAAAATAGTACTGCGCAAAATAAAGAATTCCTTTAAAATGTGGAAAAATAATTACGGAGAGAAAGAGTTAATCCAACAAACATTCACTGACATTATAAGCAGTAATAGTGCTTGTCTTATCAAAGGCAAAATAGTACTGCGCAAAATAAAGAATTCCTTTAAAATGTGAAATAGTACGCGCAAAATAAAGAATTCCTTTAAATGTGGAAAAATAATTACGGAGAGAAAGAGTTAATCCAACAAACATTCACTGACATTATAAGCAGTAATAGTGCTTGTCTTATCAAAGGCAAAATAGTACTGCGCAAAATAAAGAATTCCTTTAAAATGTGGAAAAATAATTACGGAGAGAAAGAGTTAATCCAACAAACATTCACTGACATTATAAGCAGTAATAGTGCTTGTCTTATCAAAGGCAAAATAGTACTGCGCAAAATAAAGAATTCCTTTAAAATGTTGAAAAATAATTACGGAGAGAAAGAGTTAATCCAACAAACATTCACTGACATTATAAGCAGTAATAGTGCTTGTCTTATCAAAGGCTGGTGCGCTTCCTGATCATGGCCACATTTTTATAAGCTTGCGAGTCTTGGATGCTGACTGCAGAGCTAGAGAGGAGGATCCTAGCAATGGAATTGAGATGCTACAGAAGGATCCTAGGTATCACAAACGAAGAGAATAGAGACAGGGTAATTACAGCGATAATCCCACGATGACTTGCTAACTATTGTAAAAAATGCACACTAATACCTTATATATCCATATTACAAGGTCTTCGGGGCTCGCAATGATCCCTTCCTTCAGAGAACATTACCAGGAAAAGAAGAAGAGACAGAGGAAGCGATTGGAAAACAATATATAAAAAAAAGAGTGGCCTCCCATTGAAGGAGGCTCTATCCAGGGCAAAAGTTAAAGAGGAATGGAGAAAGACGTTCGATAAATCCTGTGTGGTGCCCAAAGGTCCATCACATTATGGGAATGTATGCTGTTGATCCATTTGTCAGAGAAGGCATTCTAGTATTCATAAGATTTATGTGAGAAGTACAAGCGATAAGTAAGTTGTTGCATAAAATTGAGCTGGAAAATATTAATCTCAAGAAAATCGTATTCTACACACTGTTTTTTTTTTTTTACAATACCTCTATTCAAGTCACTCCTTCATGGAGGGATTTTGGTGGAAGGGATGACGCTGATCTTTAAAAAAAAAAAAAAAAACTCTAACGATTTTATTATAAATTTGATAGTTGATGTTTATCGCTGAGAAGAGAATGACTAGCTTCTTGGCCTCACGGGCAAATTTCTAGTTTGACCGTTATAATTTTTTAAAGTAAAAAAAAAATCTATATTTGGCTTGAATAAACTTAGAAAAACAATCAAACATGTACCGAAATTATACGATAACAGAGTTAATTTAAAGTTGTTTCGATTTTATTGAAAAAAATATCTAAGCTTTATTAATATTTCTTTTAAGTAAATCTAATTTATATATTACATCTAGATTCTAGAACTAGAAGTAGATCTAGATCTAGACTAAATCTTACAAGTTCTAAATCAATAAATATTCCCAAAAAGTTTGTACGAAATGGGAAGGGTTGCCTAAATCAGCGAGGAAAACCAACGTCTTGGCAGACTATATTGACACATGAAATGCGTAGGCCGTAATTATCTTTTTTTTAATATAACATCTATAATAGATAAGATAATCTTACTGGCCCAAATCAAACGAAAATTGAGTTTGACTACAGATTTCCATCTCAGCATTACTAGAACATCGGAAACGCAATAGGATGCGAGCACGAACAACATTCACCTACGCCACAGACACACAGACACACAGACACACTCACGACCAACGCTTTACGAATGAGGCTTCTGTTCACTTCTTGGTGACAGATGACAACAACGGTGAATCTGAGCTAGAGCTCTTAGGTTCGACTCCATCTCATATCTGTAGGCTGATTAGTACTACTATTAGGCCTTCATAATACTACATGTTTTTCAAAAAGGGATTTTAGATCTGCTGCATGAGGCATTGAAGGTACATGCCCCCCCCCCCCCCCCCCATAAAAAAAATTATATTATCAATATAGATTTATATCAAGTAACATGGCTCCTTCTGTCTCGGAAGACAATGGATGCGTCCAGGTGAGTCACTTCATTTGGTTTCATCTTGAGGCGGGGTAGAATCTGGAGTGACTATTCAAGCCAATTCTTGAGCGGCAGAGTTTGCAACAGTTCGTGCATGTGAATGCATCTATTTTAGGGCTAGCTGATAGGGCAGCTTCTCTTTTTTTCTTTCTCTTGATTAAGGCAGCTTCGTTTCTTTTGCTCTAGGCAAGGTTCGTACCAGCGCGGATAGTCGATCTCCATTCTGTCCTGTCTTGGGCCATCTCCGCTCACATACTTTCGTTGATGCCAGTGGTTCTCATGTCTCGCTTGCAGACATCTGTGTGGGTTAGTCTTGGGCGGCCATATATAAATATTATCGAAACCAAGTTCCCATAATTTCTGATATTGCCGATGAGACCTTAATACGTAACAAAAATTATCTCTCGATCTGCGTCTCGCTACAAGGTGTAAGAGTCCGCCTCTGACAAGCCGTGACCAGGGTGTGCGGGCGTTTGAAGCGTATCACCTCCCATAGCGCGACAGTGCTAGCCGGATATCTGACTTGATACAATCTACGCATGCGCGTGGAGTGCGAGGCAAGCCGACAAGCGCTGTATGACATCATTTGATGAGCCAGACAGCGCAAGAGACTGTGGCTCTCAATGAGAGACTCTCCCGTCAATCTTCCCGCTGCGTGTTAATTAGTAGCAATATAGATCTAGCAGCCGTCACCCAAAGATGGCGGTATCCGTTGGGAAGCTGGGTGCGGCTATGGCGGTTGGATAATTGGATGTTACGTCACGATGACACGGTGGATGACTGGGCCAATTAAATTGAAATCTGGAAAACAGATTTATAGATTGTGTAGATAGTGAGTCCAGGAAGTAGAGAGGACTTTTTATTTCGACTGCTACATTTTAATTTTATGCTAATTTTCACGTGACGTTAAGATATTCCTTTAGAACTGACCATTATTACATCTTATTTAAACTACTGCAAGACGATGTGGGGAAAGCAATAAAATGGATTTAAATACAGGACGATCGACATAGCACACCGACCAGGCAGCCATTTGACCACAACTGGAAAAGCCCCCTCCCAACGTTTTTTGGTTTAACCCGGCCCACTAACAGGTATGGGCAGATGACCCCATGATTACCTGGATACTAAACGTTGGTTAAAAAAGGAAACGACTGGTGTGACAGAGGCGGCCTTAGCCGGCACCTTCGACATAGGAGGTCACGCCTTAGCAGTGCACAAGGCTGTAAGAGTGTTTCACATCGAGACCTATCAGAACGCCTGAACAACTGACCAGCAACGTTGTAGCCTATGGGCAGTGGTGACCAATAGCTCGTTACAACGTCGACTTGCATGTCGCCGACATTGATAATTATACATTGAAAACTACTGATTCAGATTGCTTGAAAACAATATAGTCCCAGCTGTGACCTACATATTTTGCCACACCAGGGCAAGCATAACCATTGTCCGCAGGTGGTCGATTTAGATTTTATTTCAATATAAACAACGTCAACTTGACATGACATGCAATAAATATAGTAGACTTTAATTATAATATAAAATGGTGTTTTGAATAAAATGTAAAAAAACACGCCTTTTCAATCTGGCAATATGGATCGTTTCCCATGTCTGAGACAGCTGACGACAATACCGTTTATCTTGCATCATTCACAACCTATCCCTAATCTCTTCCCACCGTCACTATAGAAACACACACACGTACGCTCCATTACAGCTTGCTTTAGGAAAGTGATGGCGTGGTTGTTTTAGATTAATTTAGTTTTTTTCTTCTTTTCTAAAACTTTACAGTCTAAATAAAGCTAATTACTATAAATAAACTTATCACAAAGTAATTGTTCCAATTACACGCCCATGCGAGTAAGTGTTTTCTTACTGGGGGTCCCAAAACCCTCCCCCCCCCCAAAAAAAAAAAGGAAGGTAACCCCAGACTGAGAGGGGAGGGATAACACAGACAAACGGATGGGGAATAGCTGGCCCAGTGCGATCAATGTTAGCACAGCTTGTGAAAGAGTGAAGCTAAGGCACCCACCTGAAGTCATAGAAGGCAGGGACGTTGTTTTCAAATAAAGTGATGAAGCTAATCACGGGAAGCCCCCCCAACAAGTGTTCTTGACTCTCGACACCGCCTCGTTGTGATAGGAAAGGGGGGGGGTGGAGAAGGGACGGATGTCCGACACATCTGCATATGGGATACAGCCGCCTTCGTTCAGCAGAAATAAAGCTCTCCTTTCAGATCTTCGGACGCCCCTGTCAGCGGGGCGCCCTTAAAGAGAGTCAAAACCTGACACTAGCCTTTACGTTGGTATAAGAATTTGTCCGGTGTCTGGTTACCAATGTTGGCATAACGAAGCAGGAGCAGCGGTCAGTTATTTCTAACTGACTTGGTCAGCATGTATGTTGTTGTTTGTCTAGCCCTAGCCATTGACATGGGTACAGAGTTGGACACACAGGCTTACGGTGGGCGTGGTTTCGTTTATTTACATCGAACTGAAACGAGGCTCGTGTCATGGACGGAGCGAGTGTTAAACCAACTGTAACTAGGATTGTACACAAAAAGTAGATGACTATGTTTTCTCTACATCTTGCCACAAGATGACATGTTTGTAGACACAGCATTTGTAATCAGTATTGCAGTCTGTCACTTCAATAACTTAACTGTGCGGAGTATTACAGTCGGTCACTTCACTAACTTCACTGTGCGCAGTATTATAGTCGGTCACTTCGCTAACTTCACTGTGCGCAGTATAACAGTCGGTCACTTCGCTAACTTCACTGTGCGGAGTATTTCAGTCGGTCACCTCGCTAATTTCACTATTGCGCAGTATTACAGTCGGTCACTTCGCTAACTTCACTGTTCGCAGTATTATAGTCGGTCACATCGCTAATTTCACTGTGCGCAGTATTATAGTCGGTCACTTCAGTAACTTCACTGTTCGCAGTATTACAGTCGGTTATTTCGCTAACTTCACTGTGCGCACTATTGCAGTCGGTCACTTCGCTAACTTCTCTGACTGACCAATCTCATACGTACATCCGGTCATACACATCTCGTGTTTACTATTCACTATTTCGCACTCTGTATTCAACAGAATTCCCTTAAATATAACAAAGAACAATACATTTATCCTTTCACCTGTGACACAAAATCGAATGTAATATATTTTTTTAATTATACAGCCTGGTTTTAAAACTATTCACTATTAACACTCATCAGAACAACCTTTCAAACTATAAAGAAATATTCTGTGATATCGTTATGGAGTCTGTGTGTGTTTTTCTATGGTGAAGATGCTAGCGATCGGTGTGAATGGTGCAACATTGGTGGCATTGTTGTCACTTGGTCTTAAAGGGGAACTTTGGCCTTAAAACACTCGAAAAGGCATGCGTTTAAAATAACATCTAATAACCAGTCCAACTCTTAGTCATTATGTGTGGCTTAGATATTGGAATGGAAGGCGCAAAATTAATTAATTAATTAATAGCAATGTCTTCGATTTCAAAGATTAAGGATGAGTGCAGCGGGTCAGGCTGAACTTACCCTGTCTGGTAAAATGTCAATCGTTATTAGCTAATGGTAATTTTTTTTTTTGGTATTGAACAAGGGAAAGAAATGTTACTTTTCAGATATGGCGGTATAAGTTGAGTTAGTTCCCTTGAGAGACTTGAGACCCAAATTAGATTTTTTTTAAATAACAGTAACATTTACCCAGATAGGCGCTCCCTTCCCCCCCCCCCCTCTCCAATCCTTTTTCTTCTTTCACAACTATGTATGGTGGCAGCTAGACAGAAAGGAGCCAGCAATCTTGGCACAATTCCGCACTGAACAATGTCCTACAGGAGCCTATTTCACTAGCATCCAAGAGAATCACGATCTCAGATGTCGACACTGTCCGATAGGAGCCTATTTCACTAAGATCCGAGAGAATCACGATCCCAGAATTCGACACTGTTCGATAGGAGCCTATTTCACTAGGATCCGGGAGAATCACCGTCCCAGATGTCGACACTGCTACGAGGAAGACGAGATCGTAAAATACATCCTCTATGAATGCAGGGTGCTTAGAGACACATTCAAAGATACGACTAGTGTTGAAACAGACAAAACTGGTGCATGCGGGGGTCTCGCCCTGAACGGTGACAGGCAGACCCTACAGAGCACTGCCAGATACTTGGACGGTGCTGTATGGGATTAATCCCAGTACGGATCCTTAGTGCGTGGAGACTTAATAAATGGTTCCAGACAAGTGATAGGATCATAGAGTATTGAGAAAGCTAAAAGCATGAACTTGCATTACACAAAAACAATGGGATTAAAATATTTTAGATCGCACAGATTTATTATTGTTAGTCTAGATCACGTCTGGACCAGTTGGGAAAAAAGGGGGAGGGTAGAGAAAGAAGGGGGTATCTGGGTGAATATTACCCTAATCGCTTTTAAAATGCATTTATAAAAAAAAAACTAAGCCTAACGACGTGGATTTGAGCTAAAGGGCTCTTGCCCCCTCAAGCCAACACACTAACCACTTACCAGAGAAGTGCTTATGAAAATAAAATGTTTTATAGTTATCTATTGTTAGCTTCAAAATTTATTTGACGGCGACTTTCAAAGTCAAATATAATTTCTTTCCCTTGTTTGACACCCCCAAAAAAAAAAATTTACCAATATTTAAATAACAATTTTTTTTTAATTGATTCTTGTTTGTAAAGTACAATAAATAATTGTGCGAAATTTCAGCTTGATCCAAGATTGTGTGTGGGAGAAATAACGTGTACAAACTTTTATCACACTTGACATAAACTTTATAAAAAAAAAATTTTTTTTAAAGAAGCTGAGAAAAGAAGAGGGCAGTTCTGCAGGGGCCCCAGCTACCCGTGCATTATATGCGGTCGGCTTTTCAAAGCGATGACTATCTCTTTCAGGGGCGACTTCCTAGTCCTCTATAAATTGACTGGAAATGAGACTGTGATCGTCCTCGACTCCGAAGATAATATCATATTATTATTATTTACATGTAATAATGTGTTTACATGTTACACGCTTTAAGGGGGGGGGGGGGGAAGTTCACAAGGCTCTTCTTTTTTGTCTTATTCCATATAAAGTATACTATAATTTATGGGGCAGATGATGTAAAGGCCATCTGTTTCTGTGGCCTACGGCTAAGGAGGGTTTCATGTGGCCAGCATTACGACCAACCGCCTTTACTTTTCCCCAACTAATGTCAGGTGCCCATTGGAGCTGGGTGGACTCAGGGGTGCCCAAGGATCCCGAAATAAGAATCCCATTCTTCGAGCCCGGGACCCCCGATTCAGAAGTCAGGCGCTTTACCTCTCGGCCAACGCGCTTCCACACGGTTTGGAAGACGTAGATTCATCCTGCATCCATTATTCTTTTTTTTTTTTTTCCAGCCAGCTCTAATGGGTCTTTGGGCGCCCCTGACTCCAGCCAGCTCTAATGGCTCTTTGGGCGCCCCTGACTCCAGCCAGCTCTAATGGCTCTTTGGGCGCCCCTGACGCCCCTGACTCCAGCCAGCTCTAATGGCTCTTTGGGCGCCCCTGACTCCAGCCAGCTCTAATGGCTCTTTGGGCGCCCCTGACGCCCCTGACTCCAGCCAGCTCTAATGGCTCTTTGGGCGCCCCTGACTCCAGCCAGCTCTAATGGCTCTTTGGGCGCCCCTGACTCCAGCCAGCTCTAATGGCTCTTTGGGCGCCCCTGACTCCAGCCAGCTCTAATGGCTCTTTGGGCGCCCCTGACTCCAGCCAGCTGTAATGGCTCTTTGGGCGCCCCTGACTCCAGCCAGTTCTAATGGCTCTTTAGGAGCCCCTGACTCCACCCAGCTCTAATGGCTCTTTGGGCGCCCCTGACTCCAGCCAGCTCTAATGGCTCTTTGGGCGCCCCTGACTCCAGCCACCTCTAATGGCTCTTTGGGCGCCCCTGACTCCAGCCAGCTCTAATGGCTCTTTGGGCGCCCCTGACTCCAGTCAGCTCTAATGGCTCTCTGGGCGCACCTGACTCCAGCCAGCTCTAATGGCTCTTTGGGCGCCCCTGACTCCAGCCAGCTCTAATGGATGCCTGACATACGTTTGGAATAGTAAAGGCGGTTGGTCGTTGCGCTGACCTCATGACACCCTCGCCACAGAAACAGATGAGCTTTACATAATCTGCCCTATAGATCACAAGGTCTTAGATAGAAACTGTACTTTAGTAATAAGCTCAGATAATTTATTTGATATAAATATGTTGATGTTTTTTTTTTATTTATAAAGAAATGTATAATATAAAAACAATATATGAATAACTTATTTTTAAATAAAAAAATAATAATTGAATATTGGTATAGTAAACACGAAGGTCTGGCTTTCTCAATGATGATTAATCTCATCGTAGACAATTATGGGGGAAGATAGCTGATGTGTAATTAGTATATATATATATATATATATATATATATATATATATATATATATATATATATATATATATATATATATATAATAGAAACATCTTCATGTAAATTTTAATTTCTAAAAAATTTGCAAGCATTAAAAAAAAAAAAAATTGTGTGGTTTATGTTTTATTCATGTCGACACATGTTTTTATGAAAAAAATATCTCCCATTGTACAAATATTATCTGACATATGCCATGTGGCAGCCAGTGTTTGCACATAAGATTGAACTTGCAAATGTCATAATATTATTACATCATACTTTTTTTTTCATTTTTCCAGATTTCAAAATTTAATTTCAACAATTACAGCCGGAACCTCGGCAATATCTACCAGCAGTTTGTTTTGTTTTGTAATCAGCCTGTCAAAACAGCTCAGCACAGAATGTGTGCGAGCCTTGCTCGCGCGGCTTAAAGCTAATTTGTTTTAATTTTAATTTGGTTTTTTAACTCGACATATAAAATGGAAGCGCCCTCCTGCCCCCTCATCACCCCCCCCCTCCCCAACGCCTTCAAATTATTGATAAGAAAAACAATTTTATTTTAGAGAAATCCCCATTAATCATGTTGGCATCATGTGTTCCAACACATCTGAATTCGTAGAGAGGTGGCCGAAAAAAAAAAGAGGGGGGGAAAGAGAGAGAAAATGGAGAGAGAGAGAGAAGGAAAAAGTCTAAATGTGCAAGACATTCCAGCTTCCCCCTCAAGATACCCAATGTTTATTCAGATGCCACCTATTCCGCACCCTCTAACGGGGTGGCCTCATCTCCTATCGCACCCCTTACAGTAAGAGCCCATGTATTGATGACGTCATTGCCTTTCACCAACAGATTAGTGTCACGGTCCTTTCTATATTACTCTCCAAAAAAAAAAAAAGGTTTCTCCTATATCTCTTCTGTCTCTCTTTTTCTCTTTCCGTGCCTCTGACACGACCTGAAGTGTATATTGACAGACAGGATAATGAAATTACAGATAAATCCTTGATCTATTTGATTGACATACTCTCAAAAGACATTTTGTGGAATAAACGAGGATAGGATTTTGGGGAAAGTAAGACAATTTTAGTCAGAGACTTTCTATCTGAAAAAATATAGCATATAAAACCTAGCTATGGGATCGAAGCAGTTCGTGATTTTGATGATTGAAAATTGTGATTCGTAGTGCATGAATTCAGGCTTAAGTTTTGCCCTGGTGTAACTGCCCAGTGCGTTTAATTTGTCTCAGATGAAGATTCAAAAACTGAACAACTGGCCAGAATTGCACAGTCAACAGCAGGACTTGTAAAACTCAAAACAATTTTGATAGGCAAAGGCATAGCCCTCGACACTAAAATCAGACTGATGCGCTCCCTTGTCATGGCCTCATTCTCATAAGCTAAGAGACAAATCACAAATAAGAGAAATTGACAAGAAATGGGTGTTCGTTTAGATTTGCTCTCGCTACTTACAAACTTCATAAAATCTCATCAACCTTATCAAAGTCATATTTTTTGTTTAAAATTTATTTTAAACAAAAAATAACTTTAATAAAATTGTTTTTTTCACATTTGCAATTTATATAATATGTATTTATTTTTTCACTTAGGGGGTCCTTGTGAATATTTTGACTCTATAAAGTGTCCGTTGGTTCCAAAACTTTGAGAACCTTTGCCTTAGGCAAGACGAAAAAAGTTGATTAAAGTCAGCCATAACATGGTAGCCGAAATGAGGAGTGTGAAAAAAAAGGCCGACCACGTCTAAAAGTGCGTCTTCTTAGAAGAATTAAACTCCGTGGGCACCAGCTGGGTAGAGGCTGTGAAAGTCGCGGTGGATAGAGCTTGCAGCCCAATGCGCCGGATGAAGCAGATGAACCTAGGCGTGAGTCTAATATTAGATGTAATGGAGATTTTCATGAATGGCTGAAAAACTATAAACTGCAAGCGTTTTTGGTGTATCGGTGCTGATAATCTTTTTTTTTGTTTTTGTAAAGGAATGTGATAATATTTGTTCACGATATATCACTGTAGAGTCAACATTTTTAAGCTCTTACCAGTCAAGACTGAGTTCTGGTCAGCCTTGATCTAATGTTAACTTTAGAAAAGAAGCGGGGGGCAATATTGGTTGTTGACTTCAAGTCTGTTATTGTTTTGGATGGTTTCACTTTGTGAGATGTTTTTTTAATGGAATGTAACTTATAACAAAGCAGTGTGGTTTTGTTCCTAGTCCAGGATTTGAGTTATAGAATTGAAGTATAGACTAATTATTTCTGTGTAATTTTTCAGTCTATGGTATATTGAGCGGTTATTTACTAAATGACAAGGAATATTTCATTCGCCAGAACTGTGTCTGTACACCATCTACAGCTACACAACAGAGGGTGATATGTCCTTGAATCGGCATTCTGAATCTTCAATCTGTCGTTATATGTGTCGTAACGGTATTGTTCAGGACTTGGGGTACATTTAGTAATCAGCTGCGTACATTAGAGAAAAAAGGAACATTGACATTGCCTTTTGTAGCACTAAATAAATTCAAAATCGAAGAAGTTTTAGACTTATGATTTAAAAAAAAAACTTGTTTCAAAAGAAAATGGGCATCATCTAACTAGCGTTAATAAAGGAGGCTTGATACGCGTCTTTGAATGCCAAGTCAGTTTACATATTTCCTAAAAAGCTTTCCATTTTACAAATCTTTCAACCATCTGAAATAAAAATTTCGCAATCAGCATCACCTAAAGTCTGGCATAGACTTGACAAAAGGATCTTGCCAGATTGCGCTTGAAGATGTTCAGTACTACTGGTTTGACATTTCGAAGCTACTACGAGCTGACACGGATTGTCTCAAGGGAGCGAACTCAGTATTTGTGACATGATGTAAGATTCCTTTATCAAGGGAAGCAATTTTGGGCTGCCTTAAGAGAGGAAGCTATCTGCTCCAGTTGCTTCCTCCACTATATTTTATTGTGCAAGAAAGCAATCACTCTTTTAAAACAGACTGTCTTTAAATTATTATCAACGCTCCACTACTTTGCAACATATTTCACATGTCTACAGTTATCAAATATAATTTGTTGATTTAATTCTGGTACTTGTTATTTGTCAGTTAAGCCCAAGTGGCTGATAGTGGGCGAGATCTGACTGGCAGAAACATTGGGGCAGATGGATTCGTTATAAACCCTGGCGTGTCGTAGTGGTGTCTCCGTGGCGGACGAACAAGCGCGGCACCCACCCCTCACAACGTATGTGGTCGGGACATGCGGAAGTTATTAAACAAGGGCTCCTCACCTGGATGGAAAGGGCGGACAAGGAAGTGGTGAGAACTAAGAACGAGCACTCTTGGTAGATCTAGATCTGGATCTTTAAAGGCTTGCCGGGCTTTGGACAGATCGCTAATTGCTTCTTAATTTACAGTTCACTTTTGAAATACGCTCTGGCCTCTACTAAATGTATGTATGTATGTATGTATATATATATATATATGTGTGTGTGTGTGTGTGTGCGTGTGCGTGCGTGCGTGCGTGCGTGTGTGTGTGTGTGTGTGTGTGTGTGTGTGTGTGCATATGTGTAATCAAGTTGATAACATGATCTTACAATAAACAATACACTAGTGGCAGATCCAGAAGATCAAGTACTATATTGTATTTAAATTTATATACAGTAATCTATAACCAATACGTTACCCTAAACCATTCTGCGTGAGAATCAAGCTTTAAAAATAAAGGCTTATATAAGGGAAAACAGTACATTTATAGCCATATCTATCAATGCAATAAGATTTATTTCCCTTGATATATTTAAATGATTTTAATTAATTGTATATAATTAATTGACTTATTCATTAATTGTTTTAATTGACTCAAGTTTTGTTAGGTACAATAAATAGTTCTGTAAATTTTCAGATTGATCCGAGTATGAGTGTTGGAAAATAACGTGGTATAATTATTAAGCCATGTCTTTTAATACTGAAGGATTAAGTTCCGTTGTTGGTGTAAAAAAAATAAATTAAATACCAGTTATTAATTTACTAAATGGTGATTTTTTTCTTTATTGATTCGTATTTTGTTATGAATATAGGGCAAGAGGGAGCCACCACGAGGGGATTTACACCTGACATTCTCCAAAATTTTGAATCAGCAACAATGAAGTCCTACCAATCAGATGCCATTTTCTGCTACACCGATGGGTCGGTATTGAGGGACCCCGATAGATCTGGGTATGGGGCCCTTATAGTCTACCCTGACCGGACAGAACCAGACTGGCTCTCTGGCCCATGCGGCTACGCTGCATGCTCCATGGATGCCGAGTTAACAGGGATAGCCAGGGCATTCGAGGCGATCAGAGCCCGAATGAACCAATGCAAAACTGGTGCCACTACTGTGGTACTAGTCACCGACTCTCGCTCCAGTCTCCTAGCTATGGGTGGCGGCGGGGGAGGGTCGCCCGTAATAGAAGAGGCAGTCGGCACCGCAGATAACATCCGCCAAGCTATTGGAGCAGTCGTTTTCATGCAGTAGGCGCCCTCACATTGCGGCGTGAGGGGCAACGAAACGGCAGACGCCCTCGCAAGGGAGGGTGCTTTGGCAGCCACATACCTCGAACCACCAAGCACGTTTTTACAAGCAACGGCACAAATCCGAGCACTTGTTCAAGAGAAGTGGTTAAAGTCCTGGGAGGAATCCGATAGAGCACGTAGTGTCTGGCAGCTCATGAGTCACCCAGATCGCGACGATCCATGGTGGCTACTGAGGAGGTCAGAGCAGGATTACTGCGTAGTGTAGGACGGAACACTGTCCTATTGGGGCTTATTTTTGCCTGGTTCCGTCCGAACTTTGACTCCCGATGCCGTCACTGTGGAGAGAGCGTCGAAACAGTGTCGCGCGTCTTGTACGAGTGTCCCCAGCTCCGAGAGATAAGGGGGGACCTGTCTGAGCAGTCACTCGACTTGTAAGGTAGCTATGAGGCACTAAGCCGAACGGCTAAGTTTCTTGCCAGAGCACTACGGGAGGATTAAGTCCTTCCTGCTCTGTTTTTTTCAATAGGAGTTCATCTCAGGTTCAGACAGAATTGATAAAAGCTTTTGTAAAAAGAGCATACGTGGACTTTAAAATCGAAAGTAAAAATCACTGAAGATTAAGGCTTTAATAATATTTTTTTTAATTTAGTGTATACGTGCGTCAGACGCCATAAAAACGTGGAGGTTGTTCTGTGAAACAATAAAGTCCCCCGATCGTAGATGACCTTGTCACATTCAGCTTCTCAATCCAGATCAGTTCTCATTATGACGCACCAATTACCACGCAAGCTCTTAACATTGACATTTTTGGTTTCAGATACCGTTCAGTTTCGGACGATTCATTGTTTATCAGTTCCCCTAGGCATCAATAAATACAAGTAACCGGAAGTGACCAAATTAACATGGTTTATTTCGTAAATAAACGACACCCAATCGGATATGAATAGAAAGGCGCGTAATCATTGAGTTTGAACCAGTGATGATGGTTAGGGTTGTAGCATAACTGTAACTTTTGAAAAATGGATTTTTAAAATTAAAATTTTAATGAAGAAACCATAGACTTATATATACTATATCTAGACTGGACATGGAGACTTTTTAACACTGCAAAAAATGTGAAAAGTTTTTAGAAAGTTGGATCAAGGCGTTGGTTTCTAAAGTACCGGTAGTTAAAAGTTTTTTCAACCCTAACCTATGTAATCTAATCTAATTTTTAGATCTAGATCTAGTAATTGAGCATCAAAAATAAGAGTACTCTCGTCTCATAATTATTATTTTGCAATTGTTAGATACATAATCTAGAAAGATCTAGGTAATCAATCTATTTAAATGTACATAAGATGATTTAAATCAACATGAATAATTTCCATCTAGGATTTTTGAAACATTATCTCAATGGAAACAAACAGGAAATGGCTTTGTTTCATATAATTGCGTGAATATCCGAGAAATGATTTTGCATTATTTCTAAACTTTGAAAACTAAAGATCATTACTTTTCTCAGACAAAATAGATTGCTTCCCTTAGAGCCCGAAAAAAGAGTATACGTACATAAAAATCTATATATAGATATGCCTGTGAATCGATCAGTCGCGGATAAGAATTTATTTCCAGTTTCCAGTCAAGATAAAATATATAAGTCTATGGAAGAAATATAGTGTTTTCTTGAGTTTCGAAGGGGGATACGTTCCGAGACCTCCAGCGGTATTCAATTTCATTCACGTACAACTAGTTTTTAATATAAACAGTATTACAGGACATACCCTAACACTTTAATCTCCGAAATAACCATTTCCCTTATCTCAGTGATGCTCAGCCTAATTCGACCTGCGGGCCATTTGTATGTCCGACACTCGTGTCGCGGGCCACATGACCGAAAATGTATATACATAAACGAAATTAAATTGATCTAAAAGAATTTTATTAGAAACCAGTGGATCTTGCATTAATTTATAGGATATAAACTGGCTTCATTTCTCTCTTAAAATGTGAGCAACTTTGTAGCTAGCTTTATCAACGACTCAGTTTCTTGTCTTTCGGTAAATATTCCCATCGATCCTCCAATTTCTAGTCTTAGTTTAACAACCTTTTATTCGCGGCTCAAACCAAGAATGCTGTCATATTTGTTTTATAAGGCCGTATATGTGTTGTTGTTTTTTTAAACAGCTGCAATTTACAAAACAAACATGTTGGTTTATTATAATGTTCCAAAAAAAAAATAATGAAAGATCCGTTCAATTTTCCTGGTATGATTCTAAATTCAGAGTCAGCTTGTAGTTTCTTCGGCTCTCTCATTTCATAAACCTACACATTTTAAATGGCATGGAACCAATTTATCAGAGAAAAATGTGAAACCAATAGCTTGTAGCCACGTCGCAGGTGTACACGACGTGGCAATGAGCTACTGGTCAAAACTGCCCACAGGTTGTGACGTTGTAAGTCAGTGTTCAGGCCTTCTGTAACGACTGGTCTCAGTAGACCCAATTAATGTGCTGTATCGTTATTTCAACCAATCAGCATCCAGAAAGTTTGGCGATAACGTATTCATTTTTTTTCAAGGCTACTATGCATATACATCAGGTGGCTGTGAAAGGTTCCTGTTCTCTAGTTTGTTTATTTTCATGCAGAATGTTTCTGAATCATTAGTTACGCTTAATAACCTTAAAAGGCGAAATCTTTCGTGCAGAACAATTACAATACCGTATGTAATTAAATAAAGGCCAATAGTACAGTACTTACGCAAGGTACTATGTTTAGCAGCAAAAAAGATGGAATACAGCGTTAGAGGCGGACGGGCCTGTTAGCATTATGTGGTACGGTATATATAGGCCCAGAGCCCTTTTTTTAAAACTTAGTATCACAAGCTGACAAGTGTCAGTAATTTTTAAATATCTCAGAACTATCGTCTCAGATCAGGAATCAAAACTGGCCTACTGTCCCAAATTGCACAGTCCACAGCACAGCTTGCAAAAGTCCAATCAATTTGGAAATAGAAAGGCTTAGCCCTCGACACCAAAATCAGACTGATGTGCTCCCTGGTCAAGGCCACGTGAATATATGCTTGCGAGTCTTGGACACTGACTGTAGGTCAGGAGAGGAGGATCCTAGCAATGGAGTTGAGATACTGCAGAATGATCCAAGGCAGGGGTTCTCAACCTGTGGATCGCAATCCCCTTGGGGGTTGATTGACGATTTGCCAGGGGTTGCCTAAGACCATCGAAAATATGGATTGTTTTTGTCCATTCTTCTATTGCTGTATGTGTGTGTGGTGGGGGGGGGGGGTCGCGACAGAGTGGGGGATTGTAAAAAGGGGTGCCGAGCTCAAAAGATATCAAGTACAAAGATCGCATCACAATCGAAGAGATTACAGAGAGGATTAGTTCAGCGATTGGACCCCACGAGGATCTGCTAACTACTAGTAACTACTGTCAAACAAATGTAAATATAACTGTATGGCCATATCACAAGTTCCTCAGGTCTCGTATAGAACTTCCTTCAGGGAACAGTAACAGGATAATAGAGGCAAAGAAACCGATGAAAAGACAACATAAAAGAATGGATAGGCCTGTCATTGAAGAGATTCTATCCATGGCAAAAAAAAATGAATGGAGAAATACGGTCAACAGATCTTGTGAGGTGCCCCAGAGGTCCAACAGACTACGGGCAATGGGAAGACGAAGTGTGCTTGTGTATATCTCACACACTCGACAGTGTTGTACCACAGCCAGTAGAAACAGAGATACATAAACAGAGATACATACACAGAGATACATAAACAGAGATACATAAACAGAGATATATAAACAGAGATACATAAACAGAGATTCGACTTCCAAGTCAAGTATAAACACTCAGACTACGCAAATATACTAAAAGGGAAAAAAAAACACGAACACAAATGTAACTCACGTCGGCTCTTCGGGATGTTCTCACGTTCAACACCCGACCACTCGCCACTTAGCTCAGCTCTGCGAAACACAGCAGACAAACAATTAAGCTCTCTTTCCATTGAGCCGAGTATGATCCCATTGTCATCTACACGCTCGTATAAACACACAAATATACACACACTTCTATATACACTCTGACACACACTGACTCTGACACACACTGACTCTGACACACACTGCTATATATACTCTGACACACACTGACTCTGACACACACTGCTATATACACTCTGACACACACTGACTCTGACACATACTGCTATATACACTCTGACATATACTGCTATGACACACACTGCTATATACACACTGAAACACACTGCTATATACACACACTGTGACACACACTGCTATATACACACTGAAACACACTGCTATATACACACACTGTGACACACACTGCTATATACACACTGCTATATACACACTGAAACACACTGCTATATACACACTGAAACACACTGCTATATACACACTGTAACACACTGCTATATACACACTGAAACACACTGCTATATACACTCTGAAACACACTGCTATATACACACTGAACACACTGCTATATACACTCTGACACACTGCTATATACACTCTGACACACACTGCTATATACACTCTGACACACACTGCTATATACACTCTGACACACACCGCTATATACACTGTGACACACACTGCTATATAAACTCTGACACACACTGAAACACATTGAAAGACTTATGTCTTGGTATCCTTTTACGGTCTGAAACAATTTCCTTTCTTTCAATTCAATTTTCTTTTTTTTTTGTTTCTATTTTCCTATTGTTGTTTTTTAAATTCCACCCAAAGACAGTTATTTCCGTTTCCATTTTCATTGTTTTTGACAACTAGTAAAGAGTGAAGTCCCCCTTGCAGACCTTGTGGTCTATAAGGCATCTGTTTCTGTGACCTACGGTCAACGTGGGTGTCATGTGGCCAGCACAACGACCAACTTTTTCACAACTAATGTCAGGTACCCATTAAAGCTGCGTGGACTCAGAGGCGTCCAAAGATCCCGAAAATAATTTTTAAAAATTCCAGTCTTCACCAGGATTCGAAACCGGGAACCCCGTTTCGGAAGCATAGCACTTTACGCTCAGCCACCGCGCCTCTATGGACAACTAGACTACTTTAAAAATAAAACGATGGGAGGAGGGGGGGGGTATTTTGTATATATTTGATCAGATGAGTTTGTATTAAGCCTTAATGCTGGACAAAGCTTCTAGTGAGACAAATATCCAGTCACCCAGGAAAACCAATGACTGAGCCTAATTTAGGTCATTGGTTAACACTAGATTGGCCTTTGAGCTAACGTCTTTATTTTATAAGATAAGATATCCAGATTAAATTTAAGAATCATGATTTGATGTAAATTCATTGGGAAGTGTGGCTGAGTGGTAAGCCGCTTGGCTACCTATCAAGAGAGATTAAGTTTGACTACTGACGCGAATTGTGTCTCTTTTCTGAGTGTCCAAAGACAGCAGGTAAAACAGTGGTTCTCAACCTGTGGACGCGACTCCCTTGGGGGTCGATTGACGATTTGCCAGGGGTCGCCTAAGACCATCAAAAATATGGATTGTTATTGTCTATTCATCTATTGCTGTATGTGTGTGTGTGAGGTGTGAGGTGTAAAAAGGGGTCGCCGTGCTTAAAAGTTTGAGAACCGCTGATGTAAAACGTCTCAAAGATACTCCACTGTATTCCTCCCTCCACAGTTCCATAACAGAGATTGGATCATTGAATGCGTTATACAAGAGTTGATGAATATTGTATTATAATTAATGATGAATGCTGACCATGTCCTTCAACGCTCTGGCCCTAAAACCCTCCTAGAGAAGAAAAACTATACGGAGAACTGTCATATCTGGAAAACACTGCGCAGTTCATCACAGGTATGAGATTATTAATTTGAAACCTCCGACATGTAAAATGAGAACGAAGAAGAAGAGTTGCGAATTTAAATGTTTGAAATGGCACATATAGTGTTAATATTGTCACGTCCCTAGTGACACCTCATTGATTACAAAATGAGGACATTGTACCTATCTCAAATCAGGTCAGCGCACTCACGCTTTAATGCCAGAAAGACGCCGATTAAAACTTAGTTCAAGGCTACAGCAGGGAAACATAATTAACGTAGGTTAACTTACAAAAACAATTAAAAGGAAAATTAAATGTAAACGGGTCCAGGAATCAAGGATGGGTATTGAGATGTCATGGTTCTTTACTCTAAAGAAAGATATAAAAGGAGGAGTCTTAGTTTGAGACGGGAGAGAGAGCTAGAAAGCTAGTTTTTTAAAAAATATTTACTCATGTTATTGATCATTTTCAATGAGTCCTGTATCTGTTTTATATATCTTTGTACATACATTTATTGTTTCAAGTTCATGTTTTAAATAATTAAAACTCAAGAAAACTTAGTTACTTCATTGATTATTAAAGTGTTTGAACTATAATCAAGGCACCTCCGAACCGACATATGTCACAAGTTTATAGCATCAAGATCTTCAAGTCAAATAAACATAATAAACACGTGACAAATATAATACATATGAGTCTAATGAATCACTCACATAAACTTGCATACATTAACTCATATATGCTAGCATATTTACAGACATATTCGTTAACAGAACTAAACCCCACTTGCATTCATTGTGCAAAACACACACATGCTGAACGCATTCACACATACGCCCCTCGTGGGCACGCCTATACACACACACACTGAAAATAAATTCACACTCGACCCCAAGCTGGACACATGCGCGTGTAAGCCTACCCTATACTTATACACATACTGTGTACTAATTGTATCACACAACCACACATGTTTACCCATCTAAACACACGACAAAACACTCATACACACTCACGTGGACCCAGCTAAACACATTCCTCCAGAAGTAGCGAGAATGAACAAAAAAATATTCTCAGCCCCAGCCTCAGCCTCAGTGTTGCGCTCTCGGCTTACAAAATAAACAAGGGCTGAGGGGCTGTAAGTCTTCCTTCCCGAGGCACACCGCTGCCACATTGCGGGACAATCTCCCTTTATTTACGCTCTTACCCAGAAATCTTAACGCGGGTGCGTGCTGACATTTTCTCAACTCATCTGCGGACCCCAACGGCATAGCCGTTAACCTCCCCCCCCCCTTTTTCCATACCAATGTTTTTCAACATGTAACAAAACGTTTGAGGTTCATAAAGTACACATTTCTGAGAACTATTGTATAAAGATGAGATAAGATAAGATAAAATAATAAGATAAGATGATAAGATAATATGATAAGATAAGTTTATAAAATAAGTTTATAAGATAAGATGATAAGATAAGATGATAAAATAAGATGATAAGATAAGATGATAAGACAAGACAAGATGATAAGATTATGAGATAACAAAATAAAGATAAGATAAGATAAGAATAGTTTGAGAAATATTGTACAAAGATGAGATAAGATAAGATAGGAGGATAAGTTAAAATGATAAGATAAGATGATGACAAGATAATAAGATACTAAGATGGCAAAATAAAATAATATAAAGATTAGATAACATAAGATAAGATGGCAGGATGACCAAATACGATAATAAGATGAGAAGATAAGATAATAAGATGAGAAGAGAAGATAATAAGATGAGAAGATAAAATGATAAGGTAAGACGATAAAATAAGATAAGACATGGAAATGCTGTTGAACTATAATTGTCCGCCTCAGCGTTACTACTGAAGCAAAGCAAACTGTACAGCTGTACAAAATTAGTTCCAGATCTAAGAAAGACACATTGATAAAGACACATTGATAAAGACACATTGATAAAGACACATTTCTTATTCCATATACTACGACAAAATCGTACAAGTGCTCCTTCTTCCCTAGTAACATAAGAGCGTACAACGAGTTGGCTGAATCAGCCAGGAGAACTAACGTCTTTGCAGAGATTGAGTCTCATATTAACATGCAGGACCAGATTGAATTATCGATACATGTATGAAGTATGGTCTCTTAAGAAGCGGCGTCTGTAATCTATAAGATAAGAAGATACGATTAGTTAAGGCTGGTCATCGAGTCCGAAGATTAATTAGGAGCGCAGTATGAGGTAAATAGATCTAGCTTGAATCGGGAAATGACTATGATCTGATGTTGCCTTGTCGGCTGAAAGTGGTGCATAGTTCTCTCCCTCTCTAATATAGCTGAACTAACGCAGTCGTTCAAGGTGGTTGCAGTGGTATATAACTATCTGAATTAAATGTAATAAGCCGCTTGGTGTTTTTTTTTGTTTTTGTTTTTTACAAAGCTTATATCAACTCACTCTGTCTGTCTGGTAAAAAGTTTGCACACGTTATTTCTATGACACACAAAGGCTGCGGCCTATTTGGACATGCCAAGCTATTAAACATGAATACAAGCCACCGACTTAACACGGTCGTCATTTCAACACCAACGTATGTATATGAGACATGGAAGTCATCTGCCGAAATCTAAATGTAGCTTAACAAAAATGTCTGAGGCGGATTTTGGGAGTCAGTTACACAGATCGGGTCTCAAACAAGGAAACTCTATCCCGAACTAGGACTTGACCACTTAATTTGAGGAGGTTGTGACAGAGCGTCGCATGAGATTTGCGGGACATGTTCTCTGACAAAATGAATTACGCATACCAAGAGTTGCGACGGCATGGAGGCCAATACAACGAAAGCGTAAACAGGGACGTCCTTGTATGTCTTGGCGCCACACTTTCATGGCGACATCTAGCCGCCCAATGCAGCAAACGGCTAGAGAGATTTAAATCTGGTTTGGTTTAGTTCAGTATCGACGATTTTTAGACTGCTGGTCAACAGCAGGTGTTAATCTAACAAGTTGTTTTTTTTTTCTAAAAAGCCATCAAGTGTTTCCAAATGTACTCTACTAGTTTGATTTTTCACGATCCAGAAATGTTTTAAAATATACAAAAATAGTAGACTAGATCTAAATTCTAGATTAAAAGATTTTAATATGTGGTATTATACTAGAACGCAGATCATAACAGCACGTCAGATGTAGTGTGAAAAATTTGATAAAGAAAAGTCAAGTACTAATTTATTTACTAAAATAAACTTTTTTCCATATCTATTACTTATTGAATATCTAAACCTAAACCGAAACTCTGGCCATCTTATAGCAAGGCATTTTCACTTTCACCTGTGGTTTCAAATGTCTCATAACAGCACGTCAGATGTAGTGTGAAAAATTTGATAAAGAAAAGTCAAGTACTAATTTATTTACTAAAATAAACGTTTCCATTATCTATTACTTATTGAATATCTAAACCTAAACCGAAACTCTGGCCATCTTATAGCAAGGCATTTTCACTTTCACCTGTGGTTTCAAATGTCTCGAAAAAATTGGGAACCAAAAAAATGTTGCTCACATTTTTTGCTTGACTCATCGCTGAAGGTAATACATCTTGTTTAACGCTTGACTTTAGACAGTGTGTGTGTGTGTGTGCGTGCTTGTGTGTGTGTGTGAGAGAGAGAGAGAGAGAGAGAGACAAAGTGGATGTTTGTGTATTTCCTTTTTCAATTTTTCTTTTCAAACTAAAATTGTTTGTTCCCCATTAGAGAGTTATACTAGCTTTAAAAAAAAACACCTCTTTCCTCCATTGCTGGTTTTGAATGTGTATTCCTTCATAATGTTTATATCTTAAAAGAATCTCGAATTTTTATGAGAGAACTTTATAAGTGGAGCATTGCAAATCGAACGTTTTATGAACTGTCTTGTATACTGAACATATTTTGAACATTATTTGACAAAGCTTAGTAGGGAAATTATCGCATGAGATGGTCATGTATATAATCATTCCATTAATAATAAAATGCTTTCAGTGGAATAAGTCTGAAATAACCGCTGACAATCATTTTAACTCCTGGCTGAGTGGTTCCGATATTTGGTCCGGCGGAACTGTTTATCACCAACAGGAGAAGGGACGAATCGAAGAACTGGCGCCTAAAGGAGTAAGCCTCGGGCAGGATTGGCTTCTTAGTTTTCGCTGGCTACCCATTTAGGAGAAGGAAAGCTCAAACCTCTGCTGCCTTGCAGCTGTACCCAAACATGGGAAAGGCTTCGGGAGTTAACCCTGAAGAAAAAAAGTATGAGCCGACGACCCGTAAGCGGTCTGAGACACGTGACGTTACACACTGGCAGATCGGCACCTTCGACACGGAGGTCACGGGCAGGTCCCCTGATCCGAAACTGTATCGGCCATTGCTTTTGGATAGTTCAGAAGGGTATGGGACGTCCTAGCGGTCGGAGGGCGTCTCCTACAATTCGGCGTGAACGTTACTTTGCAATGGGTGCCCGCCCATTGTGGGGGTGGTCAGCCACGACTTGGCTGACCAGCTCGCGAAAACCGCGGTCGCAACGGCGCTCGAACATGATGAACCGTGCACTTATCAAAGTGTACGAGCCCTAGTCGACAAACGCATGTTGACACTTTGGCTCGATGGCTGGGATTCTTCGGACAAGGGACGTGAGCTTTACCGGGCAATGAGTAGACCAGACAAAGATATGCATGGTGGCAACTGAATCGTGCGGAACAGGCGGTCCTAGCCCAGTTCCGGGTCGGACACTGTCCAATTGGTGCTTACCTCGGACGGTGGAAGGAGAACTACGACACACGGTGTCGCCATTGCATGGAGGACGACGAAACAATAGACCACATTCTTTACGAATGCAGAGTTCTGCACGAAGGACGATTGGAACAAGGATTAGATAGAGAGATAACTGGTTCAGGGCCGACACAAAGGCTGTCCTTGTACGGGGACAAGGCAACCTTAAGACTCACTGCTCGCTTCTTCTCACGTGCTATAAGGGAGTAAATCCCAGCATGTTGTTCGTTGTCAATGGGGTTTCTGAATCGGATAGTTCAGCAGCAAAGAGAGATACAGTAGCTGTATGTGCGACACCGTTCTGGCGATAGCTGATGTCAAGGCATACATTTCATTTTTATAAAATTATCTCTAATCGCTACGCGTCTGACTCTGAAAGCCGTATAATATATAAGCATTACATGTAACATAAGGGGAAACTTTAAATGACATAACTTGAAATAAATATACCAGAACAAGAAAAACAAAGCAAAAAAAAAAAACACACTTATATTAAGTCTAATTGTATCAGTTAGTTTGGATCAGTCATGTAATTTTATGCATGACTGACATAGGACATAATAAATTTGTGTGATCGGAAATATTTTTTAGCGATTGATTTTGTTTAGTTCTATTTCCTGCTTGTAGCTTTTCTCGGTAAGCTCTGATTCTATCAATTGTCTGGAAAAGTTGGAAAGGGTTTGGGAAAAAAGAACCGATTATCTGAGTGAGCGTTGTATAGAACGGCCTGAATTCAAACTCGTGGGCAAAGCCTTTTCATACTTCTCAAGCAAAGACGGTAACCCTTCTGCTAGCGAAGAGGGTATGAACATGGAAGATTGTATGGAAGACAGACAGACAAAGTGAGTATATATAAGCTTTGTAAAAAAAATTGTAGATCTATATACCAAGCCTCTCTCTCTCTCTCTCTCTCTCTCTCTCTCTCTCTCTTTTTATCTGATTCTCTCTTTTTCTCATTATTTCAGTATCTCTTCATTTATTCTGATTACACATTTTATTCCTACCTATTCGCCTAAATGCTATTTCTATCCAACAGAACTCCAGTCAGCCTATTCACACCCTTTCATTGTTTTTTTTTCTTATAATACATGTCATGATTTTTTTAAACCTCTAATTCCCCCCATTCCCTTTTTAAAGTTAATGTACCCCCCCTCTCTTTCATAAACAATCATAACTCCCTTTTTTCTTCTTCCCCGCTCTCCACACTCCGAAGTCAATTTTGTTTTAAAAGTCTCTTTCTCACCCTTCGGAGTAATTTCCCCTGTATACCCACACTGTAGAGGAGCTAATTGGTAGACCCAACTGTGGCACAGGTGCAACTTTTAGAACTTTGTCCTCGGTGGAAGAGTTTTTTCGCTTTAAACAAATAAATCTACGATGATCCATTGGAAGGTTATGGGGGCGCGGTGGCTGAGCGGGAAGGCGCTTGGCTTCCGAACCGGTGGTTCGAATCCTGGCTAAGACTGGGATTTTTTATTTCGGGATCTTTGGGCGCCTCTAAGTCCACCCAGTTCCTGGCACCAGTTTGGGAAAAGTAAAGGCGATAGGTCGTTATAACAGCCACACAACACCACAGTTAACCGTGGGCTATATAAACAGATGACCTTTACAACATCTACCCTATAGATCACAGGATCTGAAATGAATTTTTTTTTTTTTAGAAAGTATAACGAATTTTTATATCGAATTTAGTATAACAAATTGTTATAATAAGATAAATCTCGAAAAGAATACGTACTGATAAAACTTTACTTTTTGTATGAGTTTATTGTAATCCACTAGTATAATGTCATATATTTATCGTTGTTGATGGAAACCTACGTCCCCTAGATTCATTCACATAATAATCTGTGTTATCCCCCTTTTAGTTGTATTGTATGAAGAGATGTGCCCATACATATGGGACACAGTGTGCTAGTCAAGATGGCTGAATCAAGAATCTTGTTTACATTAAGAAAATGTTGATATAGTTACAAAGGCGTGGCAGAGTGGCAGAATGGTCAATCGCTTGATTTCGGAACCCCCACGTTCGAATCTCGCCAAAGACTGGGAATTTTAGTTTCGGTGTTTTAAGGCACACTCCTAACATTAGTTGTGCTCGCCAGATGACACCCTCGTTAACCATCGGATATAGAAACAAATGACCTTTTAGATCGTCGAAAAAGGTACATTTTGTTTTACACTGAAAAAAGTTTATTATAAGTTTGACAGTAAAGATCTGAACGAAGTGGTCGACTCCTTTCCATTAGGACTAAAACAGAAAGATTTAAAAACTCCTTTATCCCACTTTCGGTCAGAGTGTTACAAGATCAGCTGTCGTCATCGACAAGTACATAGAAGTCAAATTCATAAAGCGCTGGTTGTGAATGTGTTTGTGTTTCGTGTGTGAATAATGTTCGAATTTTTCATCTATACTGTTATTGTAAAGTAGTTACGCTGAGGTTGTCAATTGTAGTCTAACTGAATTTCCATTTGATTGGTTCAATAAAATTATCTTATCTTATCTTTTATCGCATTGTAATTTGATTTTTGACTGTAAAGCACTAAGCGGAATAAATAAAAAACATAAAGGTTTTATAAAAGGTTTTCAGGTTTGGCCATTAAAAGAAAAAGTTTAAAAGCTTTCGATGTTGCAACTGTCATCTTCAAATAACATTGACCAACTAAAATACGTATTTAAATTACATATATTCCAATCAACATATGTAAGCATAATAGGTGCGGAAGTGAATTATCCTACATATATTTTCAATTCGTATATTAAGAATAGGCCCTATAATATGAGTGCGGCGGATGTGCTGGACTACCCCATTGTCAGGAGCTCCACCAACCCAACTATCGTAAGTTAACAAGATGGAAGCCAAAATCTACATGACCCATTTCCCAGATTTACTCAAACACAGAAATAAATAAAAAGTCGAAAGGGAAAAAAAAAAAGAAATTAAAAATTTTCCATAACCGGCTAGTCCCTATGTCGTTGTATTGTGCACCTCAAGCTATGCAACTCTTCATACCCCTCTTTAAAAGATACACTTGTACTTTTTACAAAGCTCATATCATCACACTCTGCTTGCCTGTCAGTCTGTCTGTCTGTCTTGTACAAATCATGTGCACATCCTTTTCTCCGTCTTTCATTCTTGAATCAAGTTGAAACTTTGCACAAGTATTCATTGCAGACGACAACATATTAAGTATTTTTTAAAAATAATAACCAATTGGTTAATTAATTAGTCGCAATTTATTAATTTGTTAAATCTTGAGGCACTGAGATGTGTGGTAGAGATTGCGCGGTTCTTACCCTTTGTTGTTTTTTTTAAAGAATTCTTTATATATAATTTTTTTTTTAAATGTGCTCTTACCTTTTGGTTTATTTTCTTTCTTGTCGATATCCGGTGATATACAGGATGACGCCCCAACAGGAGACAATGGCCCCGTTCCACATAGGGAGTGGTATCCAGACCCGCTGTTGTCATACTGGGTCCTCTGGTGCTGTGGCGGCACCAGCGGTGGGGAAGGATACGCCGGATGGGGCGAATGGTGCGACGGATGTGTCCCGTGCATCCCGACGCCCATGCCCGACGGGGCCATGGGCTGGTGTAGGGACGAGCCGTAGTCTTTGCCCATGTTGGGCGACATGGAGAAGTAGTGGGAAGGGGCCCTGTGGTGGCCCAGGGCGGAGCCCATCTGTCGGTCGAGCGAGTTGTTGGACAGTCCGTGCGAGTGGTACAAAAGGTTCCAGTCAGCGGCGGAATACGGGGAATAGCCCAGGTGCCCACCAGCGGCGTGTGCCATGCCCACGCTTGCACTCTGCATGCAGTCGCTGAATGGGGCCCCACGAGGCAAGAAGCGGCCCATGCCGTAGTTGCAGGAGGCAGGGCTGAAGGAGTTCATGTTGCCTCTAGCGGAGCAACTCACTCTCTCCATGCTCTCCATTACACGTTGAAAAAAATCCTCACCGGAAGTGAATTTAATTGGTTCCCTTTTCACGTAGTCGCTCGTCCTCTTGAGCCGTCTGCTATGACAACTGCAGACGTTACATGTGTAGTTCCCTTGTAATCCAACGTGTTGTTTGAAACCAGTTTAATCCTGTCAGCTAAACATCTTAGTGCAGACCTTGTGCGGGGGATTTGAGGTTCGACATTTCTTTTTGGTGTTTTCTGTGTAAACATAAAGAAACAAATAAACAGCTTGATCAACACAATAATAAATATATGAAAACAAAATGGAGGCTTGTTGTGTATGTTTTAGTTTGAAACGAAAGTATGATTTGTAAATGTGAACACATATTAACAAAAATAAATTATAGTAATGATAATTTAAAATAGTAAAAGTTTCCCTTCCAGAGCTTGTGATCTATCGGGCAGATATATTATAGCTTTTATATAGCGCTACTTTCATGCTTATAGCATGTTAGAGCACTTTTTGGTCCAATCTCATTTGTGGACCAATGGGGGAGGAGTTGGTTTTCCTTGCTGCCTTTAGGCGCTCAGTAAACCCAACTCTGCACGAGTCGGTTGTCGAACCTCGAGCCCCCTTCTAGGTAGCCAAGCCAAGCCAAGTTCAAGCGCACTTGGCCTCTCGACCACGCTTCCCACCGAATATAAGGTAAGGTTGCAGTTGCCAAAGGCAAAAATAATAATGATATAATGGACAATAAGTGAGAAATTGGAGTGGAGAATCCTAGCCATTAAAATGATATGATGAGGATTCTAAGTATCACCTACAAAGATCGCATCATCAAGGAGGAAATCCAAAAAAGAATCCCAATGGCAATAGGGCCTCACGATGACTTTCTGAAATAAGGGCCGGACTATGGCCACTGAAACATTTAAAATTTAATTGAAGTTTTTGGTCAGAGATTTTACACTATTTTTTTATGAACAAAATGTGTTAAAGTAGTGAATATTGCTTGATTTAAATTTATCTATTTGGATACAATTTTTAATATTCTGTGACATCATTATTCGGTAGTTAGTAAAGTTTCCCTTTTCAGACCTTGCGATCTATGGGGTAGATGATGTTAAGGCCATCTGTTTCTTTGGCCAACGGTTATCGAGCAGGGTGTTATGTGGCTAGCACAACGACCAACCGCCTTTATTTCCCCAACTGAAGTCAAGTACCCATTAGAGTTGGGTTGACTCAGGGGCGCCTTAAAAATCCAGAAATTCAAAATCCCAGTCTTTACGGCGGGATTCGCTTTACCGGGATTCGAACCCAGGACCTCAGGTTCGGAAGCCAAGTGCTTAACCATTCGACCACCGCGTTCGGTAGTTAGTGACATGTATTGGTTGAGGATCACGAGCTTCGCTTGTTTCTGGAGAATAGGATCTCGCGCGGGGAAAACAAGGGGCCACAGTTGAACTGTGGGGTGTTAATCACATGGGCCGGTTATGAACGTCAGAAATATTGAAGAAGACAGACTCGTCTTGTATTTAAGATGAAAGTATTATTAGCTTTGTATTTAATGAATTTATTTGGATTACACTATTGTTTTATGTGAAACATTCTTCATTTCTTGATAGCTGAAGTTCCAATATTTTGTAAGCCGTTTAATTATCATAATAAAAGTGTCGTCTGCTACCTATTGTGTATTTTTTTGAGTTTAGAAGTTATGCTGATATTACTAAGTAACTCTAGTGGGCATATACAACAACAAGTTTGGCGTGGATGAAGATATTTAGTTAATACATGAAGAATACTCTCATACCAGAAGAGGTATCCATGATAAGATACGAGAAGCACTCATTCAAATAATGCCTGACAACTATTCTACCCGACATTAAGAAGATATATGTGTTTCCTTTTATTTATTTCTTAGTAGTCTAGCCGAAATTGATGACTCTCCAGGAATCAACCATGACATGATGGAAGCATTATAAAAGCTAGTGAAAGTTAAAAAGTGTATTCTTACATATTTTGAATGTTACATGGCTTGAATGTTACATGGCTTGAATGTTACATGGCTTAAATGTTACATGGCCTAAATATTACATGGCTTGAATGTTACATGGCTTGAATGTTACATGGCTTAAATGTTACATGGCCTAAATGTTACATGGCTTGAATGTTACATGGCTTGAATGTTACATGACTTGAATGTTACATGGCTTGAATGTTACATGGCTTGAATGTTACATGGCCTAAATGTTACATGGCTTGAATGTTACATGGCTTGAATGTTACATGGCCTAAATGTTACATGGCTTGAATGTTACATGGCTTGAATGTTACATGGCTTAAATGTTACATGGCCTAAATGTTACATGGCTTTAATGTTACATGGCTTGAATGTTACATGTCCTAAATTTACATGGCTTGCATGTTACATGGCTTGAATGTTATATGGCCTAAATGTTACATGGCTTGAATTTTACATGGCTTGAATGTTACATGGCCTAAATGTTACATGGCTTTAATGTTACACGGCTTGAATGTTACATGCTTGAATGTTACATGGCTTGAATGTTACATGGCCTAAATGTTACATGGCTTGAATGTTACATGGCTTGAATGTTACATGGCTTGAATGTTACATGCTTGAATGTTACATGCTTGAATGTTACATGGCTTGAATGTTACATGGCCTAAATGTTACATGGCTTGAATGTTACATGGCTTGAATGTTACATGGCTTGAATATTACATGCTTGAATGTTACATGGCTTGAATGTTACATGGCCTAAATGTTACATGGCTTGAATGTTACATGGCTTGAATGTTGCATGCTTGAATGTTACATGCTTGAATGTTACATGGCTTGAATGTTACATGGCCTAAATGTTACATGGCTTGAATGTTACATGGCTTGAATGTTACATGGCTTGAATGTTACATGCTTGAATGTTACATGGCTTGAATGTTACATGGCCTAAATGTTACATGGCTTGAATGTTACATGGCTTGAATGTTGCATGCTTGAATGTTACATGCTTGAATGTTACATGGCTTGAATGTTACATGGCCTAAATGTTACATGGCTTGAATGTTACATGGCTTGAATGTTACATGGCTTGAATGTTACATGGCTTGAATGTTACATGCTTAAATGTTACATGGCTTGAATGTTACATGCTTAAATGTTACATGGCTTGAATGTTACATGGCTTGAATGTTACATGGCCTAAATGTTACATGGCTTGAATGTTACATGGCTTGAATGTTACATGGCTTGAATGTTACATGGCTTGAATGTTACATGGCTTGAATGTTACATGGCTTGAATGTTACATGGCTTGAATGTTACATGGCCTAAATGTTACATGGCTTGAATGTTACATGGCTTGAATGTTACATGGCTTGAATGTTACATGGCTTGAATGTTACATGGCTGAATGTTACATGGCTTGAATGTTACATGCTTGAATGTTACATGGCTTGAATGTTACATGGCCTAAATGTTACATGGCTTGAATGTTACATGGCTTGAATGTTACATGGCTTGAATGTTACATGCTTGAATGTTACATGGCCTAAATGTTACATGACTTGAATGTTACATGACTTGAATGTTACATGACTTGAATGTTACATGACTTGAATGTTACATGACTTGAATGTTACATGCTATGTCAAGAAAGCAAATTATTTCTGATGTAAAAAGAAAAACAAAACAAAGCTCCCTCTTTCAGACCTTGCAATCTATGAGGCAGGGGGTGTTTCTGTGGCCAAGATTAACGAGGGTGTCATGTGGCCAGCACAACGAACAACCGCCCTTACTTTCCCCAACTCATGTCAGTACCCATTACAGCTGGGGGAGACTCAGATGTATCATAAATATCCCGAAATTTAATTCCCAGTCTTCACCTGGATTCAAACCAAGGGACAAGTCATGCGCCTTACCCCTCAGCCACCGCAGCTCCAATTTACAGATTCACAGAGCAAAACATTATTCAAGACATTTTATTTGTGTCTTAGAGAAAAATTTTTTGTAATTGCCTATTCTTCATTACGGGAGAATACTTTACTATAAAGACTAAAGCATTATGAATAGTTGATAGTGTTCAAGTTGGTAGTGTTCAATTCTGCTTACAAAATGCATGGAAGTGACAGAGAAAGAGTGTGAATTAATAAAATGGGAATCAAGATTGTTGTATTTTATTAAATAATAGTTTAATTACTTTTTAGGTTCTGAAGACAGGCGCAAATGACGGAAAAAAAACTTTAATATACCGCCAGCGGACATCGGCTTTGTCTGCACTAGATGTGGGAATGTATGCAGGTCGCAACTGGGTCTACGTAATCAACACTCATCCTATCGAAGACATTGCCATTATCAAAATGCATTTTTTTTATATAATTAGAAATCTTTGTGTTACATTTGTAAAAAAAAATAAAATTATAAAGTTACTTTGCAATATTGGAGATATTTTTTAGGCCTTTCTGTGTAGCAGATATACGGCACTCTTTCAACAGATCGCTCCTTACGGTAGATTTTGTCATTTACTGAACATTAATATAAGGAAAACCGAATTGGAAAAAGAAAGAAATTATGGGAACTTAGCCTTGGAGATTAAGCGGTTGTGAATGTTGTCTAAAACAATATATCCTGTGTTTTATATCCTCTGAAGGGATAATAACAACTGACCTCACAGATACCTTCAAGGCCCTTAACATCCTTAAGAAGATTCTCGTTGCCTGTCAACTGGCGGTACTGCTGCAGACCTGCCACATCACCACAATTTTTTTTTAGTAAATACTACTCAAGAGACGACAATGAATTTTGTTTCTCTTTAACGAAACTCGACCCTGGCAGCGCCAGAGAATGACTACTATTTCGTTTCTAACATGATAATAATAATCATCTTTATTGTCCGTGAGAATATGCATTACTTTTACTATGTTAGAAAAATATTTATATATGAAGGTCCCATAAAAAAAAAGAGCTATCTTACATTATATTCTAAACAATATATTAAATTTGCTTATAGCTCTAAAAATTTTTGACAAGTTCTTTTGCACTAAACAATTTTAAGATCAAATCACTAAAATGCATAACAATATTAAATATTGTAAGAGGCACAATGAAGGCCTGTATACTCAAATAGGATTGGTTTATTGCAGGATGTCTGCTGCTAATGGATGTCTGGTCAGCGGATGTGAAGGATTTTACAAATTAATAATAAAAAAATAGTGCCTTTCTGTACTAGTTGTTCTCAGCTTGATCTCAATTCCATATTGATCTAAATATCCAAATCTCTCTTGAGCTGTATAGAGGAGACTCCTATATTGCTGTTCATTGCTTTGACCTCAGTTTTTCATTTCTGATGCTTCTCAGGCTGGTTACGGATTCTACTGTCTTTAAGAGACATTTAACTAAAAAAAAAACAGATTTCATGTTAGTCGCCTTGCTAGTTATTTTTGCTAAGTAGCCTACTAGCCCTGGCAATCAGATCATTACATAGAAACAATCTGATATAAACTTTTCACATGTAAATTATAAGTGAGTCTAGTATGAAGGTACATTGAGGTGTTTTTTTTTATAGTTATAATGTTTTGTTTGGTGTAATACACAAATTGTAAATTTTCTTACAGACAATAAAAATTGTTATTATTATTATTATAAAAGAACGAGTATTCATTCTCTGGCGAAGCCAGCGTCGAGTTTAGTTAAAGGGAAACAAAATTCATAGTAGTCCCTTTATCAGTTTCCACCGAGGAATTTTCTGGTGATGTGGCAGGTCTGCAGAAGTACCGCCCTCTGACAGGCAACGAGAATGTTCCTAGGAATGCCAAGGGCCTTGATGGTATCTGTGAGGTGAGTTGTTATTATTCCCTCGGTTGATATAACAATGGGGTATATTGTTATTTTAGATAATTTCCAGAAACGCTCCAAGCCAAGATTACCATAATTTCGTTGTTTTTTTTTTTTTGCTCATTTTTTTTTAAATTATGAGATAGTGGTACGGCGATGTCAATAATGGTAGCGGCCTTTTCTTTTTTATCGATGAGCAGCAGATCAGGGCGATTAAAATCTACAGTTTTGTCAGTCAAAATAGGCCTATCCCAGGCAGTAGATGATCCGTAGACTCGAGAAACTCTTGTGGTGAGTATTTATAATATGGAGGAGTATCCTTACCGATCAAATTGTTGTGTCGAAGCCAAGTGCTGGTGTATTAGCTTTGCAACTTGGTTATGGCGACCTAGGTAGGCAGATTCCGATAGGGCTGAACATCCCGCCATTATGTGTTCAATTGACTCACCCACATTTCCACATTTTCGGCATTTGTCAACAATATTGAGTTTTAGGATAAGTTTCTCGTAATTTGTTGTTCTAATTACTCTGTCCTGTATTGCTGTGACAAAGCCTTCAGTTTCAGGGTAAAGATGACCTGCTTTTAGCCATGCTAAGGAAGCAGCCTTGTCAATGTTGTCCCCATGTTATTATTATTATTGTAGCAAAAAATGCTATTTAAAAAATTCTCATAATGGCCACCTGCAATTAAAAATATAGGCCTATATATGATCCATGTCCCCTATACGTACAATTCTAGAGGGCTTAAACTAATTTAAACATCGTTCCGAAAAAACATGATTTTATCAGTTTTTATCATATAGTTCGAATTTTTGCATTAAAAACAGGTAAACGTTGTTTTGATTTTAGTAATTGGTGGTAATTATTTAAACATTGACCTCAATACTTTTAAACTAAAACTTCATGAAGATTGTGTCTCTCAATGTAAAGAGTCTAAATCTCATTGATTGCAAATCGTTCGGGAAACTAGTTCTCAGTTTTAAAATATGAAATTAATTCTCTGTCTATCCGTCTGTCTGTCTATCTGTCAGGTACAAATCTTGTATACGTTATTTCTCCCACTTTTCATTCTAAGTTCAAGTAGAAACTCTACACAATTATTCATTGTCGATGACATCATATGAATCAATTAAAAAAAATTTACCTATTAGTTTATCAACAGTTGTAATGAATTAGTTTTGCTTTAATAATAATCTTTATTATCCATAAGAAAATGTGTGAAATATTTATATCAAATAGTTGAATTGTATTTAAAGATTTGGTTGCCGGGGAGCAAAGGACCATTTTGTGTCTGGTTGTTTTTGTAATCAGTGTATGGTATCTCCTCTGTGATGGTAAAATCGCAAAATCCTGACCCAAAGAATGTTTTCGATTTATATAGCCTTGTATACAAATTTAGGTCGTTCGCTAAAAATTGTAAACTAACATTTTATTTTTATAAGCACTTGAATAGCTGAGTGGTTAGCGACATGCAAGAAGCAGACGCGTGAAAGTCGCAAGACCAGGCGAGTGATTTACGCAATTGCGTAGTTATGATTGATTGAAAACGATAATTACAATGTCACTCAATTTAAGCGAGGAGTTGAGTGAGTATTGTTTATATGTAATTTGTCGCCTTTGATTTGGAACTTTTTATATTATCGGTTGATTGTCGTGGTCTTTAGGACAAGTCCGCTAAAAATCATTTTGTGTTCTATCTCACCTAGATCTACTTCGATCTGTCCGGAACTACGATGAAATTAATCGTTTGGAATTATTTTTATATTTGATTATATTTTTTTTTTATTTTGAAAGATAACTAGCTTATGAAAGTAAAAGATATTTATTCCTTTTTTTAAAACCTATTTTTAAACATAATTTATTAGTCGAAAACATGAACGAATTCATTAACAAAATGTAATGTGGCCTGTACCGAAAAATTATAAAAAATTTAGAATATGTAAAAAAAAAGAAACTTACTCAAGAGGCAATGAATACATCACACTAATATATTTATTGACTAGCGTAGCTATGGTGGTGAGGGGGGGGAGAAGAATTTAACCCTCCCCCGGGCCCCCACTTTAGAGGGGGGGGGCAAAAAGAGTGGTTTTTTTACATTAAATATTAAATATTGCGCAAAATGCAGGGGCCCACAAAAGGGTCAAGCGTCCAGGGCCCCGATTTGATGGAAAATTCCTAGCTGCGCCCCTGCCAATAACTAGGCGACCAAAAAGGCACAAAGAGAAAAGCACATGTCTTACGCCGTATTCTGTGACAAATTTCAAGAAGGTGCTTCTTTCTTCTCTAATCATGTTTAGGGCATGGAACGGGTTGCCTTAATCAGCCAAGAAAACTTATGGCAGTAGAATTTAAGTCTATAATTAATATTCACGACTAGATAAACACATGGATACGGGTAGGACGTAATTATCTTTTTTATTATTTATCTGTAATCAGTAAGCTAAGAAATACAAAAATTCGAACAAGTTCTCTTTCATGTCTTTAGCTTTTAGAGAATGGAATGTGTTGCCTACATCAGCCAGGAAAACCAAAGACTTTGCGGAGTTTGAATGTTTTGCCTACATCAGCCAGGAAAACCAAAGACTTTGCAGACTTTGAACGTGTTGCCTAAATCAGCCAGGAAAACCAAAGACTTTGCAGACTTTGAATGTGTTGCCTAAATCAGCCAGGAAAACCAAAGACTTTGCAGACTTTGAATGTGTTGCCTAAATCAGCCAGGAAAACCAAAGACTTTGCGGAGTTTAAGTCAATGATTAACATGCATGATAAGATTGACACATTAAATGCGTTGGACGTAATTATCTTTTTTTTAAAGTAACGTCTGTAACATATAAGATAAGATCGTGGAATGGCTTGACTGAATCAGCTAGGAAAAACGAGGACCTTTCTAATTAGCATGCACTTGTAGTACGAAATAATCTTTTGTTTTTAAGGAATGTCCGTAGGCCTAACTTTTATAAGGTACGACAAGATGTATATTTCATTCAGTGGAGCTGATCACACAATATATTAAGTAGGCCTATACATATTATGTCATTGTGTGTTATATAACAGGTTTTCTTTGAATGCATATTTGAATTTGAAAGTTTCGCTTTCTATTATCTGAGCTGTCCACAAAGAGGTTAAGAACACGCTATAGAATCAACAATAATTAACACACTATTAATACACAGAGCACGAGCTAAATAGCCGATGTGTATCCATGGAAACAGATCAAAGGATGATTAAGCCAACAAATGATGATGATGAAGATGAAGATGATGATGAGATACTCACTTCTGCAAAAATTCCTGCTGGGCTAATAGAGATCTAACCGTATATCCATCGACCCCAGGTCCGTGAACTTTGTGAGGCACATAGAGAAATAACTGGAAAACGGATATCAGACTTTCAGGAAATATTCCCAGAGAATGTTGAATACAGCTCAAATCTGCCAAACGAATATACCACACAATCCTGGCAGTAAACTCATGAAAGTACAGTAACAATACAGATTTTTTTTTGTTTCGGTTCTTAGTCGAGCTTCCACGATGTTCCAACGATGCTTCTGTTGGGGGTTTGCCTTAATGACGTCTGTTTCGGTAATTAGTCTCGCCTACATTCTATCAAAGGGATGGGGAGAATCTGGAGTCTTCTTTTTTGACTGAAACGTACTGGTGGGAGGAGTTAGAGATTGATAGATGGGAAAGAGGCGTGGTCAAACGCACCCCCCCCCCCCCGAAAAAAAACGAGATTAGTAGTGATATAACGGAAGGCAGTTGGCGGATGAAATCTGTAAGGGCGTGGAACGCGGTGGGGGCGAGACGGAGGTAGCTCGCCCATTATTCACAGTAGATGGGGGATTAACGATGGAGCCTATCACTAACATATGTAGACAGGGTCAGGTGGAGGAAGAGGGAAGTTTCGAACGGCGGGCTCACGTCTGAACCCACGGGGGAAAACTGGCCCCAGTGTCTTTATGGTGTGGGAGTCTTGTGACATGAAATGTCAAATGGTGTCAGGTACGCCGTGACCACAGATGCCAGCGCTGAACAAGGATGGACCTTTAACGCCAGTGGCGGAGCTTTAATGAGGTCGCACAGATGATGCCTGAGATGAACAAGAAAGGACCTTTAAGACAAAAGTGAAGAGAATGACATTTTTTTTCTCAAGTCTCAAGTTATTTGCATTGCAGTCTCTTAAGTTTTAGCTTTTGGATGGCTGCCTGGTCGTGTGGCATACGCTCTAGACTGCCGTCTCGGTGGTCCCAGGTTTAAACCCTGCTGCGCCATCCCCCAGTCGTTCTGCGGGAAGTTTGGACCTGCTGACCACTGTTCAAAAACGTAAACTAAGACTCTATGGCCATATTTCAAGGTCCTCGGGGCTCGCTAAAACCTTCCTTTAGGAAACAGTACCAGGAAAAGGAGAGGCAGACAGAGAAATCGATAGGAAGATATCATAACAGACACTGTCATTGAAAGAGATTCAATCCAAGGCAACAGAGAGTAATGGAGAAAGACGGTCGAATGATCTTGTGGGGTGCCCCAACGGTCCAACAGACTAATGCATAGCAGAAGGTCATTCCAGTAAAAGATAAAATTAATAAGTGTTATCAGAATGTATCATCAGTTCATTGAACTAACACGGACAGATCTCTTACTGGTGTAGAGCGGCCCAATCGTCTTAGTCTGAACACAGAGCTGTAGGCCCCATAGCTCTGCTTTATGAGGGAACATACCATATACAGCTTATAAGATAAGATAAGGGCTTATCAACAAATCTCTTGTACAGCTTAAACGGTCCGAAAGACTAATGGGCAACAATTAGTGACTGAGATCGTAATCGCACTAATGACTAATTGCTTCATCTTTTAAAAAAACGATTACTACAAGCACATCAAATCTACCATTGAGCACTCTGTCCAATAAATGAAGTCAGGTACTTCTACAAACATATAAGAACAAAAATAGATTGCAAAGCACTTTTAGAGCACTTTCTCTCCTAACTGACGATACCAACGTTGATTTGACCACATTAAATTAAATTAATTTTTGGTTTTAAAAACTTTAATTTGTTTATATGGATAGAGTACGCGTACCCCTATAATTCAATACCTAATATAATATTTCCTGATAGCAAACAAAAAAAAAGGTATTGAAGGTTTATCATAACAGGGTAGCGAAACGGTCAAGACTTTAATCAGAATGAGTGTTTCTTGTATTATCATGGATGCCTCTTCTGGCCATGAGAGCGTTCCTGATAGCAAACAAAAAAAAAGGTATTGAAGGTTTATCATAACAGGGTAGCGAAACGGTCAAGACTTTAATCAGAATGAGTGTTTCTTGTATTATCATGGATGCCTCTTCTGGCCATGAGAGCGTTCCTGATAGCAAACAAAAAAAAAGGTATTGAAGGTTTATCATAACAGGGTAGCGAAACGGTCAAGACTTTAATCAGAATGAGTGTTTCTTGTATTATCATGGATGCCTCTTCTGGCCATGAGAGCGTTCCTGATAGCAAACAAAAAAAAAGGTATTGAAGGTTTATCATAACAGGGTAGCGAAACGGTCAAGACTTTAATCAGAATGAGTGTTTCTTGTATTATCATGGATGCCTCTTCTGGCCATGAGAGCGTTCCTGATAGCAAACAAAAAAAAAGGTATTGAAGGTTTATCATAACAGGGTAGCGAAACGGTCAAGACTTTAATCAGAATGAGTGTTTCTTGTATTATCATGGATGCCTCTTCTGGCCATGAGAGCGTTCCTGATAGCAAACAAAAAAAAAGGTATTGAAGGTTTATCATAACAGGGTAGCGAAACGGTCAAGACTTTAATCAGAATGAGTGTTTCTTGTATTATCATGGATGCCTCTTCTGGCCATGAGAGCGTTCCTGATAGCAAACAAAAAAAAAGGTATTGAAGGTTTATCATAACAGGGTAGCGAAACGGTCAAGACTTTAATCAGAATGAGTGTTTCTTGTGTTATCATGGATGCCTCTTCTGGCCATGAGAGCGTTCCTGATAGCAAACAAAAAAAAAGGTATTGAAGGTTTATCATAACAGGGTAGCGAAACGGTCAAGACTTTAATCAGAATGAGTGTTTCTTGTATTATCATGGATGCCTCTTCTGGCTATGAGAGCGTTCCTCGTGCATTAAGGAAATACCTTTATCCACACCCAACTTGTTGTTGCGTATGTACACGTCACTGAGTGGTATCACCACAACGCTTAGAGCAAAAGGGGAATAACCCCACCGGAACGTGAGAAATAATTACGGAGAGAAAGAGTTAAAGTAAGACAATATCTTCTTCATACAACTAAGAGAGAGGTTGTTTTTCTCTTAAACACTAACGAATGGTTAATTTTTTTTAAAAATTAAAAATAATAATAATAATAATAATAATAATAATAAAATGCAAATATTAGACTACTTTTTCCTTGACCCCCATCCCTTGAGAAAGAATGCTGGTAAAACGAATGTAGATATCTATTACCCTTTATAATATTCCATTGATTGGCCTTTAGATCTAGATCATAGACATATATAGAGGCGGTATGGTTGAGGCGGTGTGGCTGAGCAGTAGAGCGCTTGGCTTCCGAACATGCGTCCTGGGTTCAAATCCTGGTGAAGAATGGGATTTTTAATTTCGAAATCTTTGGGATCTTTGTGCCTCTGAGCCCACCTGACATTAGTTAAGAAAAAGTAAAGGCGGTTGGTCGTTGTACTGACCAAATGACACCCTCGTTAGCTGTGGGCCACAGAAACAGATGGATCGAAAGGTCTGAAAGGATAATTATACTTTTTATTTTATTGCCATATAGATATAGTCTCTTCAAGATAAACATCTTCTCCAGCCAAATTCACATTTATTTCTTTTTTTACCTTTAAAAATCATTACCGTCAAATTGGAGTTTTCCCCAGTGTGGTCAACGAGCTTATAATTCTTTTCCAAGCGATATACACCAGCTGTCAAATTTTCACGAATTGATTAGAGATATTGTAACATTGATTAGAGATTATAGATATTGTAAAATTGATTAGAGATATTGTAACATTGATAAGAGATATTGTAACATTGATTAGAGATATTGTAACATTGATTAGAGATAGTGTAATCATTCCTAGAAGTCCTTTGTAGAATTATATTAATGAATTATAAGGCGAATGCCGCGAGAGAAGTGCAATACCTATGTTATGTGGCTACACAGACCTATATTTGGCCTATATATTTTGCCACAAACAACCTAGACAAAGCTATTATGGGTCTCATTAAGTTCTCTTTTATGCCATCCTCAGCTGTATAATAAATAACATGTATATCTGGGTATAATACGGAGGATGAAGAAACAGTAGACCACGTTCTTTAATTAATTAATGTCGCGTTCTGCATGAACTAAAATTAATACAACAGCCTCACTAAACAAACCTCCTAAAGAAGTAATACCAAAATACCTTAAAACCTTAGTAATAAATTTTCAAAGTATTAGGAACAAAACAGCAGACTTAGAAATTTTATTAGAATGTGAGAAACCAGACATAATTGCAGGAACAGAAACTTGGCTACATCCTGAAATTTATAATGCAGAAATTTTCAATAGTAATTATGAAATTTTTAGAAAAGATAGGGCTGATAATCATGGAGGAGTTCTTTTAGCAATAAAAAACACTCTTATAGCTGAAGAAATTACCTTACCTAACTCAAAAAACATAGAATCTACATTTTGTAAAATTAATACCACCTCAACATCCCTTATAATAGGCAGCATTTACAGACCACCAAATTCTAGTTTAGAATACATGCAGGAACTATGTAATCAGATTACTACACTTAAAGAGACAAATAAAAATGCAGTTTTTTGGATTATGGGTGACTTCAACCTACCTGATATAAATTGGAAAACACTAACCATAGATAAACACCAAAACCTTAAGGACATAAATGAGCTTTTCATAGAAACTTTACACAACCTAAGTTTAGATCAAATCATTAAAAAGCCAACTAGATTAAACAACACATTAGATCTCTTCTTAACCAACAGACCTGGATTAGTAGTTGATTATGATATTATCCCTGGTCTATCAGACCATGAGATCATAAAAATACACAGTCAGATAAAAGCAGTAGCCAATACAAAAACCAAAAGAAAAATCTTACTCTGGAATAAATGTAACCTAACACAACTACACCAAGCTGCATTAAACTTTCAACAAACATTCTTATTAGAAAAAGACATTAACCAACCAGTCGATGACCTCTGGAATTTCATTAAAAACCATCTTAAAAGCATTATAGAAAATCATATACCAACTAAATACACATCAAACAAAATAAATAAATGCTGGTTTAATAATAGACTAAAGAAGCTTTGTAAACAGAAGGAAAACCTATATAGAAAATTTAAAGAAACCAAGGCAGAAAGAGTTTACAAAAAGTATATAAAAATTAAACACCTAACCCAAAAAGTAAGCAGACAGCTGCAGAGTTAATACATAAACAATGTAATATCTAAAGATAACAACAAAAACCTATGGTCATACATTAAGTCTAAGAAAATGGAAACAACAGGCATAGCGCCATTAAAAGATGAACATAACATAATACATAATGATAATGAAACTAAAGCAAACATCCTAAACAAATACTTTGCATCAGCATTCTCAGCCCCAGGAGACAAAGACATATTTCTTAATTTGAACCAAGTAGACAACATAGAAGATTTAGTAGTACAAGAAAATGGAATTAAAAAACTATTAGCCAACACCAAACCAAATAAAGCGTCTGGACCTGATGGTATTCCAGCTAGATTACTCAAAGAACTAAGCAATGAGCTAGCCCCAGTGTTCAAAATACTCTTTCAGGCATCGCTTAACCAGGGCAGAGTACCAAAGGACTGGAAAGAAGCTAATGTCACCCCCCTATTTAAAAAAGGAGAAAAATCTGATCCAGGAAACTACAGACCAGTATCACTTACCAGCATCACATGTAAAATACTAGAACACATAATATGTAGCAACATCATAAACCACTTAGACAAACATAATGTCCTCACCCCATACCAACATGGCTTTAGGAAATATAGATCATGTGAAACACAACTAATAGGACTAATTGATGATTTCTCAAAAGGTTTAGATAATAGTGAACAAATAGATGCTATCTTACTAGATTTTTCCAAGGCTTTTGACAAAGTTCACCACCATAGTTTGCTTAAAAAATTAAAATATTTCGGCATTAACGGTCCACTGTATCAGTGGATTAAAGATTTTCTGATAGGGAGAGAACAAACTGTAATAATAAATGGCTCTAAATCAACACCAATAACAGTAAACTCAGGTGTACCTCAAGGAACAGTCTTGGGTCCACTACTATTTTTAATTTACATAAATGATTTACCAAATTGCATTAGTTCAGGAACAAAAGTCAGATTATTTGCAGACGATTGCATAATATATAGAACAATAAAAACAAAACAAGACACAGATATTTTACAAAGAGAATTAGATGAATTACAGAAATGGGAATCAAATTGGAGCATGTCTTTCCACCCAGAAAAATGTCAGTTGTTAAGAGTAACAAAAAAAATTAAACAAATTAATTCCACTTATCTTATTCATGGCAAACCAGTAACACAGACTAAAAACTCAAAATACCTAGGTGTTATAATAAATGAAAAACTGTCATGGAATCCACATATTGATGAAACTATAAAAAAATCCAACAAAGCATTAGGGTTTATTAAAAGAAATTTCTATAAATCAAATAAGAACATAAAACTAAAATGTTATTTAACCTTGGTTAGGCCAATAATAGAATATGCATCCACCGTGTGGGACCCCTCAACTCAAGAAAACATTAAGAAACTGGAACAAACACAAAATAGAGCAGTGAAATTCATAACAAACGAATATTCACATTTGACTAGGGTAACACCATTAGTAAAATCACTAAATTTAGAAAGCCTTCAGGACAGAAGACTCAAAAGTAAAGTAGCAATTATACATAAAACACTGAACCATAATCTTCAAATACAAAAACAAAATTTAATAAAATACTCTGAAAGACACAAAAATAAAGGCACATTCCTCGTCCCATATGCTAGGACAAATTTGTACAAATACTCCTTCTTCCCTAGTGCTATTAGAGCATGGAATGGGTTGCCTGAGCTAGCCAGAAAAACCAGTGACTTGGCAGAATTTAAGTCATTGGTTAATATGCATGACTAAATGCATGACGCGTAGGACGTAATCATCTTCTTTTTTGAAGTAACGTCTGTATTATATAAGATAAGAAGATAAGGGGCGGGCGATCGAGACCAGGATTTGAGAGAGAGAACTGGTCCATGTGCGGCAATGGGTCTAGTCCTTGTACGGGGAAAAGGCGACCTTAAAACTCACTGCCCAGCTTCCTTTCACGTGTGCTACGGGAGTAATCTCAGCATGTGTCGTTTAGTAATGGAGGTTCTGATACGGGTATAATATGGCGAAAGTCTCAAGCTGAAGATATAAAGTGACCTAGTATTAGGATAGGTCATAAGACCAGTGACCTGTACTGTTCTGGCAAGTTAGTCCAGTGGTACTGCCTGGTCGTGCGGTTTGCGCGCTGGACTGTCGTTCGGATTTATCGACGGTCGAGGGTTCAAACCCTGCCCGCTCCCATCCCCCGTCGTCCTGCGGGAGGTTTGGACTAGGAAGTAAACTATCTTCAACTATGAAGGAACATCCGAAACATGTAAAACATTTTACAACATTTACTTTGTGGTCCTAATTATATTATCTAGGCTAATAACTATAGCCTCTAGATGTACAAAACTACTGAGACAGACAAGTAATAATTCTGAGATTTCAGTTGCAACAAAAACAAAAAGGAGTTTATTTACAAACAAAAGAAAAAGATCATGAAAAAATATAAATGGCAATAAAGGCTCACAAAAGAAAATGACATAATGAAACAAAGCAAAGTAGCAAGACAGTTTCCGGTCAATATAATGAAAGAACCACCATCACAGAGGCACAATAATGTCTTATGCCGAAAAACCAAAAAGATGGTTTACAATAATAGCATACATGCATTAACATGTATCTAAACAAAAGATGTCTTTAAGTAAAAACATTCAGGAGAGGATAAGAGACTAAGTAGACCTATACCATTTACATAAACCAACTTACTACTTAGTACTAACAAATAAATAAAGTCTACTTAGCTCATTATCGAAATACTCTTCCCACAACAGTGGCACACTCCTCTTGAGTAAACACAACAATAGTACAGCAACACAAGAATTAGTTAAACATTATAGAGATTTAGTCCAAACTACACTGGTCAGTTGAAAGACTCAAGAGAGAGTGGCAATTGTAAACAGTTAACAGGAACTTAAATCAAGTAATAAAGGGGACTAACTCTAATAAAAAAATAAAGGTAGCCACCCTTATTGTCCCTCTTGTCACAGTGGACAAGGCGACCTTAAAACTCACTGTCCGCTTCCTTTCAGGTGCTCTACGGGAGTAATCTCAACATGTGTCGTTTACTAATGAGGGTTCTGCTACGGGTATAATATGGCGAAAGTCTCGAGCTGAAGATATAAAAAGTGCAGTGCCTATATCATATGGCTATTGGCCTACATATTTTGCCACAATCCACGTAGACAAATCTATTGTGGGTCTGTTTAAGTTCTCTTTTTATTACGGACGTCCTCGCTTGTATGATTAGATACATGTATAATTGGACAAATACTGAAATCTCTTCTATTCTTAGTGCTAATGCGAGTAGAGCTTGAAATATGTGATAAATGTTCTGAGTTCAAATCTTTAACAAACCTTTTGGGGAAAATAAAATGTATTTTTAAAAAATACGAAGGACATTGGCCCGTACTGTAATAATTATGCCAACAATGATTTTCATTTTGGGCACTTCGGGTAATTGTTGTGACCGCACGTTACCTTGGTGAACCCTTGACCTTGGATGGCTGCCTGGTCGTGCGGTTTGCGCGCTGGACTGTCGTTCGGATTTATCGACGGTCGATGGTTCAAACCCTGCCCGCTCCCATCCCCCGTCGTCCTGCGGGAGGTTTGGACTAGGAAGTAAACTATCTTCAACTCTGAAGGAACATCCGAATTATGTAAAACATTTTACAAACATTTTTACCTCCAAAAAACAGAATGACACCCGCTTCTCTTGACCTATCGATGAACCTTTAACTTTTGAAAAAAAAAAAAAAAAAAAGGACTTTTACTTTTTTTTTTAGCCGATAGACCACTTCTGCCACCAAAAACACGTGAACTGAAAATGTCAGTCTCTTCTAAATACGCATGTCATTGGTGAGAATTGAACTAAATGCATAAATTATAGTCGGAACACAGGGGAAGGATTTCAGAACCTCTTGAAGCTCTCAACTGGGGGGGGGGGGGCAGAGGAGATGTTTAGGTGTCGCTCCCTTCGTGAAAATGTCGCGATAGTTTATCAAAAGATGTTTAGTTTATTGTGCCCGGGACTTGAATTTATTTGTGCGGTGAAATACTCCCCCCTTCTGCCCCCCCCCCTCACACACACAAGCGCACATTTTCTTCACGTCTCCTGGCTGCGAAGGAGGCCCGAGCTGACAAGAGTGAGCGCATCACGTGGATGAGAACGATCACGTGGGAAGTGGGAGGAGCCAGGCTCGTCACAAGCCTGTCAAAACTGTTTGGAATCGTTTTGCCTCTCCGTGCGTGCATAAAGCACAACGAGACTCTCTCTCTCTCTCTCTATCTGTCTGTCTATCTAACTATCTATCTATCTGTCTGTCTATCTCTTTCTATTTATCTATCTATCTATATCTATCTATCTATCTATCTATCTATCTATCTATCTATATATGTATATATATATATATATATATATATATATATATATATATATATATGTATATATATATATATATATGTATATATATATATATATATATTTATCTATCTATCTATCTCTATCTATCTATCTATCTATCTATCTATCTCTATCTATCTATCTATCTATCTATCTCTATCTATCTATCTATCTATCTATCTATCTATCTATCTAACTATATGTCTGTCTTTCTATCTCAAACAAGAGAATCTTATCTTATCTTATAAAATACACACGTTACTTCAAAAAAGAAGATGATTACGTCCTACGCGTCATGCATTTAGTCATGCATATTAACCAATGACTTAAATTCTGCCAAGTCACTGGTTTTTCTGGCTAGCTCAGGCAACCCATTCCATGCTCTAATAGCACTAGGGAAGAAGGAGTATTTGTACAAATTTGTCCTAGCATATGGGACGAGGAATGTGCCTTCATTTTTGTGTCTTTCAGAGTATTTTATTAGATTTTGTTTTTGTATTTGAAAATTATGGTTCAGTGTTTTATGCATAATTGCTACTTTACTTTTGAGTCTTCTGTCCTGAAGGCTTTCTAAATTTAGTGATTTTACTAAAGGTGTTACTCTAGTCAAATGTGAATATTCGTTTGTTATGAATCTCACTGCTCTATTTTGTGTTTGTTCCAGTTTCTTAATGTTTTCTTGAGTTGAGGGGTCCCACACGGTGGATGCATATTGTTACATTGTAACATTGGTAGGGGCAGACGTAGGGGGCTTTAAAGTGTACCTTAGAGGGGGAGGGGTAGGGGGGTAAGACAGGGAAAAAGAACAGAATCTTCTTCAACCTCACATTCTGGCTCATCCACTGAAAATAAAAACAAGCGAAGCTTCCTTTCTGTAACGGAAATTAAGCCTTTTCCATTCACGTGAAATACAGAAAGTTGAGCAGACGTGATTAGCACTGGCAAGGATTACAATAATTACACACCCAAACAATCAGCAAAAAGAACATTGAACTCCTGGTCCCGACACATGCCTTTATCTCTGCTCGTAACCTAATGTGACAGCACAAGAAATAAATATGCATTCTAGTGTTCGGTACGTTTGGAGAGAAGAAAATATTGTTTCCAGCTTAAAGTTCTCTAGTCTCATTCCAGAAACAACAACAACAGCGACTATTGCAACCACACCAACAACAACAACAGCGACTATTGCAACCACACCACCAACAACAACAGCGACTATTGCAACCACACCAACAACAACAACAGCGACTATTGCAACCACACCACCAACAACAACAGCGACTATTGCAACCACACCAACAACAACAACAGCGACTATTGCAACCACACCACCAACAACAACAGCGACTATTGCAACCACACCAACAACAACAACAGCGACTATTGCAACCACACCAACAACAACAACAGCGACTATTGCAACCAAACCACCAACAACAACAGCGACTATTGCAACCACACCACCAACAACAACAGCGACTATTGCAACCACACCAACAACAACAACAGCGACTATTGCAGCCACACCACCAACAACAACAGCGACTATTGCAACCACACCACCAACAACAACAGCAAAAACACAACTACAAGACACTGAAATTTTACAAAGAGAATTAGATGAATTACAGAAATGGGAATCAAATTGATCTTGTGTTGTTTTTATTGTTCTATATATTATGCAATCGTCTACAAATAACCTGACTTTTGTTCCTGAACTAATGCAATTTGGTAAATCATTTATGTAAATTAAAAATAGTTGTGGACCCAAGACTGTTCCTTGTGGTACGCCTGAGTTTACTTTATTGGTGTTGATTTAGAGCCATTTATTATTACAGTTTGTTCTCTCCCTATCAGAAAATCTTTAATCAACTGATGCAGTGGACCATTAATGCCGAAATATTTTAGTTTTTTAAGTAAACTATGGTGGTGAACTTTGTCAAAAGCCTTGGACAAATCTAGTAAGATAAAATCTATTTGCTCACTATTATCTAAACCTTTTGAAAAATCATTGATTAGTCCAATTAGTTGTGTTTCACATGATCTATATTTCCTAAAGCCATGTTGGTATGGAGTAAGGACATTATGTTTGTCTAAGTGGTTTATGATGTTGCTAATTATTATGTGTTCTGGGATTTTACATGTGATGCTGGTAAGTGATACTGGTCTGTAGTTTCCTGGGTCAGATTTTTCTCCTTTTTTAAATAGGGGTGTGACATTAGCTTCTTTCCTGTCCCTTGGTACTCTGCCCTGGTTAAGATAATGCCTGAAAAAGTATTTGAACACTGGTGCTATTGATCAAACTTCAAATAAAGCGCTTGGGTTTATTAAAAGAAATTTCAATGAATCAAATATTTGAGCCCCCTAAACTCAAAAAAAATTAGAAACTGGAACAGACACAAAATAGAGCAGTGAGATTAAAAAACTAACGAATATTCACATTTGACTAGAGTAAAATCCTTTAGTAAAATCACTAAATTTAGAAAGCCTTCAGGACAAAAGACTCAAAAGTTAAGTTGCAATTATACATAAAACACAGAACCATTAGCTTCAAATACAAAATTTAATAAAATACTCAGAAAGACACAAAGTTAAAGGCACATACCTCGTCCCATATGCTAGGACAAATTTGTACAAATGCTCCTTCTACCCTAGTGCTATAAGAGCATGGAGTGGGCTGCCTGAGCCAGCCAGGAAAAACCAGTGACTTGGCAGAATTTAACTCATTGGTTAACATGCATGACTAGATTAGATGCATGACGCGTAGGACGCAATCGTTTTCTTTTTTGAAGTAACGTCTGTATTATATAAGATAAGATAAGAGAGCTGCCTGATTTGGTAACCACTGCGCAGTTCATCTCATATATCGGTCTAATCATCGAAACGCTACAGTATAAAATTGTAAAGGTTTTTTCTCCCACTGCGTAGTCTCGGATCAAGTACAGATTTCGTATGATTATTTATAAACGATGACATTACATGAATGAATCAAAACATTAAACAATTAGTGGTAACTAATTAATTTAGATTTATATATATAAAAAGGGAGCTTATTCCTGCAAAGTTATGATACGTGGCAATGATTTTGCCGTTCTTTCGCTTAGATAAGCTTTTTTTTATTTTAAAGATTTTTGCAATATATTGCTTGTCAAGCAGAAAGGCTACAGTAGGACGTACGGTGGGTTAGATGCTAGCAGGTGACGACAAGGCAAGTATCAGAAACCCGTCATAAGTTCCTGCTATGCCCTATCCCGTTACGCCCTCTCAGGTCCCCGGCAACACCCGACGCTCACACTCACAGAATCACACAGAGCAGTGTCAGTGCACGGCGGAGGTACTTCAAAGAAACTAGCCGCCAGCAAATAAACACAGCTTATTTGTGGACTGGGGGCGGGGGGGGGGGGGAATCGACGCTTGAAGGGAGACTGGTTACTTTGATACAATGAGCCAAATCCTCCGCCACTTCAGTCAACCCCCCCCCCCCACCCCCACCCGCATTCATCTCAATCAGCGCCAGGCCCTGGGGCTAAAGTCTACGTCTAGTGATCCGACAGTAACAGAGAACTGTCTATAAAAATGCACCGTAAACATGGTTATTTTTTTGGGGCGATTCCAAATTTGTCAGTATCGATTTAAATCACGATTTTTCAAATGGATTTGATTTCGATTATCAAGGGCTCGGCAATTCAGCGTTCCAGGAATCGTCAAGACTGATCTGTAACACCTACATTATTTACTGATCTGGACATATCTGTAGGCCCTACATGTAACATCGACTTTGCTGTTGAAATGAATTGATGGTTACACTTTGACCATGACAACGCAAAGCTTAGAGAAAAGAAATGCTTTTTGTAAAGATGCTTTTGAAAACATGAAAGGTCACAGAGGTCACGCCTACATGCACCTTGAGGAATGACTTGGGACAGTGAGTCATGTCTTACAATATGACCAAGCCACGTAGCTGTTACGTTTTCTGTGTGCTCCAATATCCTGTTTAATTTATGCTCTTTGAAGTACAAACTAATTTGATTTATTTTCTTGGTATCTGATACCCATCATTTTTCTGTAGCATTTACTCTCAAAGGCTTGAATTATTCTGTCAACCTCAGCGTTCAGTGTTCAGCTTTTACAACCATATAGAAATACAGTGACCAGTAAGGAGTAATACATTTTATAAGTTTTAATGGGAAGCTGATGTTACTATTCCAGATTATTAAATAATTACTCTTGACAGCGGATGCCAAGATTTTGAAAGTTATCGTATTTTAATGCAAGCTTATTACTAGTGAACATATTTTATTACTTGGTGCGTTATTTATTAGTATCTTCTCGAATTCAATTCGCTATAAACAGCTTATTTATTGAAACCACGAGACCTTGACGCGTACATTCTGTCCAGTGGCGTAGCATCCATAACGCGAAGGGGTTCAATGAACCCTGGCCCACGACCCTTAGGGGTCCAAAGTCTGTGACGTACCAACTACGGCTCAAAGGGATTTATTGCGTTTGGGCCCATGACTCATGACCAGTTGGGGCCCACATAAGCTCTTGAAGATGACACCAAACTGGAATACACAATTGCACTTTCGTAAAGGCGATTACAAAAATATTACCTTATAAGCCTTCCCAAAATATCCTTACACAAAACGCTTACTTGAAAACGCTAAAGAGTACTAGAGTCTGTCTACCAGCTGCCCAGACTGCTTTGATGTAAAGATCTGCTTCATTTAATCAGGTTTGTTGTAATGGTGGCTAGCCTTAATCGTGCGTTGGTGGCGTCAATTGTTGCCAGCTCGCACCATTTTTACAAAGCTTCTATCAACTCACTCTGTCTGATTAAAAGTCTGTACTCGTTATTTCTCCATTACCCATTCTCGGATCAAGCTGAAAATTTGCAGAATTATTTCTTTTTTCTTTTTTCCTGACCACAAAAGAATCAATAATAATAATACAAATATTTAGTTAATTAACTATTGGGTTAAGTATCTCGAACAAGGTAAATTTGACCTGATTGACGCGAATACAAAATTTTGACTCAGTTGCAAATTATTCAACTTTCACAAAGCTCAATCTGTTTCTTTCTTTTTTTTCTCCATAAAAAAACAATACAAGAAGTTTTTTTATCCTCTTACAGGATGACTTTAAAGTTACAATGGGATCGTTAGAGATTGACCATTGGTAATTGGTTGAAACTTGGATCATAGTGCAACAACATCATATTGATATAAAATGTTCATCTAAATTTGATATGAATATTGAGATATTTGACAGATAAGCAAAGCCCCCACAGATTCAAAACGAGATATGCCAAACTGCGAGGCCAAGGCTTTGATGGTAATTTCAATATGACAGGAAAGTAAACTGGCCCTGAGGCATTGCTTCATCAAAAGGCAGCCGACCGAGCACTATGTTCACCGTGCTATACTTGGTCTTGAATAATTCCGTCAGCTGTGCTCAAGAAGTTGCAGATTTCTATGATTTTGCATAAAATGTGCATATGTTTAACTCACAGCATATCAAGATGGGCACTTCTTGAATCCAATAGAGAGAGCATAGTTTATAAGACACTTAAATAATTCCTCCCTACAAGGTGGCCATCAAGGAATAATGCTCTAACTGCAATGAGATACAGATATTTGGATGTACCAAAGATGATTACACAAAATACTTTCTGTTCTTCTTAGAAAAAAGAAACTCCTGGAAGCTGCAGCACTTGGGGGAAAATTCGAAACTGTTGATGCTGTTGTTCTGTGCACACTTGTGAGCGCAACGAATTTGTTTAACAAATGTTGCAACGTGAGCATTTGTGATGGGAACTAAACTCACTTTTAAAAGGTGAAACTAAAACTAGTTATCAACTAAAATAAAGTAGTTCAACTATTAGTTTATCATGAATTTCAAAAGATAGTTAAACTAGACTAAAAAAAAATTAATTAAACTATAACAAACTTTTTTTTTTGGGGGGGGGGGGGGCGGGGTCGACCTAGAAATATTTATCCATAATAAAATCAGTAATAAGAAATATGTTTCTTACCTAAACGTCACATTAAAATAAAATGTCTAAATAAATATGTATGCTTGTATTTTTGCCTTGAATTAAAACCTTTAGAAAAGAATGGTACTCTTTTTTTTTTAAATTATATTAACTTATCATATAACGGAACATTTTAATTACTTATACCGGTAAAGTTTAAAATCTCATTAAATAACATACAATTAGAGTTTAAAAGTTAGATTTAGTAATCAATGAAATAGAAACGAAATTGTTGGAGTTATAACAAACATTGTACCTGTATAACTATTTCATAGTGTAAAATAAATGCTTGACTAACCATGCCGATGTGCTATTTTTTGTCTGACCACTAAAAATACAACGAACACTATTGCATAACTGTTAAACGCGGAAGAAAAACAAAAACAGGGTTGTCATTATGGACTGCACACTCAGTACACTATATAGGCCTACACGTGTACGTCTATCTGGCCAGGTTGCTAAAATCAGTTGGACACACCGTCTATTTACTTTCTGGGCTGGGAATGTGTGTAACTATTTGAGTGTAAAGAACATGCTTGACTAGCCATGCCTCGTCTGACCGCTCCACATTAAGCAAACACTATTGCATAACGCGTAATGAAAAAAATGCAAGTTAGTCTTGTAGTATCCTCGACTACACACGTACAGTACACTAGGTCTACATGTGTATGTCTAGCTGACCAGACGTTAAAATCAGTTGGACACAGTCTATTTACTTTATGGTCAAGAGAGGGTGTGGATTAAGATTTTTTTTTATAGAATTGGTTATCCTAATGCTTTAAGATCTATATAGGCCTAACTGTCGGTTCTTAGATCTCAATAACAAGTCTTAAGACTATAAAAAGGGTGTACTTGATGTTCCTACAATTCATAAATTATTGTTTGCCGCAAATGAATTGATCAAAGCCACTAAATATTGATCTAACTGACTAATCTGATTTCCACTAGAAACAGAAATTAAACACCACCACAGGCTCCAAAAAAAAAAAAAAAAAAATTCGGAACAATCCCATTCATAATATTGCAAAGAAGCTTTTAGCAAAATATGTTGAACAACATTTTATTATACTGCTACTTTCAATTGTAAATATTTAATCAGATGACTTCTACCAGCATCTTACTTTACTTTCGTTTTCTAAATACAATCAGATTACTAGACTTTTTTTGTCACAGACTAAATTAGTCTTCTTGAGGGGGGGGGGGGCCACCTAGATGTTCTTGAACCCGGGCCCACGGCTACCTTGCTACGCTACTGTACGTGGCTGCATTTTATGTATTACTTTATAGTTATTTAAAATAGCTTATGTTTCAACTTCTAAAAGCTTTACAGTTTTGTTTTTAAAACAAGATGTGACCGTTTTACCTTCAGATATATTAAGACCATCTATTTAGACCATAGAGTTTAGAGTTCAGACCGTCTTATTAAACCATTGATTTAGACTTTAAACCATCTATTTAGACTTTAAACCATCTATTTAGACCATCTTATTAGACCATCTTTTCAGACCATCTATTTCGGCCATCTATTAAGATCATTGATTTTGACCATCTATTTAGACCGTCTATATAAACTTGACCATCTTCTTAGACCATCTATTTAGACTTATATCTTATATAATACAGACGTTACTTCAAAAAAGAAGATGATTACGTCCTACGCGTCATGCATTTAGTCATGCATATTAACCAATGACTTAAATTCTGCCAAGTCACTGGTTTTTCTGGCTAGCTCAGGCAACCCATTCCATGCTCTAATAGCACTAGGGAAGAAGGAGTATTTGTACAAATTTGTCCTAGCATATGGGACGAGGAATGTGCCTTTATTTTTGTGTCTTTCAGAGTATTTTATTAAATTTTGTTTTTGTATTTGAAGATTATGGTTCAGTGTTTTATGTATAATTGCTACTTTACTTTTGAGTCTTCTGTCCTGAAGGCTTTCTAAATTTAGTGATTTTACTAATGGTGTTACCCTAGTCAAATGTGAATATTCGTTTGTTATGAATCTCACTGCTCTATTTTGTGTTTGTTCCAGTTTCTTAATGTTTTCTTGAGTTGAGGGGTCCCACACGGTGGATGCATATTCTATTATTGGCCTAACCAAGGTTAAATAACATTTTAGTTTTATGTTCTTATTTGATTTATAGAAATTTCTTTTAATAAACCCTAATGCTTTGTTGGATTTTTTTATAGTTTCATCAATATGTGGATTCCATGACAGCTTTTCATTTATTATAACACCTAGGTATTTTGAGTTTTTAGTCTGTGTTACTGGTTTGCCATGAATAAGATAAGTGGAATTAATTTGTTTTAGTTTTTTTGTTACTCTTAACAACTGACATTTTTCTGGGTGGAAAGACATGCTCCAATTTGATTCCCATTTCTGTAATTCATCTAATTCTCTTTGTAAAATATCTGTGTCTTGTTTTGTTTTTATTGTTCTATATATTATGCAATCGTCTGCAAATAATCTGACTTTTGTTCCTGAACTAATGCAATTTGGTAAATCATTTATGTAAATTAAAAATAGTAGTGGACCCAAGACTGTTCCTTGAGGTACACCTGAGTTTACTGTTATTGGTGTTGATTTAGAGCCATTTATTATTACAGTTTGTTCTCTCCCTATCAGAAAATCTTTAATCCACTGATGCAGTGGACCGTTAATGCCGAAATATTTTAATTTTTTAAGCAAACTATGGTGGTGAACTTTGTCAAAAGCCTTGGAAAAATCTAGTAAGATAGCATCTATTTGTTCACTATTATCTAAACCTTTTGAGAAATCATCAATTAGTCCTATTAGTTGTGTTTCACATGATCTATATTTCCTAAAGCCATGTTGGTATGGGGTGAGGACATTATGTTTGTCTAAGTGGTTTATGATGTTGCTACATATTATGTGTTCTAGTATTTTACATGTGATGCTGGTAAGTGATACTGGTCTGTAGTTTCCTGGATCAGATTTTTCTCCTTTTTTAAATAGGGGGGTGACATTAGCTTCTTTCCAGTCCTTTGGTACTCTGCCCTGGTTAAGCGATGCCTGAAAGAGTATTTTGAACACTGGGGCTAGCTCATTGCTTAGTTCTTTGAGTAATCTAGCTGGAATACCATCAGGTCCAGACGCTTTATTTGGTTTGGTGTTGGCTAATAGTTTTTTAATTCCATTTTCTTGTACTACTAAATCTTCTATGTTGTCTACTTGGTTCAAATTAAGAAATATGTCTTTGTCTCCTGGGGCTGAGAATGCTGATGCAAAGTATTTGTTTAGGATGTTTGCTTTAGTTTCATTATCATTATGTATTATGTTATGTTCATCTTTTAATGGCGCTATGCCTGTTGTTTCCATTTTCTTAGACTTAATGTATGACCATAGGTTTTTGTTTTTTTATCTTTAGATATTACATTGTTTATGTATTAACTCTGCAGCTGTCTGCTTACTTTTTGGGTTAGGTGTTTAATTTTTATATACTTTTTGTAAACTCTTTCTGCCTTGGTTTCTTTAAATTTTCTATATAGGTTTTCCTTCTGTTTACAAAGCTTCTTTAGTCTATTATTAAACCAGCATTTATTTATTTTGTTTGATGTGTATTTAGTTGGTATATGATTTTCTATAATGCTTTTAAGATGGTTTTTAATGAAATTCCAGAGGTCATCGACTGGTTGGTTAATGTCTTTTTCTAATAAGAATGTTTGTTGAAAGTTTAATGCAGCTTGGTGTAGTTGTGTTAGGTTACATTTATTCCAGAGTAAGATTTTTCTTTTGGTTTTTGTATTGGCTACTGCTTTTATCTGACTGTGTATTTTTATGATCTCATGGTCTGATAGACCAGGGATAATATCATAATCAACTACTAATCCAGGTCTGTTGGTTAAGAAGAGATCTAATGTGTTGTTTAATCTAGTTGGCTTTTTAATGATTTGATCTAAACTTAGGTTGTGTAAAGTTTCTATGAAAAGCTCATTTATGTCCTTAAGGTTTTGGTGTTTATCTATGGTTAGTGTTTTCCAATTTATATCAGGTAGGTTGAAGTCACCCATAATCCAAAAAACTGCATTTTTATTTGTCTCTTTAAGTGTAGTAATCTGATTACATAGTTTCTGCATGTATTCTAAACTAGAATTTGGTGGCCTGTAAATGCTGCCTATTATAAGGGATGTTGAGGTGGTATTAATTTTACAATCTGTATAAACTTGACCATCTTCTTAGACCATCTATTTAGACTATCTGTATAAACTTGACCGTCTTCTTAGACCATCTATTTAGACCGTCTATATAAACTTGACCATCTTCTTAGACCATCTATTTAGACTATCTGTATAAACTTGACCATCTTCTTAGACCATCTTTTTAGACCGTCTATATAAACTTGACCATCTTCTTAGACCATCTATTTAGACTATCTGTATAAACTTGACCATCTTCTTAGACCATCTATTTAGACCGTCTATATAAACTTGACCATCTTCTTAGACCATCTATTTAGACTACAGTAGAACGTCGTTTATCCGAACGTTTATTATCCGGAGCGTCAAATATCCGGACCAGTTTTTTTTTTTTTATCAACCACATGTACTGTAATGCACATATACTGTATGAATACGTTTTCGAACAGGCAATGCTCAACAGTTTTTTCGCGCGAGGCGAAAAGTGACGGAAAAATCCAAGGTGAGGTAAAATTGCGACATTTGTCACCTATTTTGCTCGTTCTTCACGCACGTGTCCTGCATGTGATGATTTTCAATATTCGTATAGTGTCCGGTTGCATATACTGCATGGATCGCTTCGGTTTTCGGTTATCCGAACAATCGCGTATCCGAACGGTGTCCGGTCCCAATTGAGTCGGATAAACGACGCTCTACTGTATCTGTATAAACTGACCATCTTCTTAGACCATCTATTTAGACTATCTGTATAAACTTGACCATCTTCTTAGACCATCTATTTAGACTATCTGTATAAACTTGACCATCTTCTTAGACCATAGATGGCTGCCTGGTCGTGCGGTTTGCGCTCTGGATTGTGGTTTGGATTTATTGATGGTCCCGGGTTCAAACCCTGCCCTCTCCCATCCCCCGTCGTCCTGCAGGAGGTTTGGACTAGGAAGTAAACTATCTTCAACTCAGAAGGTACATTTGAAACATGAAAAACATTTTTACAAACCATCTATTTAGACCATTTCTTGCCCGGTCTTTTTCGGCCTGGGGTGTCACGAGTCGAGTCTGTGACCTTTTTCGACCAGTTTCTAGAAGCTCGAGTTCAAACCAGTGCAAGTGTCCAGCGTAAACAAGTTAATTTTAGATATCCAATCGAAGAAAGAGGTTAAGGGAAAAAAAATAGCACATGTCAGCTTCTAGAAGGTCAAAGTTACTAAAATAATTATCTGAGAAGGTTCCATGATTCTGGAACATACGATTAAGAAAGGTATAAATTAAGGGAAAGTCAGTTAGACGGGGTCCTCGCATAGTAGTAGTTCTTGTAGAGCGTGGTCCTCGCTCAGTCCTCGATTAGTAATAAGTTTTATGATATTAGCGGGTCCATTAAGTAAAGTTTTAGTAGTTGAAGTTGAAGTTATACTAAGTGAAGTTTCATGTATCATTTAAGTTTTATTTATGAAGTATCAAGTCAAGTTGTTATTGAATTAAGAAGTTAATTTGATGTGAAAGTTGAAGAAGTTATTAAAGAAGTTTGAAGAAAATACAGAGAGATGTTTCTTTCTTCATTTCATATGAATTCGTCAACTTATTAATATAATCGCTCGGCAATCTGCTCATCACATGGGGTACATCTACTTAAAAAAAAAAACTGTCACTAGCTCTCATGGCGTTAAAGAAAAATAAAAACGACGAGTCTAATGAGCTCTGAACCTCCGAAGTTTCAATTTACTCTGTGGGCTGAAGCGAGGTAGGGGACATGTAGCATCTAAAGATGTTTCTAAGTAGCAAAGATAAATATGCAAATTGTTTAAAACTCAGACTCACATGTTTAAGAATTGTTATAAATAAAGTATTTCTTCAAACATTATTTTTAATCAAAGATGGGCATCAAAAGTTGCATTAGGGAGGGTTGCTCTACTAATGATTTGGAAAAAGCGGTCCTATTAATGAAGTTCTTCGGGCTTTAGGCCTGTATACAGTGGCGGACTGGGCATTTGGGCAAATGCCCGGTGGGCCGATACCTAAATGGGCCGGTAGGCCACCGAAAGGGCCGCATGGATGCCACTATGTATTCAATTGTCAAAGGTTTTATCATAATCTCTTATAAAGGCGACATCGTGTTGAAAAGAAATCTCTCTACAGTGTAACACTAATTTGATCTAACACATTTTCCGAAATAATGTAATAGCCTACATCCATAGACAGTGTTACTAGAAGGCTTCATCCTTTTAAGACCTACACACTTAGCGATTAAAAAGCAACATAAGGCCTATATTTCTGATAAAAATATAGAGCTTATTGTATGCATGTGTACAGTTATCGATACTCAAACTCAACATACCGATTTTGAGGACATGCACGCCTATAATTGGATGCCCATCGTATTATATGCAATTTATGGGCCCGATTGAATAGAAATGCCCGGGCCGATTTTGACAGGCAGTCCGACCCTGGACTTAATGCACGACATTATGATAACTGTGTGATGTACAGAAACATTTTAGCGTTGATTAGCCCATTTCTAAAATTGCATTGTTGGACATACAGAAAAAAAAATGTGCATCATGCATAAAAATTGCATTAAAAGAAGCGGTTGGTCGTTATGCTGGCCACATGACACCCTGCTCGTTAACCGTTGGTCAAAGAAACAGATGACCTTGACATCATATGTAGATCGCAAAGGTCGGAAAGGGGAACTTTGCTTTGCCTCGTCTCTCCCCGACTTCCATTTTTGCTGTTGTTGTTGCCACTATTTATTTAATTTAATATTCATGCGCTAATACAATTCAGCAAACTAGACTACTAAGGGAACCAACTGCGGCTTTTTTTTTTGTTATGTTTTTACTTCGGAAGCCACGAGTGGATTCCCTTTAAACGTAGTAGCGATAACATGGAGAGTTGCTTTATTATTTATTGTGGTTACTTGATTTTGATCAGATGATATCACACACTCACTTATTATCTTCTTATCTTATATATTTCAGACGTTACTTCAGAAAAGAAGATAATTACGTCCTAAGCATTTCGTGTGTCAATCTCTTCATGCATGTTAACCAATGACTTAAACTCTGCTAAGTCGTTAGTTTTATCTTATCTTCTTATATAATACAGACGTTACTTCAAAAAAAAAAAAAAGATGATTACTTCCTATGCGTCATGCATTCAGTCATGCATATTAACCACTGGTCACAGAACAGCCGCATACCTGTTTTCCTGGCCAGTATTTTATTAAATTTTGTTTTTGTATTTGAAAATTATGGTTCAGTGTTTTATGCATAATTGCTACTTTATTTTTAAGTCTTCTATCCTGAAGGCTTTCTAAATTTAGGTATTTTACTAAAAGAGTTACTCAAATGTGAATATTCGTTTGTTATGAATCTCACTGCTCTATTTTGTGTCTGTTCCAGTTTCTTAATGTTTTCTTGAGTTGAGGGGTCCCAAACGGAGGATGCATATTCTATCATTGGCCTAACCAAGGTTAAATAACATTTTAGTTTTATGTTCTTATTTGATTTATAGAAATTTCTTTTAATAAACCCTAATGCTTAGTTTGATTTTTGATAGTTTTATCAATATGGGGATTCCATGACAGTTTTTCATTTATTATAACACCTGGTTGATTCAGGCAACCCATTCCATTCTCTAATGGCTGTAATGAAGAAGGAGAACTTGTACGAATTTGTTCTAGCGTATGGAATAAGAAATGTGCCTCTCTCTTTGTGTCTTTCTGAGTATTTCATTAGGTTTTGTTTATCTATTAGTAAGTTATGGTTTAGTGTTTTACTTTACTTTACTTATAAGTCTTCTGTCCTGAAGTCCCTCTAAGTTCAGTGATTTCACTAGTGGTGTTGCTCTAATCAAATTTGACTATTCATTGGTTATAAAATCTCACTGCTCTATTTTGTATTTGTTCTAGTTTCGTTGTGTTGAGTTGAGTGGTTCCCAAACAGAGGAGGCATTTTCTGAACGAAGTGATCGTCTCCTTTCCGTTAGGAGTAAAACTAAAAGATTTTAGAACTCCTTTATCCCACTTCCGGTCAGAGTGTTGCGAGGTCATCTGTCGTCATCGAGAAGTACATAGAAGTCTTATTCATAAAGCGCTGGTTGTGAGTGTGTATATGTTTTGTGTTTGAATGTTATTCGTATTAGCATCTATATTGTTATTGTTACAGTAGTAGCGCTGAGGTGGTCAAATAGTAGTCAAACTGAATTTCCATTTGATTGGACTAATAAAAAATTATCTTATCTTATCTTATCTTGACAATAAAAACACATAAACATTTTCATTAAAAATTATTCTTAACTCACAAATAATACCAATTATCAAGGTAAACTAATTGATGTCAAGGAGTCTAGAATACTTAAACATCAAAGCAGAGGCATGGCTAGGGTTGCAGGAGGAAAGGGGGAGAATTCGAAAATCCCCCCCCCCCGGGCCTCCACTTGAGGTGTCCCCCAAATGAATGGGTTTTTTTTTTACATTAAAAATTAAATATTATGCCAAATGCAGGGGCCCCCGAAGAGGTCAAGCCCACGGGGACCCCCAAACGATAGAAAATTCCTAGCTACGCCACTGCATCAAAGTTACCGACTCAATTAGTACTACCAACGGAAGAGCTAAAAAAGTTATTGAACTTTAAAAACAAACACAGCTTATCAACACTCTCCAAATTCTGTACACCGGATACACCAAAAAAAAAAAAAAAAAAAAAAAAGCTTGCTATTTAACTCTTTCTCTCCGAAATTATTTATTACATTCTAGTGGAATGAACGCTGGTATCGTCAGTTAGGAGAGAAAGAGTTAAGGATTAGTCGCCATATATGAAAATCTTAAACTGCAATAATGCACACTGTCCTACATTACAACAAGATATATGTTGTTGTTGTTTTTCTTTTTTTTTTTTTTTTTTTAAAGTTACTTGTCCCTGTTACTTCTTCCCCTCATTTCCCCCCCCCCCGTCTCGTTTCGGTGCCCTCCCCCCCCCCCTTTGCTCGGGTCGATCCCAAGGCCTCTCATTTCCCATAACGACGACATCCAGCTCTTCCCTCTCACACGCGCGCGCGCACACACGCGGAGGGCCCGGTAAAATAACGGTGCGAAAGAAGGTGGCGGGGCAGGCTGACGAAAGATGAAGAAGTGCGCTACAGCACCCTCAGAGCTGCTAATGACTTTTGCAGGTATTCCAGCCGTGTTCAGTCAGGCAGAGAAAGCTTCCCTGTACCGGTATAAAATTCTGGTAGGTGGAAGAGGGGATCGGAAAGGGAGAGGGGGGGGGGGGTGAGGGCTTAAAGAAACAGAAGGCTCAGTAAAACATAAATGAAAGAATCGAAACATGTTGTGACGATTACACTTGCCGGGGATTATATTCTCAACACTTGACAATTCATATGAAATGAAGAAAGAAACATCTCTCAGTAATTTTTTCAAACTTCTTTAATAACTTCTTCAAACTTTCACATCAAATTAACTTCTTAATTCAATAACGACTTGACTTGATACTTCATAAATAAAACTTAAATGATACATGAAACTTCACTTAGTATAACTTCACTTAGTATAACTTCAACTTCAATTAATAAAACTTTAACTAATGGACCCGCTAATATCAAGAAACTTATTACTAATCGAGGACTGAGCGAGGACCAAAGCTCTACAAGATCTACTACTATGCGAGGACCCCGTCTGACTGACTTTCCCTTAATTTATACTTTCTTTGATCGTACGTTCCAGAATCCTGGAACCTTCTCCGATAATTATTTTAGTAACTTTGACCTTCTAGAAGCTGACGTGTGCTATTTTTTTCCCTTAACCTTTTTCTTCGATTGGATATCTAAAATTAACTTGTTTACGCTGGACACTTGCACTGGTTTGAACTCGAGCTTCTAGAAACTGGTCGAAATAGGTCACAGACTCGACTCGTGACACATGTACATATTGTGATTTCCTATTCTTGCATGGAATCATTGGCGATTTTATAAGAGAAAATTTATTTAAATCATTGCTCTAACTTCTATTTTTAAAAAAAATTCTTTATACCAGAAATAAATCTAACTTTACATGTTCATAATGTATAAAACAGTTTTAATGCCAAATGCACTGCGATAATGTAGTTGTATAAAAGGCCAACACGTCGACTCTGTCAAGTGGAAATTATTTAACTCATGGCCATTATGACAAAAGAAAGGGGGGGGAGAGGTTAAGTTATCCCTATAAGCGTAAATGTTGCCTCTAAACAAAACAATATATCAACCCATTTGCATTCGCAAACATTTATAATTGTTAGATACTAAAAATTAAGTACATTATTCATTCAAAATAATTGATACGATTTCACCCAATACAAGATTTCCTATCAATAAAGTATATTTAAAATATTTTACTTTTATATATATATATATATCTAGGATGACTATCTGGTCGTGTGGAATCGTGACCTCGTGACGAAGGTGTCGGTGGAATCAGCTTTAGACTATCATCACGACAGTCCAGGATTCGAATTCCTCCCTCCCCCTGCACCTGTAGGAGGTAACAATCTTCATTTCTGAAGGGTCGTAAAGTTAGAAGTCAAATGTTACTAGACGGCAGCCAAGATCAGGGGAAGCAATGAATAGATAGGCATGTTTAAATCAACACGCATCTAACGATGACCGGAAGTGCCATGATACGGAAACGACAGCGTCGGAGACCAAGTTGGCCTTTTGTCGGTGTAGTAGCCGCCCCCGGCAGTTCTGTCAGCCTAACAGAAAAGAAATCTACCCCCCTGGTAGGGACACACTGAAACCAGGGAACCAAAAGTGGTCAGCATTTACGTCACTTCCTGTATCGTTTCAGACTGCACGCGCTGATTTTATAATGACGTCATTGAACGTGAATAGATTTGTTTTTTTTTTGTTTGTTTCATTCCGGCACGCGACGTGTGGATGGTTTTAATTAACTATCATCAAGCACCTACTGAGACACTGAAACGTGGCAGGCGCCTTGCGGGACGGCATATCATCAAAGACGCATTTTAAAAGTTTAAATAAAACAAGAAAAACAAAAACAAAAACAAAACAAAATACTTTTTAAAAAATACAACAGAATAAAATGGTATATTAAGCGTACTTGTATCAATTAGTTCGTATCAGTCATGTAATTAAATACCGGTATGTAATAAACCTAAGACGACAATCTATAAAGGGGACTAGTTCAGCTTATATACCACCACTTCACTCAGGTACTATTTCTTTCCTTTTGTTTGAGATACCAAACAAAGTAATTTATTACCAATAGTCAATTAACTAGTTGGTTAATTCTTAGCGGCCCCTGAAAGAGAAATAGACGCTATTAGTTTTGTGTGGAATGTCTGTCCGTCCCGTTTAGATCTCGTAAACAAGAAAAGACAGTGAAAATTTACATCGTAATATTTATACACCATTCAAAGTTCTGATTTAACGGCTACTTTTTTATTTTCTGAAAGCGAAAAATCTCAATTTTTAAGTCAATTATGCAAGCAGTTTTTTTCATACAAATACGCCATTTTTGCAACTTTAATAACAAATACAGAAGGCTTTTTAGTAGGGGAGACTACTATATACCATTTTAACACATTTGACATTTATGCAGACGGTTTTAGATTTTTAATCAAAAAAACATTTTTTTACAATTATATTGTTAAGTTAAGTAAGTTCTCTCATACTAATTACTACATTCACTGAAAAATGTTTACTTTTTTTTTAAAGAGAAAAAATCTATTTAGTATGCATATCTTATCTTATCTTATCTTATATAATACAGACGTTACTTCAAAAAAGAAGATGATTACGTCCTACGCGTCATGCATTTAGTCATGCATATTAACCAATGACTTAAATTCTGCCAAGTCACTGGTTTTTCTGGCTAGCTCAGGCAACCCATTCCATGCTCTAATAGCACTAGGGAAGAAGGAGTATTTGTACAAATTTGTCCTAGCATATGGGACGAGGAATGTGCCTTTATTTTTGTGTCTTTCAGAGTATTTTATTAGATTTTGTTTTTGTATTTGAAGATTATGGTTCAGTGTTTTATGTATAATTGCTACTTTACTTTTGAGTCTTCTGTCCTGAATGGAGCATAGCTTAAAATTACCATTAATAAGTAGTTTTTTCATATTATCGCATGAATAGTATCTCTACAATACAATCATGAATACTAAACTAAAGGATTTTTTTTTCTTGGCGCTTTGAATAAGAGATTGATCCTTTACAAAACAATTAGATCAATTAGATACTCATTATAAGACATCAGTTAGGCCAGGTTCACATCTAACTTCACATTTACTTTCACCTATCCCTTGATTTGCTGGACCGTTGGGACACCACACAGGATCTGTCAACCTTCTTTCTCCATTCTTCTCTGTCATTTGTCTTTGATAGAATTTCATTCTGAACATATTTGTTGTGACACGGTTACTGTGTGTGGTCAACTGTGACACACGGTCAAGTGTTGGGTATCGGAGAGTTAGGGGACTTGCGGGAAGTGACGAGTGTGTAACCAAGAAGAAGGTAGTCATCTAGTGGAGTTGGTTATCTGTACAGAATGTTAGCCTTGTAAATATGTTATGTTTGAATGCTGCACAATAAAAGGCTGTTTATACATAAAAGCACTTGTTTCTTCACAATATTGAAACCTGCCTTTTTACCTGCCTGGGTGGACCACTTCGGGGGCTGATTTTGAGTTTGTGTTTCCACACAAACTGTCTTTTTAACTTTGTTTTAAATTGATTCTTGTGATGTTAGGTAAAAAAAAAATTGTGCAAAATTTCAGCTTGATTGGGTGTCGGAGAAATAACGTGTACGAACTTTTGGCCAGACAGACAAACAGGCAGATTGAGTTGAAATAAGCTTTAAAAAAAAAAGAAACTGCGATAAAAAAAGATTACGTAATTTATTTTTAAAAATCTGCCCGTCTAGATCTAAATCGACAAATAATTGAAATGGACCTCATTCACCAATCGTAAACAAACAACATTTACTCACGTGATCATATTGATAAAACAACGGGAAAAAAAACTGTCACGTGACTGCCATCATGAATTAAACATGACATTGTAAATTCTATAGAAGAGATAGAGCACCACGTGGCTAAATGTTGTTTGTTTACGGTTGGTAAATGAGGTCCATTCTTATATCGCAGTTTCCGTAGTACAAATACAGTTAGACAAGTAAACATTGAGTCAGTAGCGGTCTTGGGGGTGGCAAGTGGGGCAACCGCCCCCAGGCCCCGCGCCTAAGGGGGCCTCCGATCGGATATTTTATTGTAAAAAACTTGATCACTACACATTTTACAAAATAAACTCTTTGGATTGTTTGCTTCCGCCTAAGTGTTATATAGGCTACTGTGCATAGACATCGTCGGCCATGAGAGTATTTTTTAACAATTTTTTAACTTGAAAGAAAAATCTTTTATGCAGAACAGTCACAATACAATATAAAATAATGCACTTAAGCGGCCAATAGTAGGCCAACAGTATCTACGCAATGTTCTGTGTTTTGTAACACAAAAAAGGGCCCACAGCGTTAGAGGCGGACATACTGAACTGTTGTTGTTACAGCGTTAGAGACGAACATACTGAACTGTTGTTGTTACAGCGTTAGAGACGGACATACTGAACTGTTGTTGTTACAGCGTTAGAGGCGGACATACTGAACTTTTTACTGTTACAGCGTTAGAGACGGACATACTGAACTGTTGTTGTTACAGCGTTAGAGGCGGACATACTGAACTTTTTACTGTTACAGCGTTAGAGACGGACATACTGAACTGTTATTGTTACAGCGTTAGAGACGGACATACTGAACTGTTATTGTTACAGCGTTAGAGACGGACATACTGAACTGTTGTTGTTACAGCGTTAGAGACGAACATACTGAACTGTTGTTGTTACAGCGTTAGAGGCGGACATACTGAACTTTTTACTGTTACAGCGTTAAAGACGGACATACTGAACTGTTGTTGTTACAGCGTTAGAGGCGGACATACTGAACTTTTTACTGTTACAGCGTTAGAGACGGACATACTGAACTGTTATTGTTACAGCGTTAGAGACGGACATACTGAACTGTTATTGTTACAGCGTTAGAGACGGACATACTGAACTGTTGTTGTTACAGCGTTAGAGACGGACATACTGAACTGTTGTTGTTACAGCGTTAGAGACGGACATACTGAACTGTTGTTGTTACAGCGTTAGAGACGGACATACTGAACTGTTGTTGTTACAGCGTTAGAGACGGACATACTGAACTGTTGTTGTTACAGCGTTAGAGACGGACATACTGAACTGTTGTTGTTACAGCGTTAGAGACGGATTAGCCCGCTAGCGTGATGTGGTACGGTATATGTAGTCTACATATTACTGCTCAGAGCCCCGCACAAGACAGTCGCACAGGGCCCCGCGCACTGCAAAGGCCGCCTCTGCGTTGAGTCATAGTGCTCTATTGTGTTTTAAGATCTGATCCAAGTTTTTTTAAATATTTTTTTTTCTCCATTAGGACAGATTTTGTACAAATACTCCTTCTTCCCTAGTGCTATTAAAGCATCGAACGGGTTTCCTGATCTAGCCAGGAAAACCAGTGACTTCGTAGAATTATGATCATTGGTTGACATGCATGACGCGTAGGCCTAATCATCTTCGTTTTGAAGTAACATCTGTATTTTATAAGATAAGAACATAAGATTAAAGGCCCTTGTATTTTGGAGAAATGTGCATGGTATTCGCAATCAGTAGACATACGAGGATTCAGAGGTGCCTAAAAATGTATCCAACACACCACTAGCAAAAAAATAAAGCAGCTTAGCGCTGAATATTTTTCTTGAGTTTAATACAAAATAAATAATCCAAATTAAAAAGTCACGTATACAATGGCTTGAAAAAAACAACAACAGTAAGGCAGTGTTTCTCACATTTCCGGGTGATGACACCGTAGATTAAAAAAAAAAATTCGTTCGAAACACCTTAGAAGCTGGGGCCCAGATGTACGATGTAGGCTCCCACAGGTCCGTGAGTTTTGTTTTTTTATGTAATGAAAAAGAAAAGAATCTTAGTCATAATCTTTAAGGCTTTGTTTTTTTCATTTATATTAATTTAACTTTGTTTATACAATTCAGATTTACGTAAAGAAAATTTTATTAACACGAGTCCGTTGCTGCTACATAGTTTTAAGTGTTGTACAATGTTCATCCTGTGGATAGAAATGAAGATGCGTCAGGTTTCCACTTAAGTTCGCAAGGGGTCTGATTCCCAGCGGGTACCCGGATTTGAGCGTATTCTGCTTCAGAAATTCTTTTTCTCATAGTAAGAAGAGAGAATATTAAAAAGGGCCATTAATGATGCAATTTCTTTCAGAACTCACAATCCATCCTAGTAAAAAAAAAAAAGTCGAGGGTTCATATTAATCTTAATACTAAGGAGGCAGCCCTGGCCAATATTATTATGCGAGGATATTCTAGGTGCATTGTCACGTGACAAGTGACACCTCATTGTTCACAAAATGAGGACAGTGTACCTATCTCAAATCATGTCACGCGTACCCACACTTAGATGCCAGAAAGACGCCGATTAAACCTTAGTTCAAGGCAACAGTAGGGAGATAAAAATTAACATAAATTAAAAATAAAAACAGGGTATTGAGATATCACGGTTCTTTTTTCTAAAGAAAGATATTGTTACAAACTGGGTGGTGCCATAGATGAACGTAGGCTGTGTGTGTTTTTAGCCTACGCAAATCGCCCCAGTCTGGCGCTAAACGAGCGGCAACCGTGACCAGTGACAGTACACGCCAGTTCGACAACGACCTGTGTGTAAATATTACGCACGCAAGTCACGGCGAAAGTGATCAACTGGAATGGTCAAGAAGGTTCGAGGCCAATAGAGACACTATATAAGAGCGAGTGTGTCAGAATCACATGACTTCACGTTACCTCGCAATGTGACCAGACGGGGGAAAGTTAGAGACAGACGGTGTGTGAAGTCAGGCGGAGCAAGGCTTGGTTTTGGACAGTTAGTGTGATGTTGTTGCCAACTGTACAGTATTTGTAATGTATTTGAAATTAAACTGTTACTGTTACTTTGGAGCCCTGATGAGTTGTGAGGTTCTTTAAGTTCGTTGTGTCGTGTGGTGCAGTTTGAAGAGAGCCTGGATAATATAGAGAGATCGTAACAATATAAAAGGAGGCGTGTGAGCTTGAGACGAGAGAGAGCTAGAAAGTTAGACTTAGAAGTCACTAGTTTTAAAAGTAAAAACCAGTGCCTTGGCAGAATTTAAGTCATTGGTTAATATGCATGACTAAATGCATGACGCGTAGGACGTAATCATCTTCTTTTTTGAAGTAACGTCTGTATTATATAAGATATAAATAGTTACTCGTTTTATTGATCATTTTCACTGAATCCTGTATTTGCTTTATATATCTTTCTACCAGCGGCGGAATGAGTGTCAAAATCAGCCCGGGCATTTCTATAAAATTCGGCCCACAAATTCTCTATCATGTGATGGGCATCTATTTCTAGGTGTATCGGTCCTTAAAAATCATTGTTAAGTTTGATAATGTATCGATATGCATGCAATACAGTGAACTCTATATCTTAATAAGCAATATAGTGTCTTTTTAAATCAGCAGTTATGAAGGCCCTAAAAAGATGAAGCCTACTAGTAGCACTGTCTACATTCTACATTTTATTTTCGGAAAATGTGTTCGATTAAAATAGTATTACACTGTAATGTCTGTGAAAGACTTTTTGTTTAAACACGACGCTCATAGGGCCTTTTATGCAAATAATAATAATAACATAATAAGAATATTATAATACCTTTGACAATTTGATATGTGCCGTATTGGCTTCGATCAGGCCATTTCGGTGGCCCTACCGGCCCATATGGGTACCGGCCCACCGGGCATTTGCCCAAATGCCCATATAGCCAGTCCGCCCCTGCTTTGTACATACATTTATTGTTTCAAGTTCACGTTTAAATTAATTAAAACGCTAGAAAAACATATCAGCACTTTGTTACTTCGTTGATTATTAAAGTGTTTGAACTATAATTAAGGCGCCTCCGAACCTGCATATGTCACAAGTTTATCTCGTCAAGATCTTCAAGTCAAACAGATATAATAACCACGTGACAGTATAATGTCTGTAATGGGTTGAGTCTTTTCTAAGTTAGACGTCTCTGTTGCGGACTTTTTCTTTACACAAAAGACGTCACTATAATGAAGTCACTGAAGTGCAATGGACGAAATAATACGTTGTTTTTTTTTTAAGTTTTTCAAAATATAATGGAATAATTAGAAATATAAAATATTTAAGCGTTTTTTATTTAAATTTAACTTTTTGTTTTTAAAAAGGAACCTAGGAATAATGCTTTGGCGCCCCTTAAATTCGGCCGCCTGCCTGCAATGCACACATTGCACAATAGGAAGCGGCGGCCCTTAATATATATGTGCTACCATATTGAGTCAATATAGACTATTTTATAGACTGTGCTAACCATGTCAAGCCCCGCCTCATTTTGTTTACACTAGGCTATAGAAGTAAGGCTACAATTAAATACCGGTAGATTAATTCTATAATACGTTCGGGTTAATGCATGATAAAATGACAAAGCTGTTTGAACACTTCTAAGGATTTACAAATTCATAATTTCAAATTCCTTTTATGGCTTTTTGCTGAATAATAATGAGGATTGGCTAGAAATGTCAAGAAGGCCAAACATAAACAGCTGTTAAAAACAGGTCGCAATGACTCATAATATAAATATGTCGCATCGATAAAGCGACATAGCCGAAACAATCATATTGTTACTAAACGGTTACATTTACAAATTTATGAAATATTAAATCTAAATATATAATTATAAATAAAATTATTTTAAAAACATATGTGGATTTTAGTAGGTCTATTAGGGGCCTGATGTAGAACCTAAAGTTGTTTTAAATCCTGTTTAGTGTAGTCCATATTTTTAGTTTACTGAGGTAACTTCTACCGGAAAAGCTCAGCCAGCCAGAAAAATTACGGAAGTAACCTAGCCTATTGAGATTAGCTGTTTATTAGTTGATCTACTCCCTAAAGATGGTAAGCCATGATTATGATGGTTTATATTTTGAAAGTTGTTGTCATTAAGGCTTAGATGTACATCTGTTTAGCACCAAAAATGTACTGGATGTCTAAATCTATATCTTCACCTTACTTTAATCAAGTTTAATCACAGTCAATAAGACTATAAGTCATTCAGATTCACTCAGTGACAGTCTGTCTTGAGTGTCTCTAACTCTACACTCTATCTACTCTATCTAGACTAGTCCTAGTCTAAATATGATCATGATAAAATGATGATTTATGACTGATAGACTCTTAATAAATAATGTTACTGTAGTGAACTCACTGTAGACAGTGTAGTGATGTGAGGAGTCACTGTAGACAGTCTAATAAAATAATCTGATAAGTCTAACTAGTGTCTAATCTCTAGTGTAGACTAAGTCTGTGTAAACTGTAACTGTAGTCTGTAGTGTAGATCTAAATCTAGATTAGTCCCTGAGTCTGAGAGTGTACATCAGAGCATTCAGACTTCAGAGTAATTTTAGTAATTAGAATTTAGTTTAGATGTAGTCAATGAAGACACAAGATTAGATCTAGAGTCATCACTAGACTAGAGATTTAGACTCCTAGCTAGTCTAGATTCTAGATCTATAAATTTATATTAGTATAGTGGGAAGGGTGGTCGAGAGGCTAAGTGCTTTAGCTTGGCTTGGCTACCTAGAAGGGGGCTCGAGGTTCGACACCCGACTCGGGCAGAGTTGTGTTTACTGAGCGCCTAAAGGCAGCACGGAAAACCAACTCCTAGATACTCCCCTCCCACTGGTTCACAAATGAGATTGGACCAAAAAGTGCTCTGAGCATGCTAAAAGCATGAAAGTAGCGCTATATAAAAGCTATAATATATATAATATAGTATAGTATATAAAAATATAATATATTAATAAATATTATGTCCATTCATGCAACTGATAGTATTACTAGATTTCTAATGTAATATAGACATTACTTCATAAAAGAAGATGATAACGTCTACGCATCATGCATATTAACCAATGACTTAAATTCTGCCAAGTCACTGTTTTTTCTGGCTAGCTCAGCGAAGAAGCAGTTTAATATTAGATATTTGTCATCTATATTAAATCTAGAATTCTGATAGAGATTATTCTAGATAGATCTAGAATCTAATCTAAATGTAGATTATTTTGCTTTGGCTTAACTTGTTTAATATGGCAACATGTTTGCATATTTTGACAGGCCAAAGTATCTGAAGATGAGATGTCTGATTACCATGAGACCTTCACCTTGTTTGACACGAGGGGGGACGGCAAGATTTTTGCATACCAGATTGGTGATGTCTTGAGGGCACTGAATCAAAACCCAACCGAACAAGAAATAAGGAAATGCGGCTTCTCTCAGAATCCAGGTCATAGTCAAAATAGTTAACTTATTCTACCTTGTTTTTGCTTTACTGAATTTTGTGAATATAGAGCGTGGAAATGTAAAAAGTGAATAAAATTTAGGTAGGACAGGAAGTAAGGTGGTAAGAAAGATTGAGAGTTTATGGTAGTGAGTTGGAGAATTTTAGTGGAACAGTTAGTTACAAGTATGTAGTCAAGAGAAGTACTTAGTTGGAGTTGAAGTAGTAAGTCAAGTTCTATAATAATAACAACTGACCTCACAGACACCTTCAAGACCCTTAACATTCCTAGGAACATCCTCGTTGCCTGTCAGAGGGCGGTACTGCTGCAGAGCTGCCACATCACCAGAAAATTCTATGATGAATTTTGTTTCTCTTTAGCGAAACTCAACCCTGGCAGCGCCAGAGAATGACTACTCGTTCATTTCTATCATAATAATAATAGTAATCTTTCTTGTCCGTAAGGAAATTTGTCTTACAATTTGTGCATTACACCAAACAAAACATTTTAATTTTATCTATAAAAACCAAAGTGTACATTCACACCACACTCACTCATAATTTACATGTGAAAAGTTTATATCAGATTGTTTGATGATTTGATTGCCAGGGGAACAAAAGAGTGTTTGTGTTTGTTTGTCTTTTGTTATTGGTGTCTTGTATCTCTGTTTTGATGGTAAGATCACAAAAATCAATCTTGACCCATAGAAAGTTTTTTTCTAGAATCTTTTTAGCTTTTTTTATGGATGTTTGTCTCAGTTGAAAGTTGAAATGTCAGTAGAAGAAACAAGTTGAAGTTTTGAAATGAACTATTTTGACTGTGACACCAAATGTTCAAATGATTTTTTAAAAATTGTGGAACTATATCAAGATCGTGAAAAGTTACATTGTCACTAAGTTTCATTATTATCTACCTTCTCTTCAGTGTCTATTGAGTGTTTCAAAGGTTAAAATAAGATTAATAAGTTATACAGAGAACAAAGTTGATATTATTTAACAAGAGTGTCATGTGGCCCGATCAAAGGCCAACTACCTTCACTCCCCTAAAGTTGGGTGAACTCAGGGGCATCCTATAAACCTAAAAAATTCACAATCCCAGTCTTCCATGGGATTAGAACTTCAAACCCTTTTCTTGAGAAGCCAAGTGCTTACCACTTGACCACACACCCATCAGCTTCGGTAAATTTTGACAAATAAAATCTTCTGAACCTATAACTCAAACCTATTTTTCTTAACAACCATGGTGACCTTAACGTGTTTTTTTTTGTACTTAGGAAACAAAAAATAATTTAAGGTAAAGATTTAAATTGTTCACAAAGTTGTCTAACTTTTCAACAGATGCAAGAATTTCATTTGAGACATTTTACCCAATCCTTCAGACGATAAGCAAAAATCGCATCCTGCCAACTATGGAAGACTTTATAGAGGGATTTAGAGTTTTTGACAAGGATCAGAATGGAACAATTGGCTGTGCTGAACTCAGACATATTCTCACATCTTTAGGTATGTGACTGGTAACTTTGTGTAGTGTGTAAAATTACGTAGATATATTCAAATATATTGTTTTTCAAGTCTTATTGCTATATGCATTTATGTTAAAATCCTGAAACTTATTTATAATCATAACAAAATTTCAACTTTTTAATTGCTTTTTAGTTAATATTTTTAAAGTTTTAATCGTCTGTTACAAACTCATGAAGCTATATATCTTATAATCAACTATGTAGCAGAAAGGCATAAACCACTTGGCTACATATCAAGGGGCTCTAATTCAAAACATGACTTGAGCAGGGCAGCACATTAACCTTCTCCCAGATACCCCCTCCACCATTGGTCTACAAAAGCGATAGAACCATAGCGCTCTGAGCATGCTATAAGCATGAAATATGTGCTTTACAAAAGAGATTCGACCTTATGCTCTGAGCATGCTATATAAAGCATGAAATATGTGCTATACAAAAACAATTAAAAAAACAACTAGTGGGAATTGATTTTATTAGACATTTGCTTTGGACATAATAATAAAAAACTGTGAAAGACACAAGGAGAATACAAAACATTTCCTGTCTCATTTGCTTTATTCTAACTTATTTACCTGTTTCTTTCCAAGTACTGTTCTACTTGAGTATTTTTTTTAGAAATCAGTCACCAAGGAAATCCAATGACTTTAAACCTCTGTTATATCCAGGGCCGGATTTAAGTATGTGGAGACCACAGACCATAATTTTTTCTTAAGCGTAATAAAGATCCACTTATGAATACTAAAATACTTCTCTGTATCTAATTGTTTACTAAAAAGTAATAGAGGAGATGTAAGGTTTTATCTTTTTTTTTAACTCTTTCAGCCTGTTTTGCCAGTATACTGGCAAAACAGCTATACCTCATAGCCTGGTTTGCCAGTATACTGGCTTTTGGGGGGTGGCTTCTAAAATTAGTCCGTTTCTTGTAGTTAGAGTTTTTAAAGTTATTTCTAAAAACAAAAATAGTAAAAAGAAACGAAACCTTCCTTTTTTAAGCGTCTTTATGCAATAACCTGGATTGTTTTTTTGTTTTAATATTATTTTAATTAGTGTGTTGCTTAGGAAACATAAACAAACATGGATGCTATGCCTGGATGCAGTGGTGTTAGTGGTAGGCCTAAAAGATTAACAGTAGCACAAGCTACTCAATTGTTTTTAGCTTTAGAAAGTTCTAGTGATAGTGATAGTGAAGATGATTCGACATATTTGCCAGAAAATCATGGTGTAGATGATAACATTGTGAAGAAGAAAAGAGCTAGATATGATGATACTGTGGTTGACTCAGATTCTGACAGTGATAGTGGCAGTGAAACTATCAATGATGGGCCTGTTATTATTGCTACAATTCCAGAACCAGATAATTTTAGACCTAGAACTAGTGGTAATAATGATGGGTGGCAATGGGAGAGGGTTGCTGACAATTGTCCTGTCAGTACTGCCAATACATTTAGAATGTCCCAGCCTTCTAAAAGTGGAGTCAATTCTGAGTTAGATTTGACAAGAGATTCTACACCATTTGATGTTTTTACCAGGCTAGTAGATGGTTGTATCATGACCTTTTTAGTTGATAGCATAAATGATTATGCTAAAATTTGATTCAAAAACACAATCCTCCTACTGTCAGGTCCACTTTTAATAATTGGACAGACACAAATGTTGCAGAAATGTACAAGTTTCTCGCAGTTTTTATTTCGATAGGTCTACAAAACAAAAAGTCTGTCAGGGACTTTTGGTCTAATAAAGACATATATTATCAGCCATGGTTTAATACCATGTTTACAAGAGCTAGATTTGAGCTCTTGTTCTTTAGCATGATGCATGTAGGTGAAGCGGTCTCGGTCGGTAAGGATAAAGTTGAACCCTTCGTAAAGATGATGTGTTCAAATTTTCAAAAGGCATTTTATCCTTTTGAGGAGGTTGCTATTGATGAGATGGTGATAGGATTTAAAGGCAGGTTTGGACCATTACAGTACAACCCTAGTAAGCCTGAAAAGCACCACATAAAAAATTATGGCCTGTGTGATAGCAGTACAGGTTATGTAATAAATCTTATTACTTATTATGGAAGTGACACTTCTTACTCAGACTCATCAAACAGTATTACCAGCCATGCAGTCAAAATATTTGATACCCTTCTACAACCACTTCAAAGTGGGCATCATATTTTTGCTGATAGATATTATACATCAACAGATCTCTTGGAATATCTAACTCAGAAAAGATTTTATTATACTGGGACAGTCAACTTGGCAAGGAAAAATTTCCCTGCCGAGCTCAAGAAGCAAAAGCTGCGTCACAGAGAAACTCAATTTTACAAGTCTGTGGGCAGTATAAATGCTCTTTGTGTGGCATGGCAGGATAAGAAAGCTAAGAAGCCTTGCATTATGGTGTCCACAAAATCAACCAATCGCATCATTAATGTGCAACAGAAGCGCAGTGTTGTCGAGAAGCCAGAAATGGTTCACGACTACAATATGATGATGAATGGTTGCGACAGGGCAGACCAAATGCTCTCTTATTACTCTGTGCATTCTAGAAAAAGCATGAAATGGTGGAAGAAAGTCTTCTTCTGGATATTAGAAATTGCACAGATTAATGCCCTCATCATTTATAATGCCACACAGGTTACATGTGACCAGCCTTCAAAAAAGCTTTCTTTAAAAAAATTTAAAGAAACTTTAATTGATGGTTTAGTTGATGCTGCCACTGCACTGGGTGATGTTCCCAGACAGGTGAAAGTGAAGACTGTTAAAGCTGTCAGCAAAATAGCACCTGGGCCTCATCTTGTTCATTATGAAGAGAATGATCGCCCTTGTGTCTATTGCAAGAGTCAATCACAACGGAAGCGCACTAGATTCTTTTGCTCTGGTTGCCCGTCGCAACCTCGGCTCTGTGTGAAACATTGTTTTCGTCTATACCATGAGGATCTGGCAAAACAATAGCTTTCGAGTAGTGGCAGTAGCATCAATGTAATGTAAATATATGTATATATATGTGTGTGTGTGTGTGTAAAATGTAAATATTATTCCTATTTCACTGGATATTGTTTTTGCCTAAAATGATTTCCAATTGGATTTACAACTCTACGCGTCTAAGGTAATATCTATTTTATAATCTTCACTGCATGTTTAAGTGTTGTATATCAAATTATTCAGAAATGAATCTTCTTTCTAATCAATAAAAAGTATTTAGTCAAAATGGTCAATACAAAAAAAATAAAGAGTATATATTGATGTTATTGCAAAGAAAAAAAATCTGCGAAAAAAAATTGACTATGATCTAAGACATGAAATTACAAATGATTTACATGTAAGAGAATAAAGAAAGGATAAAAAGGAATTCTTATGCATATCTATGTAGTCTGAGATAGAATTTATGGTGACTGTAATAGTAAAGAAATAAAAAAAAATAATTTTATAATAGATATGGAAAAAAAGTAGTTTAATTAAAAGTACTGCGATTTAGAAAAAAAATTAAATTAAAATAAATAAGCATAAAATTGGAAAAAAAAACTTGATTTATGTTTATCAAAATGAATTTACTTTAAAATGAGTACAAAATATACTCTTTTCAAGCAATATTATACATATATTATGTATAACAAACCTAGACAAAAAATATTTTTTTTACTCTTTTATTTTTTTCCATCCTATTCAACCTGTAAAATCATCTATACAAATTAAATAAACTACAAAAAGATTAAAAGAGTTGTGTTGGTGAAGATCTTTGCTTTAATTTGATATATAACTTTATTTATCTGTGATTTACCGTTTATGAGATAAAAAATAATTTCATAACCCTATTGTAAACAAAAACTGGTAGCCATTTTTGCCAGCATCCATTGCTATTTTAGCAACAGGCTGAAAGAGTTAAACAAAAACTTAAATATGCAAAAGTGGATAGTTTTTTAGTTTGTGTAAAGTAAAGCCCTTGGTAGATGCACCACCATAATTTGGGAGCTGTATTTACATACTATGGCCATGCTACAAGCAGACACTACTTAATCACGACAGTGTTGCTAGTCGACGTAAAATTTAAATGTGTGAAAAAAAAGGGTTTATAAAAATGTAAAAGTATCTGACCCGTCGAAATTCTGATATATTTTTAAAATCTCTTTTGTGGAAGCCCCAGGGCAGTAGCCCCGCTTGCCCTCACTTAAATCCCACCCTGGTTATACCGGTATATGAACTAATACCTATTTAAGCCAGCTAGATTAAAGACAGTCAAAGGCGTTAGCTGTTCCACTGTACATCCACCACACATCCTTTCCTTATTGTTTACCTTTAATTATCCATTCATTGCTGTTTACCTTAAGGCCAGGCCTACTAACCCTTGTGTTGTATACTCTGTAGGTGAGAAGTTGACAGAAGACGAAGTGGATCAGCTGGTTGCTGGACAAGAAGATGGACAGGGCAATATTCAATATGAAGGTTTGTAGTCTTAAACATTTTCAATCTGTTTCTTTTTGAGGGTTACTCCAATTTTTATCCCCAAGAAGAAACTATTAATAAATAATAATTTGTATCAATTTTGAGAAAAATACTTAACCATTTGCAATCCGATCTTCAGTTCTAGAAAAATTGTAAAAAAAGTTTTGGGAACTTGTTTCTTTTTTACAAAGCTTATATCAACTCACTCTATCTGGTAAAAAGTTTGTACACGTTATTTCTCCCACACCCAATATCAGATCAAGCTTGAAATTTTGTTCAATTATTTCTTTTACCTAACAACACAAGAATCAATTTTTAAAAAAATTAACCATTTAGTTAATTGTAAATTAATTATTTTGTTTTGTATCTCGAACAAGGGAAAGAAATTGTAATTGACTAAAGTGAAAGTGGTGGTATAAGCTAAATAAGTCCCCTTTATAGGTCATCGTCTGAGTCTTAGTGAACACACACATGAAATAGGATGAGACTGTAGAAACAATAGGACAATCTTCCATGCTCATAAGCTCTCTACTAACAGAGTGGTTACCCTGTTGGCCAAAAAATGCTTGAGCCATGAGTTCGAACTCAGGTTGTTGCTCCTCCCCACTTACAAAAATATATATATAAAAAAATATTTTTTTTTGTAAATGCTTTTTTATTGTTAAACTAGATCTACTAAAAATGTAATTACTTGATCCAAAACAATTGATAGAAGTATGCTTAATATAAGCTTTTGTTATTTAAGAAATTTTTTTTTTTTTTTTTTTACAATGACTGATTTCTGTTTATTTGATTTCAGAGTTTATCAAGGTGGTAATGAACGGTTGATGCCTTGTCTCGTCAATGTTGTTTTGGATTTGGGACCCAGGAGTACAATTTCCTAGAACTTTTCTCTCTCAAGCTTTTACACGTGTAACAAATGTATTTATAGTTACAGTGTCTTAATTCAATCATTTAGAAATAACTCAATCTCTTGTCAACTTTCCATTATGATTTGGGTACCTATTGTAATTTAATAAGTTCTACAAAAAAATTATGATATATAAAAAAGTGATTCTGATTATTATAGAAAGTTAAAAGACAGAATTGATTTTTATATAGAATATTTTTGTTACTTTTGTTGCATTGTGCAGACATTTATTCTGGGTTGAACTGAGGACTTCTGGGTTAAAATCATGACTTTTTTTAGATTCATTCATCTAGCCTTGTACATGATCTAGTGTGACGAACGAAAATTTAGCGTCTGTGTTTCTGATAAGTAGGTCAAATATGTGACAATGTAGACTTCTTTGAAACACAAAAAAGTCTATTTGTAACAGCATAGGTCTTTTTGTAATATATTTTGTTTGTATACTTTAAGTTGATTGAACTTGTGTATTATTACCAATTATAAACATATGATACACATCTATTAGCTTGAGCTAATTATTTATAATGTTTCGACATTTGCTATATATTTATCTGTGTTCATTTATTCATGTTGCTTTGATACAATTTGGCATTAGGTCTTCCTCAGCAGCTTAAGGGGAGTAACTGCTAATATTTTTTTTTAAAGTCTTTTTCTTAGGGGGGCTAATTCTTCTCTAAATCAAAATAGAATTCTTTATGAAGAAATAATTTGCATTGTTACTCAACAATTATTTTTTTCTTTAGCTGTATCATTTTTTTTATCAATTGGGGTACAGAGAAATGATGATGATTGATATCATTTGTTTATATTGCTATGTATTACAACAAATAAATAAAGCTCCTACAACTAATGGCTTTTGTCTGTTTTGTGTCAGAGCTAATACCAACTGTGTCATAGAAAACAAAAGAATTTAGCTTCTCTGTTTGTACAAGTTTGGTGTATAATGTACAAACACTAATAATATGGGGTGTGGTGGTTGAATGGTAAAGCCACTGGCTTCCAAACCGAAAGGTCTTGGGTTTGATGCCAGCCTACATTATAGTTGTTAACAGGAATTAAATTATTATTTTGAATTTCTGGATTTTTTAGGGTATCCCCTAGTCCAATCAGCTCTAATGGGTACCTGATATTAGTTGTGGAAAAAGTAAAGTTGATTGGTCGTTATGATGACCACATGACACCCTCATTACTTAACTTAAAAAACATTCTACCATGCTTTGTTACAACATAGATTATTATTTAAGTGTTCTTCTTGAATGTTTTATCCAAGATTTAACCATTCTCAGCCAAACTTGTAGACTGTGATATTCATTCAGTCATTGGAAAGAAGAGCCTTTTTAACAAGATGTTATACTTTGTAACAAAGTGAATCTGTATTAGAAAAAAGTTAAATAATGACCAAATCTACACACTTTTGATGAAAATGTTTTAGCAGTCATCAACGTTGCTGTACTTTTACAATTTTCGAAAACAATGAACAATCTTGAAAGGTAGACTGTGAAACAATGAACAATCTTGAAAATTAGACTGAAACAATGAACAATCTTGAAAAGTAGACTGCAAAACAATGAACAATCTTGAAAGGTAAAGTGATCTTCATGTTTTCATGTGTTGTCTGTCCACCATGACGGGTAAGCCTCTCAACTGAATTCATCTTCCCAGCAGTACATAACAGTTTTATCAGAAACCAAACCTTATGTCTGACACTGATCACATAACAGATACAATTTGAGGTGACTATGTTCATACTGAAATAAATTAAACAGTACCTTTTTTCTGTGTGGCCTTTTTACATATTGAAATGCATTAAAGTTGTATGTGGATAGTTTTGTTTATAAAAGTAAAGGAAAAAAAAGGGTGTTTATTTATGTTCTCTTAAATAGGATGGGGGTACCACCAATTACTGACCTATGTTCAGGCCTGGATTAACCATTAGGCAAACAAGGCACGTGCCTAGGGCACCAAGCGCTTTGGGGGCACCACAAGTCCTCGAAAAAAATCGGTCGATTAAGTTACGAACGAAACTAATTTTCTAAAAAGAAATATAGGTTGTCTTCCATTGGCTTAATGGAAGGCTTACTCCCCGTTCGTTAGTGATCTATACTTTTTTCTCAGCTTCAACCAACAGATGGAAGATTCTGAAAGGATGCCTTGTGCATGAAACGGTGGTAAAGTCTCTTTCCGATACCAGATGGGAAGCACATGCTGTTGCAACTGAAGCTATTCTAAAGTCTCATCCTCAGATTATTATAGAAGCGTTAGAATGTTTACAAAAAGACCAGTCACAGAAGGGGGACACCAGAAGAGAAGCAGAAAACATTGCAAAGAAGATGCAAGAATTAGAATTTGGTTTCATGCTTGTCTTTTGGGAAGAAGTGTTACAACATTTTCACAGGGTTAGTCAAGCACTACAAAATGAGCACGTGAACTTGAAAACATGTGCTGATTTGTATTCTTCACTAGCAGATCACTTGCATGAATCTAGGAATGAATTTGAAAGATTTGAAGAAGCTGCAAAAGAAATAACACCAGGTATGGATTATAAGTCAACTTTGACCCGTAATCGTAAACGAAAGACAGTGGTCAATGATGGTGATGCCCCTGAGGTATCTCTGAATGCCAGAGACAAATTTCGTATATCTGCTTTCTACGCCATTGTTGACAAACTTGAGACAGAGATGAGTAGACGAGGACAGGTCTATAATGATCTAGCAGTTCGATTTTCTTGTTTGGTCGATGTATCACAAACACAAACATCTCAGTGTTGTGAAGGACTAATAAATGCTTATCCTAAAGATCTGAACAAAAACTTATATACTGAACTACAACAGTTCCACTCATATATTCGCCACAAGTTTCATGCATCAAAATCTGAAAACAACACGTTCAATCATGCAGAATTATACAAACTAATAGTTACAGATAACATCGAGTGTGCCTTTCCAAATGTAGAAATCGCCTTGAGCATATTTTTAACATTAATGGTTACGAACTGTTCAACTGAGCGTTCTTTTTCTCAGTTGAAACGTATAAAAAATCCAAATAAATCGACAATGAAACAAGAAAGGCTTGATTCCTTATCTCTGCTGATGATTGAGGCAGACTTGTTGCGCAAAATTAACTTTGATGATGTACTCAAAAACTTTGCCAGACGTAAATCTAGAAAAAAGAACTTCAAAATGTAAATGTGTCCTTTCTTCGACTTTCTTATGATCTTAATCATCTTCTTATCTATTAAAAAAGTTTCAGTATTTTTGTCTATTATTATTACAAAATTAAGTAACTAATAACTTCAATACTGAAATACCTTATTGTGGTTTAATATGAGCGATAGTAATGTAATACAAATTATATAATTAATTATTACACAAACTGTTTTTCTTTGTTAGTATTTTGCATAATAATGATAATATTGAACATAGGCCTACCAGCGGTCAGTGGAGGAGGAGGATCGGGCAGAGGGGGCACCCGTGTGGGTTTGTGGAACTTTGTGCCTAGGGCACCAAGAGTTCTTAATCCGGCCCTGCTGGCTATGTTGAATGAATAAGATTCTTTTTTTTTTTTTTATAATCTTTGGCTTTGCTTGGAATCCATTGTATTGTAACAAACATGGAGGCACCTCAACGGGGGTTAACAGTAAAAGATCACATAGGTTTACCCACAGGTGATATGAGGACAGCAATCCAAGTTATTAGATCCTCTGACCTAGCTGTCAAATGTCGCCGGCTCTATCTTCTCTTGCCTACAAGGTTAACTGTATACCGCCTTTATCTTCTCTTGCCTACAAGGTTAACTGTCGCCACCTTTCTTCTCTTGCCTACAAGGTTAACTGTATACCACCTCTTATTCTCTTGCCTACAATGCTGTCGACACCTCATTCTTCTTTTGCCTACAAGATAAACTGTTAACCGCCTGTATCTTCTCTTGCCTACAAGTTTAGGAATTAGTTATTTGTTTCGGGAATAAGGGGAAAGTTTTACTTAGCGACAAATGACGTGACAGATCTTTAAAAAACAAGAACGCTCTTAGTGACGCTAGAAAGATGATGCTTTGTGTAGAGCAGTAGAATATAGATACGGATTTACGGACATAGCTGACATAGGACGATTCCCTTCTTAGTTATTAAATGGATTTGTAAACAGCATCAGCGTCGACTACATATTTTGTTTGTTTCGGCTTTTCGCCGGTGTTACTGAAGTAGTTTTGAGTTCGGTATTACCTCCAGTCAGACGTAGATCTACACTAGATATATCTACCAGCATCAACACCGCGCGGAAGCCTGAACAATGGAGTGTTTTCGTAATACTTCTTTCGGAATGTTGCCGCGTTGTGCCCGTATGCGTTTAGCAGTTCCTTCTTTAGCACCTGATAGCTGTTTTGCATCGAGTGATCGTGGTTCTGGCAAATCGTGAGGGCTTTCCCATGTACGAAGTCCAACAAGATTTCGGACCACTCCCTCTCTTGGACATTAAACTTTGCTAGTTTAATTTCAAAGCGTTTCAGATAGTCGCCGATGTCGTCCTTGTCTTCCGCAAAAGGTTGTATTTTCTTTTTCATCCATGCGGCGCTACAATGGCTTTCTATATTAGCGCTATTGTTGCTGTTCCCTTCAATTGGCACACTTACACCAGCCTCTATCCTCATCTGCTCAACTTGAATTCTCACTTTTCTGTCCGCCTCTTCTTTCTTCTCCCTCTCGATGCGTTCCGCGTCTCTGACTTTTTCCCGTTCTACACGGTCTGCCTCTTCTTTTTCTTTTTCTCTGGCTCTTTCAGTTTCTCCGACTCGTTCCCGCTCTCTGCGATCTGCTTCTTCTTTTTCCTTTTCTCTGCCTCTAGCTTTCTCTCTCTCCAAGCGTTCTGCTTCCCTAATTCTCTCCTTCTCCAAGCGTTCTGCTTCTCTAATTCTCTCCTTCTCCAAGCGCTCTGCTTCCGCCGCCACCATCTGCTGCACATAGGCAGTTAGTTCTTTGCCTCGCAGTTCTAATTCTGTCTTGGCTTCCTGAATTAGCTTTTTTCTAAATTCTTCTAGGTCGTAACCTGAAGTAGTTGCCATATTCCTTATTTGTTACTTTATCCTACGTTATGGTACCTCTTATACCAACAAACAAAACCCTTGGCGTCTAACTACCAACTTAGACTAATAACCACTTCCACCCTTTCTCAAGATACACTTAGTATCCTTGGTACAAGTGTGTAGGCTACACTTTGACCCGACTGAATGCGATGTGCGACCCACGCACACTCCAACCGACTCCGTGTTACTCAACACGAGTCGTTGGTGAATAGACCAACTTGTCTATTTACAACCAACCAAAATTATGAATGGGCAATCAGGCTTCACCTCGATTGTTCCCCAGATCTAGTCTACAACTCATACAAATAAACTATGAAAATAAACTTAAATACGATAAACACCAAACTATAGATCTAGTTCTAATGAATGAGACTTTCGTCTGACAGTAAGACTTAAGACGGGAGTATTGCAAACAATTAATACATGACGTTACTAAAAAAAATGCTTACCTAAATGATTCACACTCACATACAGGACGCATTAACAGCTAAACATATATATATGGACCTCTTGCTAGATTACACCTAATTTTAAGGATATCCCCAATCCACCACGATTTAACCTGGTAGTGATAATCTAGCGAGTGGTCACTTCCCTACAGACTCTAATTATTCTAAGGAGAAAGTAGTTAAATAACACTTGACTTATCTGTCTAAGAAGCGGTGATAACTCCACAGTCAGTCTCGGGTCCACTCTTCCTACGCTAATGTCTGTCCCGGCGGCAAGGCTCACGGCGATGTCTTCCCTAACGGTGAGACAAGAACAACGAACGTTTCGGCTCTCCAAGGTCCTCCGGTACTGGTCTGCAATGGCTCCGGTTCTTCGGTGGTACGGCGTCTGGTTCTGGTGTTCACGGTGATCTGTCGTCTGGCTCCGGTTCGTCGGTGGCGTAGAGTCTGGTTCCGGCTGCTGGTTCCGACGCAGGTACGGTGGTTCCAGGTGGTCGTCTGTCCAAAGTGAACCTGGAACGGTCCACTATTGACACAGCGACAAAGTCAAAGTCCAGTGCTAAACTACCGGCTATCTGGCTATCTAAAGTGTAGCACAGAATTCAGCCGAGCTGTAGATCAAATTAGCACTACTGTACTTAAGTGCCGTAGGCAGTACGATGTCTCCTACGTCAAAAGTTCTTTGGCGTGACCCCAACGGTCGATCTTGGCCTTGCAGAAGGTGACCTTCACGTTCGTTCTCACTATGCCGGGCAGGCGATATCTCTTCAGTACGGAATCGACAGGACGGTTTTCTTCCCTCCACAAAACTGTAGCCTTCTCGATACAAGCTTCAATACGATGCCACAAGTATGGGCACTTACAAATCACAACTGTAGATCTAGATCTATATTTCGTTACCTCCTAGTTCTACGAGTCCAGGATCTTACTGGCTTTCCTTCGCCGACGTGGCTGTATAATCAGGGTCTAGCTGCAGACTAGGCCGATGACGTTAACTTCTGCCTCCTCCTAACAGAGGGCTTCTATTCTTCTTGATGTTGCTGCCAGTAAGCTCCGAGTCGGGGGTCGCCACGTTGTTCAGGCTTCCGCGCGGTATTGATGCTGGTAGATATATCTAGTGTAGATCTACGTCTGACTGGAGGTAATACCGAACTCAAAACTACTTCAGTAACACCGGCGAAAAGCCGAAACAAACAAAATATGTAGTCGACGCTGATGCTGTTTACAAATCCATTTAATAACTAAGAAGGGAATCGTCCTATGTCAGCTATGTCCGTAAATCCGTATCTATATTCTACTGCTCTACACAAAGCATCATCTTTCTAGCGTCACTAAGAGCGTTCTTGTTTTTTAAAGATCTGTCACGTCATTTGTCGCTAAGTAAAACTTTCCCCTTATTCCCGAAACAAATAACTAATTCCTAATCATGTCATAACGTCGCTGTGACAAGGTCGCAGCCCATGCCACTCTCTATCTTCAGGTTGTCTCAAGAACGGCTTCATAAACTAATGGGAAAGACCCTTTAATTGTTTCTCAGACACCTTCCTGACCAACCAACCCACACAAAGCACATTCACTGCTTCTCCCCTGGCTGGCCCGTCCACAAGCGATGACCCTCTCAGTAAGTTTTTAAGCGAAGCTGTCGAAATTCTAGTCCAAGACCTTATATACTCCTAGTTTATGTAGCAGGAAAATCAACTGTCTCTTGATTCCATTTTTACTCAGTGCTGAACAGTGCACTGGTGCGCACCAAAAGCGACTGTGCAGGGCTAGAGTTACTACAGTACTCAGTTTTTGTGTATCGTATTTATATAGTCTTACGCAACAGGATGGCTATCTGGTCGTGAGGTTTGTGCTCTTGACTGTCGTTCGGACTAATAGATGGTATCGTGTATCGCCCTGTGGGAGGTTTGGACTAGGAAGAAAATTATCTTTAACTCTGAAGGAACATCCGAAACATGTATTTATTTATTTATTAAACAATTAAACATGTATTTTATTTTTACAAATCCTTTCAAACAATTATAAATCTCAATGTTCCAACATTAGAGAACTACAAAGGATTATCGAAATCTGATTATCTTATCTTATAAATTAATATCATACTCAAATGTGTGCAATGTTGGCATCTTCATATAGAATTAGTATGGCCTCCTTCAATCGCGAAGCGACTATGGATCATCTCATAAAAATGGGATGAATGCCTGGTCATTAGCTGTGGTCGGAACGATTTCGCCCACACAGCAGTTTCCAATCTCAGAGCAGCTGATGTATCCAAAAGAACGGCAGTGCCGATACCATTTGGGGTCAGCGGCGTAGCAGGTTCTGTCAGGGTGTAGCACTGGGTGCTTCAAATGCCTTAGGGTCGTCAGTTCCTGATTTTTCCTCAGGGTTGACTCCCAAAGCCTTTCCCATGATTGGTTAAAGCTGCAAGGCAACAGAGGTTTGAATTCAGAGCTTTCCTTCTCCTAAATTTAGTGCTTTTCATCGCGATAGAAAAGCTGGCGATAAATGCTTATCGTACACAGTGCTGAGAGTCTTCTTCACGTTGCAGCTCTTGTATCTTTTTGTATGTAGACAAAACAAATTGAACTGAGCTTTATTATTGCTTGAAAAGCGAGACGTTGATGAAGAAATTAACCAACCAAGATACGGAATATAAAGCCGTGTTCTGTAATAGCTCCCAAAATCCAAACTTGTGGTTTTGGCTCTGTCTGTCGACTGCAGAACCAACTCAATACCCGGTACCAAGTCTGTCTGCCAGCAGTCTCGCCTTCCTCAAATGCCATCCCATAACGTGCTCTTCACATGGTCAAATTGGTTTTGATTATGTTATAAATGTGACTGCTGGTGTTCTGTTGAGCGGCCACTATTCTAAGTTGGACAGTCTGGTATCATCAAGGTAATTAGTTCAAGAACAGATGAATAACTGACAAAAATTAGAAGATAAATTAGAAACACACGAAGAGCGGGCACTGATTATATGTGCAGTTTGTCTAGTTTCTCTTGCAGACGTTCAATTTAAGATACGCCAAACAGTCAAAGATCTTCTCAATGTTGTGACTTAAAGAGCGAATGGATTTGTATTCTCATTCATTAGTGTCTCGCACAAAAGAGGTAAATTTAGCACCAACACTTTTGTTTGGGACTTGTTCAGAAAAAAAAAAACAGATACTTTTTTTTTGATGACACCAACAGCATTACGTATATCTGAGACGCCATTAAGGTCATTACTGATAACAAGGTTTCTGTGAGGCACTCAATGGACGAAGGCCTTGTTTAAATATTTTGAAGAACTCTTGCCGAACAAAGTTTTGAATGCTATCCATCACGAAGAAGCCATCGTAGCCATTGCACAGTAGCTTGTCTATGTCTACACTGTACATGATGTATTTGCTGACAATGACGTTAGACACAGGCAGTGCGTCTCTCTGAACTACAGGAACATAACCAATGAAGTCTTTTTGAAATCGCAATCAACAAACCGAACGCTCAAAGACATCTTCAATAGACCCAGCAAATGCAGTAAATTCATGCAGCTACTCGTATTTTTGGTTTCTAAAACTGACGCCCGTTTGTAGACCTATTTTCACTTGAGAACTACGTAATCCCATTGTGCGTCACGAATCGAAATCTACCTTACAGACAATGTTATTTCCTGCTGCAAATATGGGCCTAAAACTATCATTTTACATGAAATGAGATTTAAAAGCTGCTATTTATAACTCGTATCCTGCATTCGTACACACCTTAATGTTTTTAAATGATCTTGCCAAATTGGTCTTCATTTTCTTGTTCTATTTTATTTTATTTTTTTAGTACTATACTATAAGTATGATTAGTGGATATAATTTTATATGGACTTGCGCTGACAAGTTAAAGTGACTTGTTTATCTAGATCACTTAAATTTACTTCCCTGAAGTTTTCTTCTATACTTTTAACTCATACAGATATATTTATTGAATGTATGAGTCGAATGAAAAGTTCAGGTGTTGAGCTAAAGATTTAATATAAATGGTATTAAAGCTACCAGAAGAAAAGAAAACAAAAAAATATAATAAACAAAATGCCATGTTGACTTACATATAGGCCTACTTTTTGCGAGGCAATAGAAACTGGAGTGTTTCTAGCAGAATGTTGGACATCCATAATTCATTCTTTCAGAGCAAACAAGCTGAGAAAGCCAGATAAGATCAAATAAAGTCTAGGCCTATATATCATAAATGATATGAATATTTAACATTCTGAATGCATGATGGGCAGTTTTATGTGTTGGCTCACATTAAATTTACAGCTACCACTCTATAAATGATAATGAATTGTGTTTGTTGTTTTTTTAGCTCATTTGATACATTCCAAGCCAATAAATTAAACTTATAGAGACCTTTAGAACAGAAAACTATAATAGGCCTACATAAAACACCGAGGCATAACTTACAAATACAAAAACGCAATCTAAAGAATAAACACACACACACAAAAGACACATTTTTAAATTCCATATGCAAGAGTGAATTCGTAAGCCATATATAGCGCTCTTTCTTACCAAAATTATAGAGCATGCATTATGTTGCATGGATGAGCCATGAAAACCAATAACTTAGCAGAGTTTTAGTCTTTCATTAACATGCAGGAATAGACGTAATTAACTTCGTCTGTAATTTACAAGATCAGAGTTGAAGATAAATTACTACCTAGTCTAAACGTCCCGCGGGAAGTCCTAGATTGGTGTTATCGGGCAGGGTATGAACCCGGGACCATCGTGACGACCGATCGACAGTCCAGCGAGACTAAATCTATGTTCACGTATACACAAAAGAAAATTTGACTTAACTGTGTGGTTTTAAAAAATCTGGCCTTTGGTTAAGTGCTTAAACCATAATATCCGGTTGTGATGTAAATAACACTCCTAGGTCTAGTAGTACCAATAGTAAGTAGTAGTACCTGACCTGTAAGTAGTTCATTATAGATCTAGATAGTCATTACTGTCAATTCTAGTAGTATATATATATCTATACTCTAGATCTGTCACTTTGGTAATGGTAAATTTGACTGTGTCCGGTGGGCGGTGGCGGTGGTGTTTTAACTTTAAACTTATTTTAAGTTATAATATAATAATAATTAATAATAATAATAAGTGGCGTTGTTATAACTAACTTTATAAAACGGAATAAACCTCTTTAACTTTAAATTAAATTACTTTAAACTTAACTTCTTAAGACAAAAAAGACATAGTCTTAAGGTTAAGCCTAAGCCTCCCTAAGCTCTTATTACTAATCTTATCTTATCTTATATTTTTTAAATGATACAGACGTTACTTCAAAAAAGAACTCTTGAGTTAGTCTTATTAATAGAATAGTCTTACTCTTACTTAAGTCTTAACTTATTTACTCTTAGATCTATTCTAGATAATGTATTAATGTCTAGATATATAATTATATTTAAAATATTTTATATAATAATATATATTTCTTCTGTGGCATTTTACCTCTCTCGAGACAGTCTTTTCCCTTTGCAACTTCTTGTCACAACTTGTGTGAGTAAACTCTAAAGAGGCCAATTCTTGATACACAGATACAGTTGCAGGTTGGGCATATGTAATCACCAGGTGCCGTTGCTTTTTCACCCTTCTTTCTGCTTCTGTTGTGTATGGCACCTGCAATCCAAGACCTTTCCTTTATGCTCTCTCACCACGTATGTGCTACTTTTCCCCAGCTGCTAGTGTTGATTTTGAAGTGCTTCATGATGTGTTTGCATACATCTGTATACCTGTATAAATATATATAATTAATATAGATCTAGATATTATTGATATTGTCACAGGTTTTATTTTATGTCTTGAATATGTTCCGAAGTCTCTTCTTGTTGATATAGGCGCTTGAGAAGTGCTAATTTGTTGATAGTGCTGAGATATGCTAAAATCATAGACCTTACTTGAAGTTGTCAGCTGATAATATGAATTACTTGAAGGTGTCAGCTGATAAGATGAATTACTGTGACTTGCCGGGGATTCTATACCTCTAGATCTAAATGCTATCTAGTGATAAAATATGTGAAGATCCTTTTGATTCAATACAGAAACTTTAATTCAGAACTTGGAAACACTAACGTATAATACAGTAATACAGTTTACACTATCTCAAAAACTGTAAATTCCCATTGGCCTCAATGTCAATCGTATTTTCACCTTTGTAAACAAACTGCAAGAGATAATATTGCAGAATTATGGCTAGGCATGATATCTAACAGGGGAAAAAAACAACATTTGAAGATTTTCCTGGCCTCTATATTGTTAAAAACAAAAAAGTGTATTTTTCATAATAAATTAAAAAAAAACACATAATATTTAACTTTTTAAAAAATTTCTCACCAAGCATCATGCAGGCCATTGTCTAGAGTAGTTGATAAGACTTCTTTAAAAAAAACTCTTTCATTCATTCATAAAGTATAAAATCTATCTATATATATATAATTCTCTTCATGGCTCAACAGTTTGGACACCAAGAAGTAAAGGAAAGATCACTCTTTTATTTATTTCTACCCCACGTAACTTTAGTGGTGGAAAAAAAAAAGAGGGTGGTAGAACAAGTAATATACTCTGTATTCACCTGTAACTAAATAGCAGGGCCAGAATTAACCATTCAAAACAGATTTTGCGGGTCCAAGTTTGGGTAGGGATTCGGATAATAAGTGATCATTAAGAAATTGTATTAGAAAATAAATTCGTCTTTTGCATTTTATTCATTCTTTACTAGGTACACAATTACTTTACAAGCCTTGCATGTAGCGAAGTCATGCAGTATATCAGAAAAATTATGTTTCCTACAATAGCAAGAATTACCAAATGTTTCAATCTATCTTCAAGAATTGTTGACCTCAAGTAATTCTTCCTTAGTTTGAGGCACGAGAAGCTTCTTTCACCAGATTTCACACTTACTGGTATTGCATGATGCCGTTTTAAGATTGGCGTTTTTCATATTGAATGACAGTTTTTTGTCTATATATAATATATTTTAGGAGATTTTATGAGTTTTCAAATGATTTTAATAATTTCCTGAGATTTCCAAGACTTTTTCATATTTCTAGCAATTCAGTAGATTTCCAGAGGCTCCTGGTAAATCAGGAGGCCGCGGGAAATCTGTTCTATGTTATAAAATGGTTTAATTTAATAATTTACACCTATAATTAACGCAGGTCCTATGAAAGTTCGGAGACCACTGCCGTTGCTTAGGTTGCTGTGGCCTAAGGCCGGCCCTGCAAAATAGCGGCGAATGCTACTCCATGGGTGGACTTGTCTGTTTTTAAGTACAACCTTTGTAAAAAAAAAATAATTAAAAAAATGCTATCTATAAATTATATCATTTTGTACTTCCTCACTTCCGTTTTTTTTTTTTTTTTTTTTGGCCTAGTTCTAGATATTTTCGTGTACTAGATCTAGTAATACTGTTCATTGGCAGCCATTGACCTTTGTCATTTGCCTGAGTCGCACGTGCCAGGTCACATTTACCCTATGGATCCACTACTTGGTTTACAAAAGATTTATAATTTCATGTTATTATTTTCTACATGCAGATTAGCAATGGCATCTTACAACCAGCAGCTCCCTCCAGTGGACGGTGCTCCTCCTCCTTATGGATATGGAGTCCCTGCTAATAATCAATATGGAATCCCTGCTAATCAAGGTACTTAAACAGATTTCCACTGGTGCCAGTTTCTAATTATTAATCAGTCTATTTTTCTTGAATAGCATATTGAAGTTTAATTTCTGCTTTGTCTTGTGCCCTGAAAAGTATTGTTAGGCGCTTCCAATGTGTCTAATGAAAATAACCAAACGGAGATAATACTCAACGAAATCCAGTAACACTGGCAAAAGGCCAAACAATCAATATAAGTTAGTAGATGCTGATACTGAACCAGAAGTTTGTTTGTTTTACATATTTCGGATGTCCCTTCAGAGTTGAAGATAGTTTACTTCCTAGTCCAAACCTCCCGCAGGACGATGAGGGATGGGAGCGGGCAGGGTTTGAACCCTGGACCATTGATAAATCCAAACGACAGTCCAGCGTGCAAATCGCACGACCAGGCAGCCATCCAATTTTTAGAAGTTAAATAACAACGAAGGGAAGCTTCATATTAGATCCCTAAGGCGTCCTGGAACTAGTCTGTATTCATCTGCTGATATTTCGCTCTGCCTAAAACCTACCCTTATTTGTTCTAGTCACGTCATTGTCTCTAAGTCAAAATTTCTATTTCCTAAACAAATAATTAATTTCCTAATCGTGCCATAACAGTATTACATTTTAAACTCAAGTGTTATTCTTATTCACCTCATCCCAGCCCCTCGCCCCATCTGGGGCATAGGTCACCAACCAGCTTTCTCCAGGCGTCATGATTCTGGGCGAGTCTCTCCAACTGTCCCCACATCTTGCTTATATGCTTGGATTTGGCTCCAAATTGTATGGGCCATGCCCTTTTCATTTTTACTTGGGGATTCCAGGTCAGAGCTTGTTTTGTAATGTTGAATGCAGGCTTGTGAAAAGTGTGGCTTATCCATCTATCTGACATCTGCAACTGTTCCTCCATGGTTGTCCTAGATAATGCCAAGATAGGTGAAGCTTTCCAGCACTTCCCTTTGGACTTTTATGGACTTGTTATATAAATTGGACATCAGCCCAGTCTAGCCGAATTGTTATCTTTTTTCTGTGAGAGTAGAGCCAGGTCATCTGCGAAGCTGTTACCACTTTGTCCACTGTTTACTGTTCTGTTTCTACTCTGTTGCTGTCTTCATGACCCAATCTATGGCTAGCAGGAACAGGAAGGGAGTGAGTAAACAGCCTTGTTTCACTCCTGTTTGGACTTCAGTTTCATCTGTCAGTTGTCTGCCATGCACTGTTCTGCAAGTCATCCCCTCATATGCCTTCTTAATGATTTTTTTCCGGCACTCCATATTGTCTCAGAAGTCTCCAGACATCTTCTGTTTAAACCCGCTGTTAAAAGTACAAATATTTAATTTAGTTCTTAAGCAAATGAAAAAAAAATAAAATAAAATGCTACATTATTATTTTTATTATGTTTTTGATTCTTTTCATTCACCTCTTTTTTATCGTACTTAAATGTATACATTTAAAAATATTTTTTTTGTTTAACTTTGCATCCATCACACATTTTTATTAGTTTTTTGAAATATAGAAAAATAATGGAGTCTTAATATGGCTACCTGCCTAAAAATCCCTTACCTTAAATATGATTAATTGATAGTGTATCTTTTCCTTTGCAATAAAATCTTTAAAATCATACTATGGCCTGCTGTTTTTGTTTATTTTTATGAGATTGCGAATGTGGTTTTAACAGGTTCCAAGCCCTTTCTTTGTTAGCTCTGAATAAATCTCAACAATATTATGCAAATTTATTATTGCAGCAGGATATCCCCAGCCTCCACCTCCTGGTTTTAATATACAGTCTGACCCCTACAACCATGGCTATGATCAATTTAAGACAGATAGTCAACATGACCCAGAGGCAGCTGTTGCTGTTCCGAAGGCTACAGATGACTGGAATGCAGGATCGTTTTCTGACAAAACTATCCGCAGGAGGTTTATTCTTAAGGTAATTTTCCCATGTTATTCCAAGTAATATAATCATGTCATAAGTACTGACCTGGTCAGTGGGAGGAATGCTTGCAAGCTGAAAGTTTGTAGTTCAAATCCTTACTTTGAAATGACCATACCAAACAAAAAAAAACAAACTGGACAGTAAATTTCCTTCCCTGCAAAGAGCGATCGTCAATATTCCAACTAAGATTAGGACACACACCTTTAAATGTTCACTTTAGCTGAATAAATTCCAAACACCCACCTCTCTGTAGACCCATATGAATCTGTCAGTCATACCCTCGTTGAATGTCCCAATTTAATTCCCCTAAAACAGACCCTGTTACCACTACAACCTAATATAAACAACACTCTGTACGACAGTGGGGAAAAGCTGCGAACAGCACTCTACTTTTCTGTGGCGCAGACTGAAAAGTGCCTACAGCTCAGAAGCAAAAAAGCTGGCTAGAAGAAGAAGAGTTCGAATCCATCTATCTAAAAGGATTTAGGAAACTATTAAGCTCATCTGATTGGTGTTGGTTGTGGGAGGCTTTTCCTTAGACTCTGTGATAATATTCTTGCATTTTAAGGAAGTTTTCATACGTGTTTGATTTTCCTATGTTGGAAATCTGAGTCTAGCTGTGGCTGGAATATCCATGGGGCAAGGTGTGGCTAGCCAATGGTCCATACCCCCTCACCCACGCCAATTTCCAAAAGGAAGTCATTTCCTTGGCAGAAGCGGCAAAAACGCTCACAGCGTAGGTAGATTAATGTTCGCCTTTCATTGTGATGAGGTAGATTATGTAAAAGTCCTCTTTTTTTTTTGCGGCCAAATGATAAGGACGATGTCATGTGACCAGCACAACAAACAATTGCCTTTATTTACCCCTACTCAGGTACCAATGAGAGTTGGGGCATCCGGAAAATAAAAAAATCCCAGTTTTCGCATAGGCTCGAACTTAAGACCCTCGGTCCTGAAGCCAGCCGTCTTACCACTAGGCCAACACGCCCCCTTCAAAGTATTTAATTTGACTTCAAAGCAATACTATAAATATTGATTATGTTACCTCTCTGCTTAACTATTTACATTGCTTGAACTAGGGAAGCCTAGATACAGAATGTTGTACCAAGTACACAAAAAGTTTACTGGTCCTGACTGGTTCTCATTTGTTTAGACCAGTTGTGGTCAAACTGTAGCCTGCAAGTCACATCCTGATTACGACGGGCTGCTATCTGGCCCTCTCAAACACCATCTCACTGTGCATAGTGTAACTGCACTGGTTTGGCTCCATTGGACTGGGCAGTTTTTCATGCGATGTGGCCCTTGACATGACCGTTGCAAGTTTTTAAGGCCCTCCAGGCTCCTGGTTTAGACAATTGGCATTAAATGTTTGTTGGTTGTTTAGTGTTTTGTTGTGAGTTGACTGATAGACAATGTTAGTGTCAAAGCACATCAGAGAGACTTGGGAGTTGATTCAACACCTATTTTACTGTTTGTTATCTGTGTATGCATCATAAACACTAAGTTGGCCTCAAACATTGTGGTGTCGGTTCTTTTGTTCAGGTTCTCACCAATAATCATAAACTCAGTGCGTCTATTTATTCTGAGTGAGAACCGGAGATTTTTTAAAAGTGTATAAAACTGCTAAAAACTTCTGATTGAATTTTACAGCATTAGCTGGATTAGAGGTTAGCCCTAAACATCCCATTCTGTGAAGCTCATGTGTTGAACTTCTAATAAAAGTGTGCTTAGTGCAGGTAAATGTTTGCGTGTCTATTTTCACGATTTATTTCCAGGTGTATGCTATTCTATGTGCACAACTATTGGTCACCTTTGGAACAATCTGTCTGTTCATATTTGTGTAAGTTTTTTTTTTTCTTTTTAAAGATAAATTGTATGCTGACATGAAAACATATTGTGGATTCTTTAGATCAGTACATAGCCTCCCTTTGTATACATTTCACAACAGTATAAAACAGTCTACATTCACTAAATAATGCTTACAAATAATTTCATTATTTGAAAGTAATATAAATTCAACAACAATGAGATCTTCATTAAAACTTTTACATGTATGACTATACTGTGAATAGGAATCACAATAAATGCCTTAAAACACAAAAAAGGAGGAACTCCACAATAGACGAATGCTGAGCTGGTTCAGTCATATTGTAAGACATGGCTCACTTTCAAAAGTCATACTTCAAAGTAACATCAGAAAGGGTTATCCAAAGAAAAGCAATGTGAAAAAATGGACGTGATTTTTTCTCAATATTCTGATTAGAACACCTGCTTACCAAAAAGAGTGGACGAATTCTATCACAGAAGCCCTACGACAAACGTTGAGGGACAGATATGATGAACTGCTAACATGGATAAGCATGGGATATATTCATAGGATATATGCATACTAATTTAGCATCCTTCCAACCATTATTATATTATACCAATGCCCAAGCTTTCATCTCATTTCTGTTATTCTGCTTTGCTATGCTATATAATATACTGAATGGCTTGGTGGTATAGAACAATTATTTCTCAATGTATTATGTTATGTTTTATTGGCTTATTATTCCACATCATGAGATCTGATGTTGTATTTCAGTAAACCAATCAAACTTTGGGTACAGAACAACCTGTGGTTCTACATCTGTGCATAGTAAGTATAGTTAACAGTGTCAGAGTTACTTTTAGTGCTAATAGTTTAGCTTACATTTTAAAGACATTGTAATGTACTCATTAAATGCAGTCTTCGATTTGGAAGATAAAGGATGAGTACAATATTTGGCTTTCATTTTATTTTTTTAGTTAGTACATTTTTTAGGTATTGAATCCTAACATTAGCTAGCGTCCTGCTCTCATTCACATTGAATCAACTAATGCTCTTCAATGTTCGATTGTTTCTTTTCAGCGTGTTGTTCCTGGTCTTGTACTTGACGTTGATTTGTTGCCCAAATGTCAGGTGAATATTTTTTTTTGTTTCGTTTTCTGCACAACTGCCATTTTGTTCCATCCTCAACTTTTAATATTAGCACAAAGCATGTATTAAGTGGGTTATCAATAATCCATTGATAAAGTATTTGTAGTGTAACTCTTCAATTAATAAAATGAGAAATACACATCATCACTTTTGTATATCACATAAAAAAAAAAACCTATCAAATACTGCTTACATATACATTGTCACAATGGGAACCCTATAAAATGTGTTGGTTTTTTTTTTTAGGAGGAAATACCCAAACAATTTCATCTGTCTTGGCCTGTTTGTAAGTATGATAAGTATATTACTAGGTATAATATCTTAAAATAAGATAAATTAGCACTACTTATTACACACATTTAAGAAAAGTGAATGAAATATAAAATTCTAAGACATAGAAAAGTCAGAAGAGTGATATAGATGCACAGCTCTCCTTATGTTTTTGTGTTTAGTAAGTAAAGTTTCCTTTTCAGACCAAGCAGTCTGATAGGGAAGATGAAATGATTTCCTTTTAACTAGAGTGCCCATGTTCTGTGCATGTGGTCACGCCTAATTTTTTTACCTTTGAAAATTGAAAGTGTCAAATTGTATGGTTAAATTATTTGTATGTGTATGTGTGTATTATGTCACACTTGACAGCACACAATGGCTGACCAGTAGGAAGACCACATTGAGCAGATCCTTCTAGACAAAATTGATTCACATAAAACATCATGTAAGGCTGTGTTTCCCAAACCTTTTTCCTTAACGGAACACTTTGCACATTCTGAATATTTACTGCAACACTTTGCTTATCATCTTAAGAGAGGTTAATTCACAAGTGGCCTACTAGTTAATGTTTCCAGTAGTTTGTGGAACACCGATTCAGGCCTTGTGGAATACTAGGGTACCGCTGAACACAGTCTGGGAAACTCTGATGTAGGATCAAGGTAGAATCTTGTATATAATATACTATCATTGACATAAAGGATCCAGAAAAATCGTTTTACTGTAATACTTAAGGAGCCGAGAACTAGCTATTGGGTCTGCTAGTTATTGTTCGTGGTTGTTCATTGTTCACAGTTGCTAGTCGTCAGTCACTGTCACTGTGGATTATTTAATGTGCTTATTATTTGATCGCCTGTATTTTCATAGTGCATTATTATAGTTATGTCAGTCATGAAATTGTATCAGTGATTTGTATTTGGCGTTATTTATTTATAGAACTGAGTTTTAAAGGATTAAACTCAAGACAATGATATTCCTTGCAGCGTTTCTTCAGTCAATCCCAGTTGTTGGTTGAATATATTTAAAGGCACCTTTAAATCTGTGTATGCCATGATTGTGGAGACAATACAAAGATCTCTTCAAATATTGTGAATTGCATAACTAGAGTTAATATATCTCTCAGTCCATGTTGTTTTTTTGTCATTAATACCGGCGTTTGAATTTTCTTCTTCTCATCTTTAGACTTTGGTGTTTTCCTATATGACTGGCACGATAAGCAGGTAGGTTTGTACATTGTTGACTAACACCTCCTAGAATAGGTTGTTACTAGAAATCGTCAGAAGGACAAATCATTAATTAACACATTTACAAAGATTAATTATTAATTATGAAAATAAAACATTTTTACTGTTAAGTTGTCCCGTTTTCTTAATATTAATCAACATAATTGGAATGCTTTTTGGTTGTGCAGTATGCACGCTGGACTGTCATTCGATCATTGCGATGATCGCGGGTTCACACCCTGCCTGCTGTCATCCCATGTTGTCCTGCAGGTGGCTTATACTAGGAAGTAAATTCGCCTCAACTCTGAAAGAACATCCGAAATATGACTGAGCTGCTTTAAAACATTTTAAGAGACTGCTTGCAGTCTGGGATTACTTTCCTTGCTTTTCTTTGATATCACAATGAACATTGATTGGATAATTCCCCATCTTGAAACTGACTGAATATAACCAGATCAAATTTGTTCTTTTTGCTAAGGGTTTAAACTGAAGACGTCTGGGGTAGAGCTACTGCTCATTCACCCTTCCCCATTTGATTAGACTGTACAGAAATCTTCAAGTTAAATTTATATCCACATAATAATAAGAATAATTTAATTTATTATTAATAGTAATTTAATTTATGCAGCTTTATTAACAAAACACAATGTGAGCTCTATGTACTAATTGCATTGTTACATTTATTTGACAGTTTCCACAGTACAGAGATTGTGTTGATTGCTGCTGGTATCACCGCTGCAATTTGCCTTGCCATTTCACTGTTTGCTGTCCAAACAAAGGTGATGATTTGTTGATACATTTATTTTCATCCTCAATCAAAATGTATTAAACCCTGAGCTGATAAATTCAACAAATATTATCTGAAATCTAGAAATCACCTTTGTGTAACTGTTACTCATGTTTGAGCCCTAGCACCTGATATGGACTGTGGTAAAGAGGAAGAAACTGTTCAATGTATGGGAAACTTTGTTTAAAACTGATTTTCGAAACCATTTTAGTTATTAGGGCTGAACTTAACTCTTTCTCTCCGTAATTATTTACCACATTCTGATGGAATCAAGGTTTGTCGGTTAGGAGAGAAAGAGTTAAGACTTAGCGTTCGTATAAACCTTCCCAAAGTGTGCCTAGTGTTCTGCGAGGCTTGAGTAAGGTGTTTCATGAACTATGTTGGCCTCTTTCAGTCGTAGAACGACTATGGTTCCGCTCGAACACTTTTTGATGTGATTGTGGAGCCCTGTTTTGGAGGTAACAGTGTCTTTCGCTTTGGTGGTAGAGGAGCCAACCACACTGAGGCCCATGTTTTCTTGCTGTCCATAGCTTTCTTGGTCACCATCTCAATGAACTGTTGGAACAACTGTTGGGAAGCGTGGTTGAGAGGCCAAGTGCGCTTGAACTTGGCTTGGCTTGGCTACCTAGAAAGGGGCTCGAGGCTCAACACCCAACTCGGGCAGAGTTGTGTTTACTGAGCCCCTGAAGGCAGCACGGAAAACCAACTCCTAGATACCCCTCCCCCCACTGGTCCACAACTGAGATTGGACCAAAAGCGCTCTGAGCTTGCTATAAGCATGAAAGTAGCGCTATATAAAAGCTATAATAATTATCTGGTAGGCCTACACTTGAATTAGTCCTTCAAAATTTTTACAGAAAAGAAAAATTTATTTGATTAGCTCTTCTCTGTAAGGAAAAAACAAACTATAACATTGTTTACATCATTATGAACTTTGAACTCATCTAGATTCTTGTGATAGTAAGTGTATGTGTTTTACGTGACTAGTAGTGCTGTGTGTGTGTGCCTGTGTATGACCTTTATTGTACATGGTTGAGTGAACAGCTAAGAAGGTGTGTGAGGACTGTGCTCAAAAGAAGGTCAGATTCAGAACAAGTGGCTAGAGTAAAGAAGACTAATAAAATCAATGTATTATTTGGGACACTTGTTGCTTTAGTGTGTCTATTACAATTCTGGCTCTACTTTGAAACAAAGATATAAAGATCATCATTAAAATGATTTCTGGTTGTGTTTGTCTGAACAGTTCCTAAGTATTTCAAAACAATCGAATGTTATTTTATTTCTGTTTCCAACATCCAGTTTTCTGATTAAAAGTAACAAAATAATCTACATTTAGAATATGTTTTTGTCTATTATTATTTTTTATTTAAACAAATGGGAAATAATCTGACCTAGAAAACAAGCGAAGGGTTCCGCTTCTTATTCTCCTTAAATGGAAAGTGTTCCGTTAAAGAAAAAGATTAAGGAACACTGGTGTTTGACTTGAAAATTTGATGTTTCATTTTTAAAGATGGTTTTTATTTTTTTAACAAATCTCTTTCTAACATGTTTAGTTATTCTTTTAATACAAATCTTTTATTGCTTTGTTAGTTGTCATCTAATTTTATACGACAACTAATGGGTCTAACTGGGTTGTCTTTATTTTTTGTTTATCAGATTGACTTCACGTTATGCAGCGGCCTGTTGTTTGTCCTAGTTATGGCCTTGTTCTTCTTTGGTTGGTCCTGCCTGATTGTCTACTACGCATTGGGCTATAACTATGTAAGTCGAACCTTCATGTGAGCTAGGGTTTAGTCTGTCCAAATAATACTTGACCAGAAGCCAATTTCAGTTGGGTATAAAAAAAATCTGCAAACTAGGACACTGACATTATTATTGTAGCTTTTATATAGCGCTACTTTCATGTTTATAGTATGCCAAGAGCGCTTTGGTCCAATCTCATTTGTGGACCAGTGGGGGGGAGGGGGTATCTAGGAGTTGGTTTTCTGTGCTGCCTTTAGGCCCTCAGTAAACGCAACTTTCCCCGTCGGGTGTCGAACCTCGAGCCCCCTTCTAGGTAGCCAAGACAAGCCAAGTTCAAGTGCACTTAGCCTCTCGACCATGCTTCCCACATTGCCAAAATAGCTTATGCAGTGACATGATTGAATGTCTACTGATGACAAAATAGCTTATGCAGTGACATGATTGAATGTCTACTGATGACAAAATAGCTTATGCAGTGACATGATTGAATGTCTACTGATGACAAAATAGCTTATGCAGTGACATGATTGAATGTCTACTGATGACAAAATGCTTATGAAGTGATATGATTGAATGTCTACTGATGACAAAATGCTTATGAAGTGATATGATTGAATGTCTACTGATGACAAAATAGCTTATGAAGTGATATGATTGAATGTCTACTGATGACAAAATAGCTTATGAAGTGATATGATTGAATGTCTACTGATGACAAAATAGCTTATGAAGTGATATGATTGAATGCCTACTGATGACAAAATGCTTATGAAGTGATATGATTGAATGTCTACTGATGACAAAATAGCTTATGAAGTGATATGATTGAATGTCTACTGATGACAAAATAGCTTATGAAGTGATATGATTGAATGTCTACTGATGACAAAATAGCTTATGAAGTGATATGATTGAATGCCTACTGATGACAAAATGCTTATGAAGTGATATGATTGAATGTCTACTGACAGTGACAGTGATGGCTTGTGTTGACTGGTGACTTGATGACTAATACATATATCACTCATGTTAGGACAGTCAAAGTGATTTCACCGTGTGAACATGATGGTCAGCTGTAAAGTTATTTCTAGAAAACATCTGAACTTCTGCCACCAAACTGTGTTGGAGAAGATGAATTTTTATTAATATTGAGTTATTATCAATAACAATTTTACACAATTCTTAGATGTATGTTAACATTTTTTTTTTTAAGTAATAAGTTGTAAAAACATTTTTGAAAAATGTTTTACATGTTTCGGATGTTCGTTCAGAGATCAAGATAATTTACTTCCAAGTCCAAACCTCCAATAGGATGACTAGGCAGGTTATGAATCTTGGACAATCGAGTAGTCTGAATGATGGTCCAGCGCACATACCACACGACCAGGCAGCCATCTGAATTTCATGCCTTAAAAATATATGATCTAGTGTCGGTTTTGTCTTTCTAAATCTGGGCATGCGCTTGTGACTGTTATCATTTGTTAGTTTTTTAGCTGTTAGATGCAAGTCAGATTTCAAAGTACCAACTATTAAATCCATTTATTTTTATTCTTCTTAGAAAAAAAATCAAGGACAACCAGGGAATCCATTTTTTTTTTTTAGATCCTAACATTTTGTTCTACAGCAAGACTAGAAAAAAAACAAAAAAAAAATTCTGTTTGAATTGTTACAAATATATACTAGATATGTTGTTAAATATTTTGGTTTGACAGTAATCATCTGTAACTTTTTCATTTCTCAGATCTTACAGTGTGTTTATGGAGGGTTAGCTGCCCTTGTCTTTGGTTTGGTAAGTCTAATGTTTCATTTTTAGATTGCAGTTACAAATGTACATACAATAGAGCATCAGGTCTTTTTAATGCAGATATTATGCACCTGGAAACAAATAATTACAGTGAGCCACAGAAACAGATGACCTTTACATCATCTGCCCCATTAATTGCGAGGTTAGAAAGAGAAACCTTACTTTACTATATAGATCTAGTTGTGAATTTTGCTAAGTGATAGATCACTTGGTTTCAACTCGAGAGGTCTCAATCAAGAATTGGATTTTGAATTCTTTAATTTTAAGGGCCACCTGAGCCCACCCAACTCAAGTTTGGGAAAAGTAAAGGCAGATGATCATTAACCATGGGCCACAGAAACAGATGACCTTTACATCATCATGTCTCATAGATTGCAAGGTCTGAAAGGGGAACTTTATATTTGTATCTCTAGGATGTCGAAGCTATTCTTCTTGCAAAAAGTCTGTTTCTTTTCTAACAAGAGGTAAGAAACAATGTTCACTTTAAGTTATTGCTTCGTTTCAGTTTTTAATCTATGACACGCAGCACATTGTCGGTGGCAGGAAGTATGAGCTCTCCCCTGAGGAGTACATCTATGGTGCCCTTCAGCTTTACCTGGACATCGTCAATCTGTTCATCATCCTGCTCGGGCTCATGGGCAAGAAGTAACAACCCTCATGACAGGGCTGCCTCGAGCTGACATGCTCAACTCCTGTACAACAGGCATAGCCAAAATGATGTTAACTATTCACAGTAGTTTTTGTTTAAACAAATAAGTTTTTAAAAAAAAAGGGGGAGTTAATTTATAGCATGTATGTCTCTAAGCTTTGTTGATGTAAAGACAACTATGTTTTAATGTCTGCAGAGTTGTTTTTTTTTTTTTAAAGTTAAAAATATAAATGTATAATAAAATGATTCAAATTATGAACTAAGTTTTTAAAATAAGTATAAAATCTTGTTAAGTTTATAATTGTATGCAAAAGGATGTCCCTTTTATTAGAGTTCTGTGTTGATAATAATAACTCTTTGATTGTTAACTTGTTTCTGGTAGTGTGGCATCAGTAAACATGCAGTTTCATCTTCTGGTCCTATTTTTCAAAGGTATAGCCTATATCAACCCTAACTCTAAGTTGAAATACACACTGGCACTTTCTTTTTTGGTAAAAAGAGTCATTGACACTCCAAAACCTGATTTTTATTATCTGGGGTGAATATTACATTTCAATCATGTCTTTTAACTTTCTATAATATTACATAATAGTGACGTAGCTAGGACTTTGCCATCATTTGGGGCCCTGGGGGGCTTGAACTGTTTGGGGACCCTACTTTTCGCATAATATTTAATGTAAAAAAACAATTTCGAGGGGATTTTCAAAGTGGCCCCCCCTCCCCCTAATTATGCCACTGGTAGAACATATTATATAACATATTTCTTGTTGGTAGTTTCAGCTGAACTGATATATTTAAAATGTTATCTTTATTGGTCATGAAAAGGTTTACTTTTGAGAGTTTTGACTCACTACTGTAAACATTCTTTACACAATTTGTAAAGTCTTGTACACGTGGTTTGTCAACTTGCCTTTTATTCCAGCTTTCATTCTGAGGGTGATTGAATTTCTTAGATTTGTACATAGATGATGTAAACATATTTGATTGTACAATTTTATCAACTAACTTTTACTAATCTCTGGTCTACTTTGTACTATTCAATGTATTACGTTGTTCTATTTACTGGACTACTTTGTACTAATCTCTGGTCTACTTTGTACTATTCAATGTATTACTTTGTAATGTTCAAAGGGCTATAATCATATTTCTCTCTTCTTTTGTTGACCTCATGTTTGCATAATTATTCTATTCAATTTATTTCTGTAACCTACTAAGCACAAAAACATTTTTCTAGTCTGGTTTATTTTTCAAAATTTGTTTACTAATATTTTCAACTCCTATATTTTGTGAAACAGAAAATGTTTTCAGGATTGATTGCAGAGTAACACCTTCATGCACTTTTCAAAAGTTATGTAATTCACACTGTTTATATGGTAATTGAGAGAGGTTTATGGTTTCCACTATTATTTTTCAATTTTGTAGGATGATAAATTAATACAGTGATAGTTGAACCAATGATTAGATTCATATTTTATAAATTAATTAAATAACAACACAATTTTTTAAAATGAGATTCTATTATTTCTTGATAGACGAGATTTTGTGATTGTCACAAGTATTATTAGTATTTTTTAATATATATTTTTTTTATGATATTTATGCTTTTATTGCACACCATTAGTCTCCCTTTATGCCGTTCTGATTGCCAAAGGATAATGTTTGATTACTGGCCTTTCGTCAGTCTTGCATAGTTTTAGCTTTTAGTCAGTCTTACATAGTCATATAGTCATACTGTGATGAAAGGCAAGGTGAAAGTATTAGTCTTACCTTGACACACTTATTTGCCTACTACACAGGTATATTTGTGGTAGGATGTATTAGTCATGTTCACACACAAATGTCACTGACAAACAAAAGTACAAAAATCTTTTGAAATGAAGGACAGATGTTATGAATGTGTTGGGTTAGAGCCCATGATTTTAGAAAATTGCCTGGGATGAACTCCGAATGATAACAAGTTAGGAAGGCCTAGGCCTCCCATAGTGCTCTGCACGAAACTGCATAGCGCCCCGAAATCTTAAACTACCATATGGCTAGACTTTCTTACAATGAGGAATGGGGTTATAAGATTTTTTGTTATATCCTCAGTGTCTGAACTGTGACAGGCTATTAGAGTTCAGCTCATTGGTGCCCACCGCAGTCAACCCAGCTTTGCCCATTATAGACACCTGTAAATCAGCCTTGTCCCAGGAGAACCCAGATAGTCCCTGAGAGCCTGTGTCTCTCTTACTAAACCTTGCCCATCTCTCTTACTACCGTTACAGGGGGCACAACGGGGTGGGGGGGGGTGTATGGACATAACCCTTCTTTGACATTTTACATACCCTGCTGGCGCTAAGGTTGTAGCAAGCACAATGTCCTCTTGGCCATCCCACTGAGAGCTAATGGGGTCTTTGACCCAGAAAATGCAATGCGCTGGAACTGGAATGTCGTGTTACAGAAATGTTGTCCATATCACCAAAGTTTTTTAAATGTATGATTTTCTGATATTTAAAACTACATGTTCATTTTGTATTGTAATTCATTTCAATGTTGTAATTTTCTAAATTGTTGGTCACAAACATTTTATAATGCTCTATTCAAAGTACCCTAAACCAAACTTGTTTGTGTATTTTTTTATGTATATGTATATAAAAAAATAATTTTGCTTCTTAAAATTGGTGTTATTATACAAAAACTTGTACTCCTTATATTTTCCTTAATTGTTTTTATTGTAAAACATGTTTTTAGTTTTAATGTAATACATTTTTCTGTTTTCTTACTCCAGTTAGTTAGAGTTTGGTGACTCCTAAAAGTTATCAATTTGAACAGTTATAAAGTATTAAAAAAGGTTTTCTGGAATTGTAATTTTTAAAAAAAAATTTAAAATTTTATTTGACATTGTATCGGGTGTTTCTTCAGAATTTAAGATTATTTCGTCCTAGTCCAAATCTCTTGCAGGATTGTGGGGGATGTCAGAGAGTTAGACTTACACTTGGGACCACCGAGATGACAGTCCAGATGGCATAGCATAGCAGATAACCAGACACCCATCCCCCACCAGGTTGCCACATGTAAATGAGTGAGTGGTCAAAGTGAGTGTAGGATCCTGAAAGGTTGTTAATATTGGTTTAGAGTAGTCAGGGGCAGATAACTTTTTATGTATGTTTACTTGAAATGACTTACTTCCCTTTCACATTCCCATCTGCAGAGCTTTGTCTTAATTGTATTTTTAAAGTCAGACAGACACTTTTTCTAAACTCTTGTAATAGTTTTACCAATTGTTATCAAAGTTGTAAGAAAAAAATATGTTCCTGTATTCGTATGTATAATTACCAAAAAATAGTCATCTGTTTATTACTCTAAAAATTGATTTAATACAATTTTGGTGAGACTACGAATGGTAAAGTATTACTGTTACCAAATAGTCTTCATATTTAGTGTATTAAACATGTAATTATTTTATTTAATTCTAATCTGTAAGTTGGCCATTAAAATATGTATTGTCTATTTGTAACCTATTCATAAATATTTATCTTAAACTTCGGTTGATACTTATTTTAACCTCAGATTTGGTCATTTTAAATTTCAAGACTCCTGGTGTTGTACCACTGGTTTGCGTTTACATGGTATAGTAGGTCACCCATTGACTACGTAGGTCATTATGGATTAATCTAGGTCACTATTGACTTTCTGGGCCATTGTTTGTTGATATTGTTTGAATAGTCTTGAAAATGTGATATTTGTATTACTATACTGGTCACTGTCTTTGTATTGGACAAATGTTAATCATGTGTTTGTGGCTTATTTGTCTATTTGCTATTAAAACATCAGCAACAGTCTTGTTTGTATTTTTGTTGATAGTGCTGTAACTCAAGGGAAGCGACTCATTGAAAGGAAGTCAAGGTGGTAAAGACAACTGCCATCTTGGCTGTAACTGCAGCCTCAGTATATTGGCTGTGACTGCAGCCTCCGTATATTGGCTGTAACTGCAGCCTCAGTATATTGGCTGTGACTGCAGCCTCCGTATATTGGCTGTAACTGCAGCCTCAGTATATTGGCTGTGACTGCAGCCTTGGTGCATTGGCTATAGCTGCAACGTTAGTGCATTGGCTGTAACCGCAGCCTCAGTATATTGGCTGTAACTGCAGCCTCTGTGCATTGGCATAATTTACCCCTATGAGTGACTTTGTAATTGTAAACAGTAGGACCAATGAGGCTTTTGGCTACCTTCACCTATCCCTTAGAATAGAATGATGGACCATAGGGGCACCACACAAGATCTTTTTACTGTCTTTCTCCATTCCTGTCTTTTGCTTTGGACAGAATCTCTTTCATTGACAGGCCAGTCCATTATTTTATGTTGTCTTCCCTTCTCTTTCTTTGTCATCCTCTTCTTTTTCCTGGTGTTGTTCCCCGAAGGAAGGTCTTAGCGACCCATGAGGACCTTGTGATATACTATTGAGCAAAGAAAGTTAAATTCTGTAAAATCTCTCTTGCAAAAGCGCTTGTTACAGAAATTAAAGAAGATTGCATCTATTTCAAGTATTTTGCTAGATATTAAATACAGCTTTCATACTTTTTTTTACAAAGCTTATCAACTCACTTTGTCTGTCTGTCTGTCTGGTAAAAAGCTTGAACATGTTTTTTGTCCAATTTCCTATTCTCGAATCAAGTTAAAACTTTGTACAATTATTTATTGAGCTTGACAAGACATGAATAAAAAACAACAACAACAACTAATTAGTTAATTAATTTAGAGGATGGGAGTGGGCAGGGTTTGAACCTGGGACCATCGATAAGTCAGAATGATAGTCCAGCGCGACCAAGACATCCTTTGAAAGGGGAAAGGGGAAAATCCTCTAAGCAAGCTGCATAATATACCAAAGTGAGCTGTTTTTTTTTAGATGTAAACCGGAGCTGGAGGGACGGACAAACAGACAGACAGAACACAAAACTACTATCGGATTTTCTCATTGGATACAACTTACTGAAAAAAATAAGTTTTAGGTGCACGGGAACGTGGATCTGTGGATGTCACTTCACCCAAACGCACGCTACACCCCTGATTCTACTGTAAGACTTAATAATGTATTTCTACTGGGAAGCGCCTATGATATAAACCTGGTGTATGTAGTGCATTGTCAAGTTCCCAAGTAAAGTTCATTTACTACAAAGATGCGCGTTACTCTCCCTTGGGAGGGCAATGTCAGTGAAACTTCTGGTCCATTTCTCTCCGGGCATCTGGACATGGATGACGTAACCATAAGTACGTGTCAAGGTTGAAATTGAAACATCACATTCTTTATAAGAGGAACCACTTCCGGTCATTTTTTTTAAAAACAATTTTTTCTTTAAAAAAGTATTTATGTTACAAGCAGAGCTAGACAGAAAAACAAGAAAAAAATATTAATAAAATAGAGATGAAATCAGTGGCGTAGCAAGGTACCCGTGGGGCCGGATTCAAGAAAATTTATGTGGGCCTCCTTTATCCTAATAAGACGAATTCAGTGTGAGACAAAACAATTGAGTAATCTGAATGTATCGGTACATTTACCAAAAGACAGTCCAATGCAAGTAGTGTATCTTTTACTGTAAGTAAAAATTACGTAAAAATGATCTTATCTCATATAATACAGACGTTACTTCAAATTAAGTTTGATATAGTGATAGTGTCTTAAAAGTCAAGGTTTGTACAGCTAGCAATTATACATAAAACACTGAACCATAATCTTCAAATACAAAAACAAAATTTAATAAAATACTCTGAAAGACACAAAGATAAAGGCACATTCCTCGTCCCATATGCTAGGACAAATTTGTACAAATACTCCTTCTTCCCTAGTGCTATTAGAGCATGGAATGGGTTGCCTGAGCTAGCCAGGAAAACCAGTGACTTGGCAGAATTTAAGTCATTGGTTAATATGCATGACTAAATGCATGACGCGTAGGACGTAATCATCTTCTTTTTTGAAGTAACGTCTGTATTATATAAGATAAGATAAGATAAGAATTAAACGACTTAAAAATGATTCAAATAAACATTATAAACATTAAAATTACAAAAACACTTCTAGATGTAAATGTATAAAACATTGATTAAGGACTATTTCTACTTTATGACCATTATTAAACTGGTAAAGATCTAACTTACAATTTAAAAAAAAATCTTGCCTTCTGAGATACGGGCTTGCTGCCCTGCCTCATCGTGGCGCTCGGGTGGAAACGGTTGTGAGAAGGGACGGCTAGGCCAAAGGATAGCACAACAAGGCTCCCGCGAGAGTGCCTAAGAGGGTGCGAGAGTATCCTCATTGCACTGTGTCGGGGATGTGAAAGAACTCCCGCAGCGATCTGTCAACGTCCAGGCGCCGTCCCTCAAGGGGCCGTTACATAAATGACGGGTCTCGCACGGTTAGCCTGGTAGATCAAAGGAACATGACGGGGGTCCCAGTGGTGCGGCCTAGTCCGGAGTGTCCGTGTCCACTGGTAGTTAATGCAAAATCCCGTCCGACATGGTGGCAGGAAGAAGGAACTCGCCGCCCACTTCAGGCCGGTGGAAGGGAGCTTTTGTTCGCTTTCGCTGGTCTTAGAGTGCCAAGTGTAACGCACATTTCTACTAGACAATTTCAGATGGCCTTCTGAGTAGCAGTGTGTCTCTTACTAGACTGCTGGTTTTTTTTTTTTGTTCGCTAATGCGAGGAACCCCAAGAGAAGCCAACGTACTCTGTGTTCTTTCACCAAAACGCATGCTCATGGCTAGCGGTTGCTAAGTGGTGGACGCCTGGCTTCCGAACCGAGTGTACCGGGTTCGAATCCTAGTGAAGACTGGTATTTTTGGTGCGCCTGTGAGTCCACCCATATATAAGGTTGAACGTCATGAGTTCGAACTCGAGGGCTCAAGCCTCCTCAAAAGCCTCCTCAAGCATCACCAAAAGCCTCTTCAAAAGCCTCCTCAAGCCTTATCAAAAGCCTCATCAAAGGCCTCCCCAAGCCTCCTCAAAGCCTCCTCGTGACATGTTGTATTTGCATTTGAACATAAACTTTTTTTTATAGTTATCTGTCTGTTAGTTTCCAACTTTAAAGCTTTCTCTCTACAAATTATAACGGGGGCTAATTCAACGTATATCACTACATCAGTCTATTACAATTTCTTTCCCTTGTTCGAGACACCAAACAAAACAATTAATTATCAATAGTTAATTAACTAACAGTCTAAATTTTTTATACTGAACGGGAGATGGCAGTGCTTGAACGTGGGACCATCGAGACCACAGAACGAGAGTACAGAGCACAAACCACACCCCTAACCCTTTCAAAATTTAAATATCCATAACAGAGAGACACTGTACACTGGTCATACTATAGTCAACAGTAGTATTGAATGGTATCGTTCTTAAACGAAATAACGTCGTATCTCTTTTTTATTATTAGGGTTGAAACGGTTGAAACACACAAACCTACATTTATAATACTCCTGCGTGAACAAAGTTACATAATACATGTTTACAATTTATTCAGAAAAGTATTAACCAAAAAAACAACAACGAAGAATTGAATGGTATTTGTGAAAATATGTCACATACCTTTACTTATAGCTATGTCAGTATTGCTCTAAAGTGAAAAAATCACCTTATCTTAGTATCAATCTGTTAGTTTTTAAGCAGCAAGTAGAAGTAGTGTGTGGAGGGGGGGGGGGGTGTCGTCAAGAATTGCGAGATCATTACAGAATTTAAGGGCAGTGTGGGATGATCGATGTACCCTGTTTAGTGTGTTTTTGTTTGTTTGAATTGTGTAGTCTCCCTTGTTCTACTATTCAGTGTGTCGACGTGTTTTTCTCAAGTATGTGATTAATAAGTTGGCAGTCTACTTTTATTCTTCTTGTTCATGTTCATAAAACTCACTCTGCCTGTCTGTCTGTCTGTTCAAAAGTTGTACGCGTTACATGTTTCTCTCCCATTTCTCATTCTCGGATCAAGGTGAAACGTAACACTATAGTTATTCAATGAACCTGACAAGATACGAATCAATACAGAAATTAAACAGTTCGTTTATTGATTGTTGGTGATTAACTATTTTGTTTGATTTTGAAATAAGGGCAATAAATTCTACTTAATGAGAGATGCGGATATATATTTATGGATTTAGTCCCCTTATTACGTTTTGACGCGTTTTTTTTTCTCCGATTTTCCTGTTCTTGTATCAAGTTGAAATTTTGCATAATTATTCATAGTTGATAACAGTACACGAGTCAATTCAAACAATTAGATAATCATTTAGTACTAATTAATTGAGAAAGGGAGCTAAGCCATGTAATTTTCAGATAAATGGCAGTAATTAGCGTTTTGTTCCCCTTAGATAAGCTTTGGTTTTAAAAATATTTTTTCTCTCTATTTCTTGTAAACAGCCTATGTTTGTAATTAAATCTTAAGTGATAATAAAACATTGAGTCGAGGTTTTTTTATTGATAACACAGAAGTCCTTATAAAAGTTATATATTACGAAAGATTAGCTCTATGGCTACGTTGATAGCACATTCATATCAGTGTTTAGCTCTAGGTCTACGTTGCTGGCACAATCAATTCAGTGTTTAGCTCCAGGGCTATGTTGCTGGCACATTCAATGCAATCCTTAGCTCTAGGGCTACGCTGCAAGCACAGTAAATTCAGTGTTTAGCTCTAGGGCTACGCTGCTAGCATAGTCGATTCAATCTTTAGCTTTAGTGCTATGCTGCTAATACAGTCAATTAAATCATTAGCTCTAGGGCTACGCTGCTAGCACCTTCAATCTTAGCTTATTTTGTATTCCATACGCTAGATTAACATGCATGATTAGATCAACACATGAAATGCCTAGGATGTAATTATCTTCTTTTTTTTAAAAAAAGTAAAGTTTGTAATATACAGGCATTTAAAAAAACAAACTCGGAGGACCATTTATATAAAACAAGGGAAGACAACAATTGATGATTATTTTTGTTTTATTATGTCATCAGTTTAGCAATAACTATTCCAATGAATAGATCTACTCATGTGATGCATGCGAGCGTTTTGTTCTATGTTTTATTCAAGATCACGAAAGTTAGATTTATTTTGAAATTAAAGTTTTATGAAGGTTGCCGATTACGGATGTGCTACATTTCAGAACATACATATTGGTATTTCTTTATTAAATTACAAATATTTCATTCACAATTATGGTGGATAAGTCTAAAGCCGTATCGAGTAACTTAACGATAAATGTACTTCTATGTATGGAGATAAAGACGCACAGGACCAAATAGCCTAATATGGACAGTTTATGAGTGGGAGAGACGCTTTCAACATTTTAAACAGCGGAATGTTAAAGGGAATCTCCGATGGTTTTTCAAATTTGCATATTTAAATTCTGCGTAAAAAGTTGTAATAGTAAAAATTTTACCTTTTTTTTTTATTTAAATGCTTAGAAACATTTATATTTAATAAATTAGCCAGTAAATTTTATTAAATTTTCAAAAAACGGGGTTCTTTGACGTTTTTGTTTTTAGCTCAGTAAAACGTCACTTCCGTAAACAATACTGAAAGAGAAACAACATTTAACCAATCGTATCTAAAGGCCTACATTTTAATTTAATTTAAAGCAAAATGCGAGCGTTAATAACTGGGGAAGTACCCATGTTTCTGTCCGTGCCAGTGATTGCCCATTGTCTAAATCTTATTCAAATTAAATTTCTTTTTTAATTGTAGTAGAAACAGGTGGATAGTTCTTTGAATAGTTTTATAAGCTATATTTAGAACGCATTCCCTTATAATTGTTTATGACCAAATGAATATAGATCTAGATCTCAATAACGATAAATGTATCGATCCGCGTCAAGACCCTTAAACAACAATGAATATTTATAGCGGACTATTTTTTTTCCCTTTTACTTACACCATTATTAGGCCTACTCCAGCATGGAAGTTAAATGTGCTGTCCATATTTTGGTCAGTGTCGATTGACGTTACCTTTTTTGCTTCTACGTAATTACAGACAGCGAGTATTTATAAGGGAATACATGGTCCGCATAATTGGGCCACGTAGTTCAGTCTTCAAGTCCATTGGGTGAGGACCTGGGAGGCTCAAATACTAGCTTCAAGAAGCCATGTACCGAAAACCCCCGCGGTAGTGCGTGATGCACATTCAGTCAAAGAGCACATTTTGCTCAGTGTCGATTGACGTTACCTTTGGATGCCTCTACGAAATAACAGACAGCGAGTATTTATAGGGAATACTTGATCCGGATAATTTGGGCCACGTAATTCAGTCTTCAAGTCCATTGAGTGAGGACCTGGGAGGCTCCAATACTAGTTTCAAGAAGCCCTGTACCGAAAACCCCCGCGGTTATGCGTGATGCACATTCAGTCATAAAGCACGTTGCTTCACTGACCCTTTGAGATGGAATTCATAAAGCCTGGAACAAGTCAAAGATATAGCTTTCCTTGTGGATTTTAATCAAGTGCCTGCCTTGCAACCAGCGGCATAGCTAGGGTGAGGGGAATTTGAAAATCCACCTGGGCCACCACTTGAAAGATTCCCCCAAAAGGGTGTTTGAAATTATTTTTTTTTACATTAAATACTACGCAAAATGCAGGGGCTCCCAAATGATGTCAAATTCCTAGCTACGCCACTGCTTGCAACTTTGGTAGCAGATTTTCCCAGCTCTACTTTCGCTTTTTGATATCTTGGACTACGGGTTTTGGCCTGATTCTCTCACACAAATCCACAAAAGTTATCCTTTCCGGCCACCGAATTGCCTCAAGGCCACAGAATTAATCTTTTCGGCCACCGAATTCCCCCAAGGCCACAGAAGTTATCTTTTCCGCCCCCCGAATTCCCACAAGGCCACAGAAGTTATCTTTTCCGGCTACCGAATTCCCTCAAGGCCACAGAAGTTATCTTTTCCGGCCACCAAATTCCCACAAGGCCACAGAATTAATCTTTTCGGCCACCGAATTCCCTCAAGGCCACAGAAGTTATCTTTTCCGGCCACCTGATTCTTACAAGGCCACAGAAGTTATCTTTTTCGGCCACCTGATTCCCACAAGGCCACAGAAGTTATCTTTTCCGGCCACCAAATTCCGTCAATGCTACAGAAGTTCTCTTTCCGTCCACCAAATTCCAGATATCCGGCGAAGGCATTTGTTAACAAAGGTCTGGAGTTTTGCCATATTTGTTATCGTTACTCGCCTTGTCTATTCCCAAACCAATTAGAAATCATTTGTTAAAATTGTAACGGAAACAATGTTAAAATTAATCAAATCCATTTAAAGAATAACATGAACTTATTGTTTTATTTGTAAAAGTTTCATGAACAAATTGTCTTTTTATTAAGAATTTGATGAACACATTGTTTTGTTTGTAATACGTGAGTGTTGAATTTTAAGTTTGTGTGTGTGTGTGTATTTATACTGTTATTAAATAACAAATAATTATTAGCATTTAGTTAAAAATTATGTAGACAAGTGACGCTTTGGTTTATTGCATTTTTCAAAGGCAAAACGAAGACCGAGTCGGAATAGAAACTTAGACTATTCACATGCCGTTTTGCTCGATGGTCGAATGCTGTGAATAGTTTCTTTGGTATCTTATAAATATCATTGTTTAAAATGTGGTTTTGTATAGATCATCGTGTCATTCGAGCGTTAAAGTTAGAAATTCAGCTGCTATTCCATGGCTGCAGGCACCTCAGTCTTGTCACAGACTCACAGATTCATCCACTCGGCAAACACACTCACACCAGGCGTAGACACCAGGAAACACAATGAAGAAACAAAAACAAAGGGGAGACAGTTTATTGGCGCCCGACTCTGTCCCCATCAAGGTGCTCATCGGTGTCATCAGAGTTCCTCCTTCCCGGCTGCTCGAGACGGCGCCCTCATCCGGCCCCGATGTTGGGACAAAGAGGCTGCTTCTAATCTCGAGTCACGTGACTAATTTGTCTGGCAATCGTAGAGAACACGAGAGTCCGCGAGAACAGGAAGTGACGCAGGCGGAGCTGAGCACTTGGTAGAGTAGACTTCGGCCTAGATCGAGAGAAGGGAAGAGATTAACATCTATCTATCTATCTATCTATCTATCTATCTATCTATCTATCTATCTATCTATCTATCTATCTATCTGTCTGTCTGTCTGTCTGTCTGTCTGTCTGTCTATCTATCTATCTATCTATCTATCTATCTATCTATCTATCTATCTATCTATCTATCTATCTATCTATCTATCTATCTATTAACCAATCTGTTTATCTATCTATCTATCTATCTATCTATCTATCTATCTATCTATCTATCTATCTATCTATCTATCTATCTACCTTTCTCGGTCCTATATCTTTTTTCTTTATAGATATGTCTGGCTGTCAATCAATCAATCAGTCAGTCAGTCAGTCAGTCTATTAATCAGTCTATCTATCTATCTTCTATCCATCTCTATCTTTCCACTCGTGTCACTCTCTAAGTCTCTTTGTTCTATATATAACTTTCAAATAGAGAAGTTCAACTTTCGAAGCTCTCATATAGATATCTATTTTGTTGTTTACTATTTAGTTGTTTTTTGTTTTTTTTAAATTCTAGAGAAGCTGTATGTCAAAACTACCAATAAATCTACACACACAATGCTTCCAGTGTCCTGGTCCTGTCGATGTCCTGACTGTCCCTCTTGCTAAACTGGTGTTCACAGGCCATGACGCAGTCCTGGTATCGACCGATGATTTTCAGTATCGATCCCCTCAATCGCCTTATATTCCAATCGTCGTAATCGGATGCTTGTACGAGAGACAACAAGAACTGCTCAAACGATATCCCTGCAAATTATACACAGTGATTAAAAAGAAAAAAAAACAAAGCTTATCTACAGGGAAAAAACCCGTTCTTACAACAACATCTCTCAATTATGTAACAGCTATTTCCTTTATTTAATATTAATCAAAAATAAGTAAGTACCAATAATAAATTGGGGATGCGCGGTGAGGGGCTGAGCGGTTAAGCGCTTGTCTCGAATTTCGGTGAAGACTGGGATTTTGAATTTCGGGATATTTAGGTCGCCCCATGGTCACATGACACCCTGCTATTTAAACGTTAGCAAAAAAAAAACAACAGATGACCTTAAAATTAACTGCCCAGTAGATCGCAAGGTCTGAAAGGGAAACTTTACTTTTGATAATTAATTGACTTATTGGTTAATTATTTAATTCATTCTTGTTTTGTTAGGTACAATAAATAATAAATCCAATCCGAGAATGGGCGTGGGAGTAATCATGTGTATGAAACTTTTACTAGACAGACAAAGTGAGTTGATGAAAGTTAAGTTCCCCTTTCTATAGGGCAGATGATGTTAAGGTCATCTGTTTCTTTGGCCAACGGTCAACAAGCAGGGAGTGATGTGGCCAGCATTGCTGCAACCGCTTTTAACTTTTCCCATCTAAAGTCAGGTACCCATTAGAGTTCGGTGGACTGAGGGGCGCCCTCAAAATCTCGACATTCAAAATCCCAGTCTTAACCGAGATTCAAACCCAGGACCCCAGGTTCGTAAGCCAAGCGCTAACCACTCAGCCACCCTGAGTTGACCAAAGCTTTGTAAAAAAAAAAAGGGGTCTAGATAAAGAAAGCTTACGGTTCTCTCCGACTCGTTTAAAAGATCTCGTCCACAGTGCTCGTAGTTTACTCAGAGAAGGAATAGACTGTTCGCATCTCGACTCGCATGAGCCGAAGCTCGGTCGTAGGCCGAAGGCTAGCAGTGCTACGATCATCAAGGTTGCTGATTGGTTGACAGGCGACACGTGATCAGGCATAGTCTGAAAAAAAAAAAAAAGAAAATACAAATATTTATATATTCAAATATAGGTGTAGATCTCCGATGGTCTAAAACTGGAGTCAAGCAATGGGGGGGGGGGGTCAAGTGGGGCAACTGTTGCAGGTACCGCACCTTATGGGGCCCCGCGTTACATAGAATCCTTTGTCACCGTCATACCAATATTCATGGCTTTGACCCTCTCCAAGGGCCCCGTGCACTGCTTGCAGTGGTAATGAACAGGGACGAGGTAACGAAATAATGCGGGACAAAAGACACTGGACTAACGTTTACTAGCGACATTTCCGTAGTTTAGACAAGTGTCTTTTGCTTTCTCCCAACTCTGTTACATTTTTTACTTCTCGTAATCTTTGTACGGGGCGAGAGTGTCTTGTATTGTTTTTTGCTACGTCACAAAGTCCAGTGACATTTATTGGTCATTCTTTTGTCATGAGGCAGTTCACCCTCTGTATTACGTAGAAACGAACGTTGCGTTGGTCCGTAAAAAGATTATTAGTCTGTGTAAACAAGTACTAGTTCCTTGGTCTTATTACTTAATACTCAATGTTGGGCCCCTGTTTAGGGTGAATTACTTCGTGTGTGATATCTCTTATTGTATTTTGTATGAGGTTGTCACTATTTTAGAGTAGAAGTTGAGTTTTGTGTTTATTTCGTTTATAGGGTGCCAGATTTGGAGTTGTATTTACTGAACTCGATTCTTTGCCAGTGGTGGCGTCGCTTATCTTCTCGGAAGTATCTATTACGGGCCTAGACTGCCCTAGAGTTTTATTGTCAAATTGGCGATCATTGACGGCGTTGAGTGTCTGTGGCCGTTACACAACAGCTGGGGATCAGTTGAGGTCTAACTTGTACCATGCCGATGTTGACAGAATTGTGACGTCAGTCGGTCAACGCCGGGTACACTATGAAACCATGGTGAATGGTGAATGATGTTCTTGTCAGGTTGAACTTCTGGACCTTAATTTTGCTCAGCTATTGAACAACATAAATAAATCCTAAACCTGGCATCCTCTCTTTACAGACGTGATCTTAAAATCGAGTACAGAACACAGTTTGGGAAACAATGATCTAAATCTTAGACTAAGGAAGCATAAGTCAATAAAAAAAAATATTTACCAATGAATTAGTGCTAAATAAGTAATCGTAGTTGATATACAAGAAAGGGAAATACAACTTACAGTATTGAGAAATGTGATGTAAATGAGTAGTTTTGTTTTCACTTTTAAAAGTTTTTTTTTTTCTTGTTATGATTTCTCTACTTGAAGAATGAAAGTGTTTTACTTGGGAAAAAATTTGACTCTTCTTCATATAAACCAGAAACATAGGCATACTTTGAGCATTAAGTGAACCAGGGCCGGATTTAATTATGTTGAGGTCCCGGAGCAGAATTTTTGTGTAGGCCCCTACACTTCTTCGAAAGCTTGAATAAAAACCTACTAATTAATTAAAATACTAATATCTAGAGGCACATTTTTTTATTTCATACACTAGAAATTTTTTTTTTTACAAGTGCTCATGCTTCCCTAGTGCCATTAGAGAATGGAATGGTTTGCCTGAATCAGTCAGGAAAATATTTTTACCATTTGTTTTTGTTTAGCTTTCTCAATGCGCTATGATCCCATCACTTGTCTGGACCAGTTGTGAAAGGGGGAGGGAAGAAGGGGGTATCATGGTGAATGTTTACATGATCGTTTTTTTGAATGCATAAAAAATGTTCACTCAGAGCTCGAATTCTCAAGGGAACTATTTAAATTTATACCATCACAACTGTCAAGTACTATTTCTTTCCCTTGTTCAAGGTACCAAAAAAAAATTACCATTAGTTAATTAACTAATTATTTTTTGTATTATTATTCTTGTGTTGTCAGGTAAAAGAAATAATAGTAAAAATTTTCAGCTTAACCCGAGATTGGGTGTGGGAGACATAACTTGTAGAAACTTTTTACCATACAGACAGATAGAGTGAGTATATCATCGTTTTTTACAATGTTCAATGACCTACAATCGCGAGATTTGCTTATGTGCAATTTAGTACTTTACAAAAATCACGTATCGTTTTGTAGCTAGGGTTCTATGTTGCATTGATAAGCATAGATCGTGCATCATCATGCTACAAACATGACATGAGTTAAAATGTGTTCACAAATAATAATATTTTAAATTTAGAAACAGACCCAAACCAAAATCTTTTTTTTTTTTAACGTAATGTTATCATAAAGCGTAGGGACTATTTGCAGACGCGTAGGGACTATTTGCAGACGCGTAGGGACTATTTGCAGACGCGTAGGAATTTATTTATTTGCAACCTCTTGTTTTGAAGCAGTAAACATAGAAAAAATTCCTTTTTTTATACCAAAATTAACTAAATAATTTGTCCTATTTGATTATTTTATTGGTTACCGAGTACGCATACTTTTAGAATTAAAATAAAGCCTTCAGTGCGAGAGTACTGTGCGGCACAAACTGAATCGCAAGACAGCCGAACGCGAACACAAACAGAAAGTCAAAAGTGTCTTAGGAAACTCAGAAAAGGCAAAGATTCATTGATTTGGGTAAGTAGGTTTTAATTTGATGCAAAAGTGCTTTCATTCATTTTTCTTAGATAATCACATTTTTAAAAATCCAACAAACTGGTTGTGATAATCATAATATTTTAATAGTAATAGTAGTAGTTGTAGTAGTAGTAGTAATAGGAGCTTGTTGATGTACAGGCTGTTAGGCCTTTTAGGTGTTTGGATGCATTAAATTTTTCTATTTCATTATAATTCGTCATAGCATCTAAACTGCAGTATAAATTTTGGATTGCTGTCTATGAGATTTTTGAAAATGTTTCTAATTGAGGGTGCTCGTTTTACATTGGTAGGCAAACTGTTCCATTTTGTAGAAACTCGGTTACTGAACGTAGCTAAACATAGTTAATAACTTAGTTAAATAAGGTAAAGAATTTATTAAGAACTTTGTATTGGATCAGTATTCAACAAATTAAACATTTATTTTTCTCTTTCTTTTAGATTGTGCAGCCACTTTTTATTCAGCCATGGACAATCATAATGTAAGCCATGAAAACCAAGATGCTGCTAGTTTTCAACCCACTAAATGGGATATGTGTGCCCTTTGTCAGAAAAATACCAAAGAAAAATTACAGTGTCCCGCAAATGCCAGATAAACAAATCAAGGATCTACATATGTGACTTTGGCTAAAAATCTGACTAAGTTTGGTGAATGTGGTGCACTGTCACCTGGCATTTTAACTAGACTGGATGATGGAGATGGTGTCGAGGAAACATTCATGAAAAAAAAAGCTTTATTTCATATGTCATGTCGTTTAAAATATAATACAACAAAACTGAAGAGAAAACGTGCATCTTGCGACCCAGGTGAAGAAAGTGTACCTTCTAAAAAAGTTACTCGCAGGGAACAGAGATCATCTGGAGATGGAGTAGTTGATAAGGATCTCAGTTGTTTTTTGTGTGATAAGAAAGCACCAGCAAAGGATCTTAGACATGCTTCTACTTTTAAGGTGGATGAAAGGATTAGGAACTGTGCTCTGATTCTTAAAGAAAGCCACCTTTTGGCAAGGTGATGTGATTGCCCAAGAACTGAAATACCATTCTGCCTGTCTCACTAGCCTATACAGGAAGGCTCAGCCTAAAGTAGACTGCACAGATCAGAGATCTGATCAAATTTGAAAAGCTTTGGTCTTTGCTGAATTGACAGAGTACATCGAAGAAGTAAAACATTCATCTACAGGTGACAACTTAAAAGTGTTAAAACTGGCTGATCTTTCTAAAATGTACCTTAGTCGTTTACAGGAAGTTGGATTAGAAACTGGCTGTTTGCACAGTAGCAGACTGAAAACACGGCTTTTAGCACATTTTCCAGACCTTCAAACCCATAACAGTGGCAGAGATATTCTGTTAACATTCACAGACAGTTTAAACACTACCTTACAAGAGGCCTATGCTGAAACCATAGATGACGAAGCTGTACATCTAGCAAAGGCAGCAAGGATAGTATGCAGGGATCTATTTAGTTTGCAGGCCATATTTAATGCTTCATGAACTGAAGATGTTCAGAACACAAGCATTCCAGAGAGTCTGTTGGCTTTGATGCAGATGATATTACAGGGCCCAAGCATTACATCAAAGGGAAGAACCAAGCAGCACTGTCGCTTGCTCAGCTTGCAAGTTTTAATGCAGTGAAAACAGAGGGAAAGAGATCAAGGGCCAACACTTCCACAACGAATAAACATTCCAAAAATAGAGAACCACCTGTCCCAGTCTATGTTGGTTTAACGATACACGCACAGACAAGAAAAAAGGAACTAGTTGAACGCATGCACAGTCTAGGCTTGAGCATTTCATACAAAAGAGTGTTAGAAATTTCATCAGAATTGGCAGCGAAGGCCTGCAGACAATTCCAACATGACAAAGTTGCGTATCCTATGAGACTTAGACATGGTCTCTTTACAACAGCTGCAGTTGACAATATAGACCACAATCCTAGCTCTACAACTTCCAAGGATTCATTCCATGGCACTGCAATATCTCTATTTCAACATCCTAGTGAACATTGCAAAGGAACTGAGAGAATACTGTCACCTGAATTAGAAGTTGAAACAATAAGTAAAACATTATCAGCTGCTGGGTTACCAGATTTCTTCACAAGTATCCCACCATTCTTGCTGAAAATGCCAGTGGAACCTCCCAACCCCACAATGCAAATGTGTCAACTGATAATTGCAGGTTCACGGAAAATGGTGTCCTTGGAGACGTTCTCAAGCAAGCTATCTCATCGGAGCTTGACTGGATGGAGGCTGTGCATTCTGCTGATACAGATTGTGTTTCCTGGGGGGCCTTCCATGCATCAAAAAGCCAACAAAACGATCACACACCAGGAATATCTAGTCTTCTTCCATTGTTCCATGAAAGTTCTAAATCACCAGCTATGATGAAGCATGCTTTGGACTTGGTGATGCAAGCAGTCAAATTTCTCAACCCTGGACAGATTCCTGTTATTACTACTGATCAGCCCTTGTTTGCCAATGCTAAGCAAATTCAGTGGAAATGCCCGGAATTTTATGGAGAAAACAAAATAACATTGTTGCTTGGAGGACTGCATATTGAAATGTCTTTTTTAAAGACTGTTGGAACCCTTCTAAAAGACAGTGGGTGGGTAGAAGCCCTGGTTAATGCCAAAGTAGCCACATCTGGATGTGCTGAGTCTTATTGTTACCACTCAAGGTCCAGATGTGATTTCCAATAAACCCATTGACCACACGAATCTTTCACCATGTAATCACGAGAAAGCTGACACACGGATGATGCTTCACCTGGCCCATGCAGCTGAACATTGCCGCAGAATTATGATTCGCACTGTCGACACAGATGTGGTGGTTCTTTCTGTGGCTGCCATGATTCGCCACCCTCACCTGCAATTATGGATTGCCATGGGTGCAGGAAAAGACTTCCGATACATTACAGCTCATGACATAAGCAAAGTTTTAGGTGTTGCCAAAGCCCAGTGTCTGCCTTTGTTTAACAGTTTTACAGGTTGTGACACCGTCAGCTGTTTTAATGGTATCGGCAAGAAGACAGCTTGGGAGGTCTGGAGCAAATGCGACCATGTTACAGCCACATTTCAAAAACTGTGTTGTGCTCCATTTGAACTAACAGCTAATGCCATGTCAGTTCTGGAGCGTTTTGTGACGCTTTTGTATGACAGAGGTAGCAACTGCCATGATGTCAATAGTGCCAGGAAATACATGCTTACAAAGACTGGCCGCCAAATTGAAAACATTCCTCCAACGAGTGAGGCCTTGTTTCAGCACTGCAAATGGGCAATTTACCAAGAAGGCCATATTTGGAGCCAGGCACATGAACGACAACCAGTGCTTCCAGATCCAAGTGACTGGGGTTGGCATTTTATGGACAGACAATGACAGCCTTTTTGGACTGTTTTGCCACAAGAAAGACTTGTCGTGAACTGTTGAAATGTGCTTGTAAAAAAGAATGCAGATCCAAGCGTTGTAAGTGCAACAAGGCCGGATTAAAATGCACTGCTTTATGCAGCTGTGTCTGTGGAGCCGACTTTCCAGTACAACATCCAGTTCAAGCATTTAACGCTAATTGAACTAATTGAACCAGATTAAAAAATGTAGGGTCAATTTATCATCATACTCAAAATTTACCTTTTTGCCATAGTTATGTTACTAAAAATAAAAAATTAACAAACTTATGCATTTTCTGTATCACATTTTGTTTTGCATTATAAATTGAACATGTGTGCCAGGTGTGGTGTTTGCAGCTTAAAAATTATCAGTTTGTCACTTTACATGAATTTCTTTAAGCGGCCATTTTTAATGTTACTATAAATGTTACTATAAGTAGAAACTGATTAAAATTTTGCTGTGGCCCTGTATCACATTTTATTCAGCATAAAAAACTGAACATCTGTGCCAGGTTTGGTGTTTGTAGCACAAAAATGCATGATTTGTCAACATAGAACCCCAGCTATTGCTCTGTTAAGTTAAAAACATCAATATATAATCTTGCCAACAAGACCATTTTTATGAAACCATTTGAATACGCTATATAGGTCGATAGCAATAACCCAATAACTGTTAATCGCGTAAATTTGCCCTATTCAATAGAAAATTGCGTTGTACAAAGTTAAGAATCTAAAATGCAACACTATCCCCGAGAGTAGAAGACATTTTTTAGAAGTAATTATATTTTAGTTTACGACTTCTGGGGAAATATTAAAAATAGTACGGCTGACATTTACACATCGATTCTGGTTGTTAGATCTAGATTTGAATCGAAAACCTATAGAGAAATGTTTAGAGGACGTTGTCACACGCTTATTGCTGCATAGCACGAACTAAAAGCTAAAGTAGGTCAACAAAGGTCGTCTCTAAAAATAGTATATAGCCTACATTTAGACTCTATTTTGAAAAAAAAAACAAACACTTTTTGTTATGTAGACCATTGGTTCTCATACTGTGGTACACGGACCTTGAGGTGACCGTTGGTGGTCTGCAGGAAGATGAAAATGTATACAATAAAAATCGCTTCTTTGCTGAAAGCCAGTTTATCCGATCGAATAGCTTGAATCACAACCAAACTCGCCCCTCACTACTATTAAGAATTATTCTATGACGAACTAAACCAAAGATTTGTAAAAATGTTTGTTTGTAAAATGTTTTACATGTTTCGGATGTTCCTTCAAATTTCTAGATAATTACTTCCTAGTCCAAACTTCCCGCAGGACGACGGGGGATGGGAGCGGGCAGGGTTTGAACCCGGGACCATCGATAAATCTGAACGACAGTCCAGCGCGCAAACCACACGACCAGGCAGCCATAATTTGAAGGCATTCTTCACTTGAATATACCGGACTGGCTAAAGAAGCACGGACTGGCTATAGAACCACGGACTGGCTATAGAACCACGGATTGGCTATAGAACCACGGACTGGCTATAGAACCACGGACTGGCTAGCGAACCACGGACTGGCTAGAGAACCACGGACTGGCTATAGAATCACGGACTGGCTATAGAACCACGGACTGGCTATAGAACCACGGACTGGTAAGCGAACCACGGACTGGGTTGAGAACCACGGACTGGCTAGAGAACCACGGACTGGCTAGAGAACCATTTTATGCGTGGACAAAAAAAAAAAAAAACAGACCCCATTCACGAATAAGTACAGATGCGAGTTATTAAAATATCCACAAACGAGGAACTTGAACCAATGCTTGATCAAGGTGGCCCCCACATTCTTGTTACAAAAACAGGTTCACATTTTAGCCTACGTCCCGCATTATGGATCATTGTACAGAAGTTGCTGACAATGTAAAAGGGTCCTCGGGAAAAAAAAAGTTTGAGAACCACTGATGTAGGGTCTGGTTATTGTGCATTTATAATCCTGTTTTATGAGTTTCGTTTGCGATGAATTAAGAGAGATTATTTCGGTTTTAGAAACGGTCCTCTGGTAGTTTCGAAAGTGAAAAGTACTTAGTCGTTCCAAGCACATGCTGAGTAAAAACTTGTTCAAATTTCGTGTTTTTTTTTTTCGTCGCTACACTTCGCCTTGGATACCAAGCTTTCTTGTTGCCGCTGTTTCCGCCAACAAATAGATTAAAAAAAAACCTTTTTTTTTTAAAGCGAAAATGTAAATTGAAATTTGTTGACTTAAATAAATCTAGCCCTTACCTTAAAAGAGTACTGCGACAAAGAGAAAGTTGTTTAAAAATGAACAACTTCTCTATTATGAAGCCGATCTCTCTTTTTTTTTTAAAGAGCAATCTCTCCCCTCTCACTAACTTATATACGTATACTAGACATATGTTACCCGCGACCGCGGGTCTTTATTTGCGCATTACTGTCGATATAGTCACAATTAAACGAAATAATAATGTAACAAGTAAAGCGAATGTGTCAATGTAAAAATAGTGTGAATGAAGCTATCAAATAAAAATAGCTAATAGGCTTAAATACTTTTTTTAAAATTTAAACATTTGCTTGTAGGCCTACATATATTTGATTAAAATTTGAAATGAATAGACTTGATTTTGTATGTTCGTGTGTTAAAGTATAAAGTAGATCTTGAGGTAGACATAAATCTAAATCTACACTAATCTAGAGTTCATTCTGTGTTGCGCATGCGTGACCTTTTTTCATGAATGAATATAGGCCTATCTCAACACGGCTACGCAACTTTAGCGAACAGCGAACGAATGTATTAAAAATGCTTTAGAAAAACAATTTTCAATGTTAAATTGATTAAAATATCAAATGAATGGACAATAATTAGTATGTTTATGCGTTAAAGCACAAAACTATCTTTGCGAAAAGAAGTTTTATCATCTTAGAGTTCAATAAGAGTTCTAGACCTAGATATAGGAATAGACCCAGTAGAGAGATGTGTTAATGTGTAACCAATTGGTAATGTCTAATGAAAGAATGTTCGCCAGGAAATCTGTAGTCACAGATATCAGGAACTAATTTATGTAAAAAATGCTTTTGAAACACAAAATTGAAGGTTAATTTTATTATTTAATGAAATCAATGGATCTTCTTTTGTATTTTCATGTGTCAAAGTAAAAAACTATGTGCGCAAAGTGTATTTCTTAAATTTAGATCTAGGCCTAAATCCCTTCGATCTTTTCTCATGTCAACATTGTTAACCATGGCCTAGATCCATAAAATACTATAGCTTTAATAGAGTCGGACAACTTTTTTTTTTTTTGAGGGTCTTAAGTTTGTTTTAGGGCTACAATGCATACACTACGGTCTAAGTTAGTACCCAAGGAACATTCCTGCCTAGTTTTATCAAGATTGGTCAAGCGGTTTTGATGTCTATAAGTAACATACATACATACATACACCTCACATTCTACTTTTTAATATAGATATGAATCGTTTGATCGTCTTATGAGCTGAGCCGAAGGCTCTTCAAGCTCAAAGTTTGAAAAAAAAACAACCTGTTTGGACACCAAACAGTAAAAAAAAAAAAAAAAACAACCTACGTGAACACACATAGTTCTGTTTGAGAGAGACCCGAGTCAATGCCTATGTAAAGCATTGCTGTTTCCAATGCCTTTGGCCCCGGACGCATGCTCGGCTGAACATGGCCGAAGGCCGAGGACACCGGGAGCCTCCGCCATTTTCCTTCGTTATACCAAGCTTACCGTGGGGGACTCGCCATTTATGTAACGATCCCTTGATGTGTGGATGTGTGACAGGTTTATGGGGACTCTTTTGCAACTCCGCGCCGTGCAATGGGTTGGACTCTCGTCTACCCGTGGGCATCCCCAAGGAAGTTATGTTTCGCCATTCATTTAGCCTAGTTACCCCCTCAAGTAGCCGTTTCCACCCAGGTGCCACGTTGAGGCAGAACAGCGTACCCGGGATATATATATATATATAATTAAGAAAAAGAAACGACCTTTTTTTTTTTACTCCGTCACGTCTTCCATCCCAACAACCACGAGATTTCCGGATATGAGCTTCTCTTTGCGACATTGACCAAAGCGAATGACGTCATCGTTTTTAGTGTAGTTTTCTTTGTAAGGCCCCCTAGATTTAGTTAAACTGCTTTTAAATTAAACTAGTGTTGTAGGTCTTCTACCTATGATAGTCTATGTTGGCCTAATTACGTACTTGACGTAGAGGAAGAATCAAGCTATACCTTCAAAGATCAAACTATAATGAAGTAGATGCACTTGAAATGGTTTCAGAATTTTCGAAGGATGTATTCATTTCTACAATAGGCTCGCATTCCATCCCACACAAGGAGAAACCACACAAGGAGAGACCGCACAATAGAAACCCACACAATCAAACCAACAAAACAAAACTTATGTAGTTATATGTAATACATACCAAACCCACTAATTCTCTGATGTGTTGTAATCCTTGATTCACTCTTTTTTTTTTTTTTTGAAAACTATAATTTGCATTAAGTTGTATCCTTGCTTGAGGAATATTCTAAATAAAACATTTGACAATAAAAATGCTAACTTCGAACTTTATCATGCGACATTCTTAGAATATGACGCAATTTCCGCCCGCAATTGTTTTCACTCCCCCCCCCCTAAAGTTTGAATTACCTGCCCTTGCTTCCATTTCATCACCTTTTTTTTAGTTGCAAGCAGCAGATGTAAAAGGCAGACGTTTTTATTATAGGTAATAGAGATGTATAGAGGGTCTAGTAATGATAAGACTTTACAAATATCTTTTAGCAGCCTCTAAGGTAGAAATACATTTACTTACAACTTGAAGGCAGTAGTCTCGTCAGCATCTTCTGAATTATAAAACTTTTATAGGAAATTGGGGAAAATCAAAATTCGCTTTCAACTGAAGGGCGTGGAAACCTGTGATTAAACTGAGCCTAGGTGAAGGTCATTTGAAAGCGAGAAATAACCGCGCGAACATGAGAGGGGGAAAAAAAGTGATTTCGTTTTGTTTTTATTTTTTTAAATGGAGCAATGAACATTAGGTTACAGAACATTGAGAGAGAGAGAGAGAGAGAGAGAATAAAAAAAAAGAAGCATAAGAAATGGGAGATAATTGAAAGAGAAGTGATTACAAAAGTTGTTCGCTCATTTGAGCAAAACAAAATATTCCAGGAAACGAACAAATACTTTTATTTTGTTTAGGTAAAGTTTTTAGTTCAACAGAAGAGTTCACCACAAGTGGGCGTGGCTCATTACTCTACTTCTTCACTTTCTCCTCTCCTTCTCTCTGCTTATGTTCTCTTGGCGTTTCTCTTTCTCTCTCCTTTTCCTCTCTCTCTCCTATTTTTCACTCTCCATTTTTCTCCATCTCCTTCTCTCTATTCTTCTTTTCTCTCTTTCTCTCTATTCTTTGTTCTCTTTTTCTCTCTATTCTTTGTTCTCTTTTTCTCTCTATTCTTTTTTCTCTCTTTCTCTCTATTCTTTTTTCTCTCTTTCTCTCTATTCTTTTTTCTCCCTTTCTCTCTATTCTTTTTTCTCTCTTTCTCTCTATTCTTTTTTCTCTCTTTCTCTCTATTCTTTTTTCTCTCTTTCTCTCTATTCTTTTTACTTTTCTTTCTCTCTATTCTTTTTACTTTTCTTTCTCTCTATTCTTTTTTTTTCTCTTTACTTTTCTCTCTTCTTTTTGTCTCATTCTCTTCTGTCTCTGGTGTCAGACTTCGCTACAGTGACCACTCCAGGTTCTCCAATCCTCTATAAACCTGGTCACCTGAAGAAGACATTAACAAGATTTTATTGGATAGTTGAGTTGTTCACACTGTTACTTATTTGTTGGTCTCTCAAAGTAACGTAACATCGTCAGGCTGGGAGACGCATCTATAGCGACACACAGCAGAAACACAGTGTAGAATAGAACTTCACCTTCACCTAAATCTGTTGAACCGTTGGGGCACCTCATAGGATCTGTCGACCGTCTTTTTCTGTACCTTTCTGCCTAATGTATTGGATAGAACCTCTTTGAATGACAAGCTAGTCTATCGTCTAACCCCATCGTCTGCCTCTTCTTCTCTTCTTTTTTTCCTGTTACTGTTCCCTGAAGGAAGGTATTTGCGAGTCCTGAGGACCTTGTGACATGGAAATACATTTTAAATCTGCGTTTTTTTTTTAAGTAGTATGCAGGTCATCGTGGGGCCCAATCGCTATATTAATCCCGTTTTCAGGGTTTCGTTCGTGACCCTGTCTTTGTATTTGATACCCAGGAATCCTTCCTTTCATACCTTGTGGTCTAAAGAGCAGATGATGTAAAGGTCATCTGTTTCTGTGGCCTACGGTTAATGAGAGGAGTCGTGTGGCCAGCACGATGACCAACCGACTTAAGTTCCCCCAACTCAAGTCAGGTACCCATTAGAGCAGGATGGACTAAAAAACCCGAAACTCAAAATGACAGTCTTCACCAAGATTCGAACCCAAGAGTGCTAGTTCGGAAGCCAAGCGCTTAACCACTCATCCACCGCGCTCCCTTAGATATTAATTACCTCTTGACAAAAGCTTTTTAAACAGGTCGTAACAGAGGAAAAAACAATATCCTTTAAATAACAAGCTTAAACTTTAAGAATTGTGAAAGCTACAAATCATAAATGCTTATAAGAGGTAATTCCAATAATACAAAAACAAAATTTAAGTCAGGACCTACTTCAGTGACCCCCGTTTATATATCATAGACCCCCATTCCAATTCATTTTTTTCACTCTCTTAGACCCCGTGGACGTAGGTCAGCTGGGGGATCTATGTAGACGGCTTTGGATATCACAGTGATAGTATATTGTAGAGGGGGATAGTCATTACGTCATGGCAAAGACAGACCTATCGCTTTAGGTCACGACGTGAGGGTCAAGGTCCTAGGCTGTAAACAAAGAGTCCCAACGCATTAAATAACATTAAGGTCATTGGCATTAGCGGTAATAAATCATAATGTGTAGAGCGATACCAAAACATAAACAACATATTGAAGAGAGTGTGTATTATCACACAAATTCAGAGGTGGCCTCTGTCGGATTCACCCATGGACCAGGACAGAGACGGACTGCGTGTTAAGCTCGGCCCGGGCCTTTCTATACAATCCGGCCCACAAATTGTATATCGTATGTTAAGTTTAATAATGTATCAATAACTGAACACATGCATACAATCATACAATAAATTCTATCTATAGAAGAAATATAAGGCTTATATTGCCCTTTTTATCGCTAAGTATATTGGTCCTAAAAGGATGGACCTACTAGTAGCATTGTCTACGGATAAAATCTATTGCAATACTCTGGACAATGTGTTAGATTAAATTAGTATTACACTGTAGAATCTGTAAAAGTTTGTATTTTGAACACGACGTTCAGTTGGCCCTTTTACAAGAGAATTGTATAAAACTTTTAATAATGTTGTGCGTTCTATAGTGGCATTCATGAGGCCCTTTGGCGGCCCTACCGGCCCATTTGGGTACTGGCCCACCGGGCATATGCCGAAACGTAGACAGTCAGTCCGCCCTGGACCAGGAATATGAAAGCCAGGGTCTTCGTATTGTTTTGATGGTCTTAAAGTATTAAGACTTCAAAAAATTCACTAGGTGTGTTATTTTTCACTTGAAAGCTGACTGGACCACCGGTCAACAATCAAACTACTCTTCTAACTCTTCTGCAATCGGGATTAGACCCCATTCACTTAAGATTATAGATAATATATATAGAGAGATAAAAAAAAACATAAAAAAAAAAATATGTTTAAAACAAGAGTCTTTGACTCAATTCAATCCCGAACATAAATACTAGATAATATGAAAAAAAAAACATAGATTGTTTCCCTTGCGGTTAAAAACTTTTCATTTGCTTAGTGACTTGTGTAAAGTACCAAATAATCCATCACATCTTATGGTTTCAGTACCCATTTGGTATGTGGGTGCGGTCGTGTACGTGTTGGTGTGTATTTGCTTTTATTTTTGGTTGGTTATCCTTTAGTTCAGCGGTTCCAAACCTTTTAAGCTCGGCGACCCCCTTTTACAATCCCCTACTCTGATGCGACCCCTCCCCCCCCCCACACACACATACAGCAATAGAAGAATAGACAATAACAATCCATATTTTCGATGGTCTTAGGCGACCCCTGGCAAATCGTTAATCGAACCCCCCCAAAGGGGGTCGCGATCCACAGGTTGAGAACCCCTGCTTTAGTTGTTGATATGCTAATCCTTGTATCTTTTTTCTGTCTCTGATGGTTTCAATAGTTATGTAGTGTGTCTTTGCTATTAAATAATATTTTCATTACTATTATGTAAAGTTATTAAGTATAGGTCAATCATGTTTCAAATTTTCTCTTTAATTCTTTATGATTTAATATTTTATGAAATGTGAGAACTTACAAATAAAAATTAAATAAAAATATAAAAAATAAAAATAAAATAAAAATAAAATAAAAATAAAATTTAAAAAAAAAAAAAAAAAAAAAAAAATATAAAAAAATAAAAATAAAATAAAAATAAAAAGCCCACAAAAGAGGCTGGAGGGCCCCAAAAATAAAGAGTCATATAAAGCCCGAAAAAGAGGCAAAAAAAAAAAAAAGAGGCCTAATGCCCAAGGATTCCTATGATGACAAAGCTAAAATTGAATAGCCCAAATTCTGAGGTTTCCTATTTTAAAAAAAGTGACTTGTGTAAAATATCAAACGTTATTGGACCCAGATTAAGCAGTTCTTATCAAGACATCCAAAAATAGACCTTGTGAGTCACGTGACATAAATAACCTTCTAGGCAGTAAACAAAAAGAAATGTTTCAAGGGAAAATTCCATTACACGGGCCACTGCCTGGAGCATTATGTGCAGCTCAGTGCGTGTGTTTGCATCGGGATTGAGTAATTAATGTCTGCATTGAATAAATTACCCTCTGGTCACTAGATAAACGAGCTTTTCCTCCACCCCAGGGTCTTAAGATGTGTTGTTTACATTAAAGCAGTACCTAAGGGTAAGTAAAAAGCGCCCTAGTGAACACCTCTTAGCCCCAGTATTCCTAATCATGGCGCCCCCACTGATTCAATATTGGTGTCAACTTGTATTCTGTTATGACCCTAACCCCCATTGATTCAATATTGATGTCAACTTGTATTCTGTTATGACCCTAACCCCCACTGATTCAATATTGGTGTCAACTTGTATTCTGTTATGACCCCCACCCTCCACCCTTCACTTCTTTACTTTATCATTACCTATCCCCCAGTCTGTTGGACCGTGGGGGCACCATGCATGATTCGTCGACCGTCTTTCTCCATTCCTCTCTGTCTTTTGCCTTAGTTAGAGCCTCTTTCAATGGCCCGTCCATTCTATTATATTGCCTTCCTATCATTTTCTCTGTCTGCCTCGTCATTTTTTTTCCTGGCACTGTCCCCTGAAGGAAGGTCTTTGCGAGCCACGAAGATCTTGAAATATGGCCATAGATTTTTAGCTTGCTTTTTTTTATTATTACAGTAGTTAGTAGGTCATTGTGGGGTCCAATCGCAGCAGTTACCCAGTCTCAAATCTCTTGGTTTGTGATGCGGTCTTTCAATGTGATACCTAGGATGCTACAGAAGGATCCTAGGTATTGTCTATCTCTACAAATAAATAGGCGTTCATATTTATACAAAGCTTATATGAAATCACTTGGCCTGGTTGATAAAAAACTTAAAACAAGTTTTTCTCTTCCACTTCCCATTCTCTGATCAAGATGAAATTTAGCATTTCTTACTTAGAACTTAGGTACTCCCGCGCCGTTCTGCGCATTGGGCGGCAAGCTGTCTCCATAAAGATCTGTCACTGGCAATGTCTGAAGCCTCCTCCCAGCTGGCGTCCACTGTTCTGAGGTCCTCCGTGAAGGTGTGGCGCCTAGTAATACGAGGACGTCTCTGTTTGCGCTTTCCTCGTGTTGGCCTCCATGTCATCGCAACTCTTGGTATGCGTAGTTCATTTTGTCGTAGAACATGTCCCGCAAACCTCATGCGACGCTCTGTCACAACCTCACTAAGTGTTCGACTCCCAGTTCGGCAAAGAATTTCCTTGTTTGAGACCCGATCTGTGTAACTCCCAAAATCCGTCTCAGCCATCTCTGTTGAGCCACATTTAGCCTTTTCTCAATTTTGACAGATGACTTCCATGTCTCACATGCATATGTAGCAGTTGGAATGACGATTTCAGCATTACTATTCATGGTCAATGACAATACATGAATCAATCCCAAAAATTAAACAATTTAGTCAGTCAATTAGTAATAATTAATTAATTTTGTTTAAGTTTAGAAGAAAAGGGACTAAACCCTACCACCTTGAGATGAACGGCAATATTTAGCTCTTGTTTCCCTTAGAAAAGCTTTGTCTTTATTTATTTATATATGTTTTGTTTGTCGTTGGGTTTATGCACATTCTTCTCAGAACGAGACACGATACACTGAAATGGTTACAGACATATTAAAACACTTGTTATGGGTGTGTGTATGATCGTGTTTCTATTGGCTGAATAGATTCTGATGTAACCGCGAGTAAGAGCCTCGGGCTATAAATAGATACGTGTGAACGGCTGATGGAAGTCAGAGGGAAACTTGAAGTTAGAGCCAAAGAGGCAGAAGCGTTTTAACACTCAGCTACCGCGTCTCATAAGCTGTGTATATATTGTCAATCAACATACCAACAAAACCCAATAAAACCAATCTTTAATTTTCTCTCTCTTTCTCTCTATATATAAGGCCTTCTGTAAACAATGCTAAACACAACAGCACATCTAACACAAGATAATGACAACAAGAGCTTCAATAAGCAAAGTGGCGGTTTAATGACAAATACATGAAAAAGCTAATACAAAACAATTGGCTACATCAAATTCAAATGCTTTTTTGTGCTTAACAGAACTGCCTAACTAAACATTACTAGCTACATTTTCGAGGACTCACAAGGTACCACAGTCCTTATGCCTTGCTGTTGTGGACTCTACTGTCCCTTTTAACACACTGTCTCTCGCCCGTGAAGGCTTTCGGTCACATGACCATAATACTGGTCATATTTGCGTGTACTAGCAGTAAAGTCCCTTGTTCAACAGCCGTTGACCCTTGTTCAACAGCCGTTGACCCGTTGACCTGTGTCATTGGCCTGAGTCGTGTGTATCAGTAGGCCTCACATACATTAACCCTTTCGGTCCGCCGCTGGAGTTACTACAATATATATATGCTTGGAGATTTTGGACGATAACTGCAGAGCTAGAGAGGAGAATCCTAGCAATGGAATTGAGCTGCTATAGAATGACCATAGGGATCACATACAAAGACCTAGCAGTTTGAGTTACAACCAACCAATCAATCAATCTACAACACCACAATAAAACCTATGTCTATATTTTTTAATATGCATGCTTGCGAGTCTAAGACGCTAATAGCAGAACTTGAAAGGAGGATCGCAGCAATAACACTGAGTTGCTTTGGAAGAATCCTAGGTATCACATTCAAGGACCGCAACATAACTGCCCCACAATGACCCGATGACCACTGTAAACAAAAAACGCAAGCTTAAACTTTGTGGCCATATCAAAAGGTCCACAGGGCTCGGACACCAGTGTGCGATTCATCAGAGATACACAACTGAACCTTCTGTCTTTCAATTAAGAACACCGAAGACGTATCGGGCTCGAAATTAGCATGATTGGCTCTAAATCCTGCAAGTGTAAGTTATTTCTTTAACTTTCTTTGACAAGAGTTCTTTACTCAAATCGTGTGCATGTTACTAGCATTTTAAAACATCACAAAATGGATCAAAATTTCTTGAATTTCACGCATCTGTTGGCATGTACAGTACTTTTAAAATTGGTCTCTTGATATTTGACTGAAACAAAAAGTCTTATTTTTTTTCTGTCTTGGAAACCGATCCTACTTTTGAGATTATTTTTGGGGGAATTCTCTCGATCTGTTTACTACTGATCTTACAATCTCTTCTTTTGTTTTCATGCAACCACAATTCATTGTCCCATATGGTCAATGTTCTTCAACTTATCCATCTCCGCCCCCCCTCCCCCCGCCATCATGTCTCTCTCTGGTTCTCTCTCTCACACTCTCTCTTTCTCCTTACTGCGTTAATCAGTGCATTCTCGCCACCTAACCTAATTGTCCACCTTCCTCTCACTCTCTCTCTCTCTCTACAGACACACACACATACTGCCCCTTGGCACCCTCCACTCTTACTCGACTCGACACATACTTAGCGCCCGGTTACACTATTTCAGCAATTGAACGTCTCTCTCTTTCTCTCTCTCTCTCTCTCTCTCTTCCCCATCATTCCGAGAGAAGCCTTAATATATTTAAGTTTTTTTTTTCGAACGATTGTTCTAGTGCTCGCCAGAAAGAGAGACAACAATGAAAATAAAAGTAAGAGAGGGGGAGGCAGGGGAGATAAGAAGTACGGGAGGAGTTTTTTTAAATGTCAGGGCTCTCATACCATATGTCATACAAGAAAATTTCTCATCCATGTCACAATGCCAAGTGTAGTCTAATTTTGAATCCAATCATCAACCTGATTCAGACTCGTTTTGAAAAACAAAATAGACTGATTGTTAGTAGTTTTTTTTTTTAAGTTACATCTGATGAGCCAATGTTTAATTGTATACCAATGTCCAGTGGTATGTCAATGTCCAGCGGTATGCCAAGGTCCAGTGGTATGCCAAGGTCTAATGTTATGCCAGTGGTATACCAATGTTAAAAGGTATGCCACTGTGCAATGGTATGCCAACTTTCAGTGTTATGGCATTGTCGAGTGGTATGTCAATGTCCAGTGATATGCCAATGTCTGTGGTATGATAATGTCCAATGGTATGCTAATGTCCAGTGGTATGATAATGTCCAGTGTTATGCAATTTCCAGTAGTATAACACTGGTATGATAATGTCCACTGGTATGCCAATGTCCTGTGGTATAATAATTTCCAGTGGTATGTCAATGTCCAGTGGTATGCTAATGTTTATTGGTATGCCGGGATCTTTGCTATGTTAAGAAATCTTATCTTATATAATACAGCCGTTACTTCAAAAAAACGAATGATTTCCTTTACATAATTCTACTCTAATATGTGGGAACTCAAAGCTGTAAAATCGTAAACTTCCTGTTTACACATCTCTTGGGACGTTGACGCGTACACCACGTGATACTGCTGATAAGAAAGCTAACCAAAACATGCAGTTACATTCAAATATGCAGGGAAGTGACGAGTACGCTATTCTGCCTCAACGTGGCGCTCGTGTGGAGACGACCATTAGAGGAAGTGGTTAGGCTAAATGAATAGCAAAACAAAACTCCCGCGGGGGTGACCACGGGTAGGCAAGAGTTTACCCATTGCACAGAGCGGAGTTGAAAGATAGCCCTCACGACCCTGTCGATAATCCATGCGCCGTTCCTCAAGGGACAATTACACTAATGGCGATTCCTCCGCGGTTAGCTTGGTACAACATAGGAAAATGGCGGAGGTCCCTGGTGCACTCGGCCTTCGGCCATGTCTAGCCCATGCGCCCGGGGTGCCAGATGCATCGGAAATAGCAATGCTTTACATAGGCATTGACTTGGGTCTCTTCCAGACAGAACGGTGGTTCAGAAATTTTTTTTATTATTTTTTTTTGCTGTTTGACACTCAAACAGGTTTTTTTTCAAACTTAGAGCTCGAAGCTTACTTGTTACATGTTACTTACAGTTACGCTCATGTGTCCCTTCTCCTGTTAGTGAGAAAAGTTCTACCGGACCCAATATCTGTACCACAAGTGAAGACCAAGAGTTGGACAGGTTGTCATAGTCTATTTGAGACTCATGCCATTAGAAGCATTTTATGGGTACTGGAGTGCTTATATCCATTGCAACTTCCGGCAATGTAAACTTTACGGTTGACTACACATTGATGTTTCAAATCCAATTTACGTTTTTTTTTTTTACAATACTTGTATCAACTCACTCTGTAAAAAGTTTGAACATGATTTTTTTTCAATATAACATTTTTTTGATGAAGTTAAGACCCATTAAACATGACAAGAAATGTATTCAGTTCATTAACCAATTAGAAAATTAATTGTTGGTAATGAATGGAAAGAAATGTGTACTTAATTTAGGTGGTGGTATAAGCTGAATTAGTCCCCTTTATAGGTCACCGCTTTAAAGTAAGTTTGAAACAAACAATAGATAACTATACAATCTTCTATATTCATAAGCGCCTCACTAGCAGAGTGGTTAGTATTTCGGCTTGAGGAGGCGTGAGCCATGAGTTTGGATTTGGGTGGTTCCCCCTTTTATTTAAAAGTTTCATTAGAGCCGATTACCTTCCATTCTGTCTGCATTTATAAGTATTACCAGCTTCCACCACCACTACCTCTTCCGCCTCCTTTGAATGCCAGCACCACCCTCGCAAAATGTGTCAACTCTTTGAAGCCAATGTTTATTTAACAAAAGCCGTGGTATATTTGACAAGATGGGGAAGACAACCCCGACACAGGAATGAGTTATGGCCCCTGGGTAATCCACTTATATTCAACGGCCCCCGCCATTTTGTGTCGATCGTCCAGCAGACGTCAATCACGAGATTTAGAGGGACACCCAATAAATGGCGTCCTTGTGGCAGAGGTGAAAGTGTTTACGCGCGAGAAAGAACGAAAGAGAGAGAGAGAGAGAGAGAGAAAGAGAGAGGAGAGATAAAGTGAGAGAGGACAGAGAAAGAGGACTATCTATCTATGGCTACCTGGTCTTGCGGTTTCCTCGCTGGACTGTCGTTCAGATTTATCGATGGTCCCGGGTTCAAACCCTGCCCGCTCCCATCCCCCGTCGTTCTGCGGGAGGTTTGGACTAGGAAGTAATTATCTTAAACTCTGAAGGAACATCCGAAACATGTAAAACATTTTACAAACAAACATTTTTTTACTATCTATCTATCTAATCTATCTATCTATCTATCTATCTATCTATCTATCTATCTATCTATCTATCTATCTATCTATCTATCTATCTATCTATCTATCTATCTGTCTTTCTTTCTATCTATCTATCTATCTATCTATCTAGACGCCGGGGACAATGTTGGTTGCAATGGATGACCAGAGTCTTTCTGTGGGCCGTGTCCTGCTCTAGGGTGCTCCACAGCACTCTATCTCGACTACCTGCTGATGATGGTTATTTTTGTCTAGATGAGGCAAAATATGTAGGTCGCAGCTGTGGCTGCGTAACCACGTGAACAACTTCACTCCTCTAGACTAGATTCGCCTTTGCGATTTTACCATCTACCCATCCTTGCGTACGTTCGCCATGTCCTAGCTCTATAATTGTTTCATTAGAAATGAACATTTTCATCTAATGTTAAAAAAAAATGTGAAACCCAGCAGACGTCTTAGAAACTCTATTTTTTTAAACGAAACAATGAACAGATCAACTTTGTCGAGTGTCAAGCTCAATAATTGTCACGTCTGCTAGAAATTATAAATGTTATAACAAGGTTATCCCCCTTGCATTAAACAAAAAATGGCATCTCTGCGAGTCCATCTCCTCCCATTTATTGAAATGTTGAGACATTAGATTCCAACAGGATTGAAAGAGTCTTAGGCTCCCTGCCTTAATGATGTGCAGAGCAGGGGAGTTAGTGGTGAGATTCTTGATATAGTGGATAGTGGAATAGTTAAGTGTGTGTGTGTATGTTTAATAAAAGTTAGTGGTATCGTTGGACCCTCATGTTATATCCTTATTTCATCTAGCCATTATACCATCATATTAAAACAAAATGTTATCATGCTATCAATTCATCATACCAACATGTCATCATACCATCACGTCATCATATCAACATGATACCATGGTATCTTGTCATATACCATCATATCAACAGATCAGCATGCAATATTTTCATCATACCATCATTTCATCATACCAACATGTCATTTAACCATCATTTCATTACGTCATCGTGCCATATCTTCATTATACCATTATGTCGTTACATCAACATATGTTCATAACATAATGTCATCATACTAACATGCATTCATGCTTCTATATCATCTTTCATATTTCGTCATACCACCATATCATCATGCCATATTTTTATACCATTATGTAATCATACCAACATGGTATCATGCCATCATATTATTATAACATCATACCATCATGTCATATTTTCAGCATACCATCATGCCATCATACGAACATATATTAACATCATCATGTCATCATACCATCATCATACTACCATGTCATCATACGTCATGTCATATTTTCATCGTACCATCGTTTCATCTTACCATCATGTCACCATTCTAACATGCCATCAAACCATCATTTCACAATATTATTATGTTATAATATTAGGATGCAGTCACAACATGACATCATGACATCTGTTGATATCAACTTGTAATCCTGTCATTATATAGATCTACAAGATGTACGATACTCTTGAGTCAATCTTCATCTATTCGTAAATTCTTTTATTAGTAGTTAAAAAGTATCAGCTTTGGGAAACTCTGTGATAAGTTTGTTTAGTAGTAGTGTAGTGTACTACACCCGCTGAAGTCGGACGGTATCTATTAATTCTTATCTTATCTTATAAAATACAGACGTTACTTTCAAAAAGAAAATGATTACGTCTAGTCAAGCATGTTAATCAATGACTTAATTTCAGCCAAGTCACTGGTTTTCCTGCCTGACTCAAGCAACCCATTCCATGCTCTAATATCGCTGGGGAAGAAGTTAGCACTATAACAGAGAACCAGAACACTTGCAATAACCAAATAATTTTGTTTTGGTTGTTTGTGTTTTTAAAACAGCTGTTCCCTACGTACACCCGATGTATAAGCGCAGTAGCCTATTGGGAAAAAAAAATGAATACGTCATCGCCAAACTGTCTGGATGCTCATTCGCCGAAATAACCGTATAGCACAGGGGTTCTCAACCTGTGGTTTGCGACCCCCCTTGGGGGTCGATTGACGATTTGCCAGGGGTCGCCTAAGACCATTGAAAATATGGACTGCTATTGTCTATTCTTCTATTGCTGTATGTGTGTGTGTGGGGGGGGGGTCGCGGCAGAGTGGGGGATTGTAAAAAGGGGTCGCCGAGCATAAAAGGTTGAGAGCCGCTGGTATAGCACATTAACTGATTTTATCGCGCCCAGTCGTTCTAGAAACCCCCAACACCGACCTGTGACGTGGCAACCTGTGTAGACCAATAGTTCGTTGCCAACTGTCTTTCTCTATTCCTGTCTTTTGCCTTGGATATAACCTCTTTGTACACAGACACACACACACACACACATACATACATACATACATACATTACATACATACATACATACATACATACATACATACATTACATACATACATACATACATACATATATACATACATACATGCATACATACATATATATATATATATATATATATATAAACATAATACATACATACATACATACATACATACATACATACATACATACATACATACATACATACATACATGTTTACACACACACACAGATACACACACACATACATACTGGCACACATACATACATACATACATACATATATACATATATAAACCTCTTGGTAGCTTCGACAAGAGTAAGTAATGCATGGGAGATAATTTTAACAAATATTTCTTTGCCACTAGCAACACTTTGTTTGATAAACAACTATAAATAGAGAAGAAGAGTTTGTTTTATACTCGTTATCTATCCATAGAGTTGATAAGTTGCGAGCTTCATGTTAAGTCTTCTACTGTGAATTAATTATTGAATTTAAAAATCACGAAGTACAATGTGTGTTGTTTTTATCATTTCGACTTTAAAAAGAAAAAAGCTCTGCTGGTTCCTCACCCATACCGGAATTTCCAAAAAATGCAATATTGGATATTAGGTCATAGCACTGAAAATAACAAGGCGTATACCTCTTAAGAATGGACGGGCCTGTCATTGACAGAGGTTCTGTCCAAGGCATAGACAGGAATAGAGGGAGAGACGGTTGACAAAAATCGTGTGTGGTGCCCCCAAACGGTCCAACAGACTAAAGGATAGTGGAAGGTGAGGGGGGATAACATAAGCAAGTCCATTGTAACGGGGATTTATATAACCCACGAGTTTGTCAGACACAATAAGGGGGGTCTTTCTTTTTTGTTTTTATTCAGTTTAAATCTCAATCAATTACAAGACCACACAAGACAAAGGTGTTAATGAATCTACGTCCAGACTTTACAACACGGTCAGCATTATCCAGAAGTTGTATATACACCATATTCATTTCGAATGAGGGCTGCAATTAAGGTCCTCCGAAAGAAAAAGGCAACCGTTATTCATTCCTGGTTAATTAGATTGTCCAAGTTCCACAGAAACTTTCCAATACATTTTAAATCGTAAACAAATCAGCAGTAAAAGGGGTCCTTTGACTACTGATCGTGAAGAATAATAAGGCTTGTCTTCGAGTCCGAAGGTTAATGAGGAATGTGGTATTTCCTGTGGCTACTCAGCCCAGCTGTGACCTAAATATTTTGCCACATACAGGGCAAGCATAACCATTGTCCGACGGTGATCGGTTAAGATTTGCCGTCTATCTGTCCTCGGCAGCGGATTTTCTTTTGGTCTCTTTTGTGTATCCTGCGGCCTGTGTGAATGACATCCAGCTGTCTCATTCTGAGGGCCGCATGCAGCCAGGTGCTCTCTTCTATGTCAGCAAAGGAAATTTGGCGCCTAAGCTGGCCTTGAAAGCCTTTCCGTGGGGGCACCTGTTTTACGCCGACCACTTCTTAGCTCACCAAAAAAAAAAAAGACTGCTTTTTGCATACGTTCGTCTCCCATACTGGATACGTGCCCTGCCCAGCGTAACTGTAGAACCATTAGAAGTCCCTCTATACTGTCCATACCGCCGTTCGCAAGAACATCGCTGTTTGTAGTGAGGTCCTGCCACCGTGTGTCCATGATGGAGCTCAAGCATCTTTGGCGAAAGCGTTCAGGTAGTCTTAGTTGCTTCCTGTATAATATACATGTCTCGGATCGTGAATAAAACAGAGTCATTAACCCACCAACAGTCTTCTCAAGGATTGTTTTTATGTTTCTGTTTAATAATGTAGACATGTTGTTGTTTTTTTATCTTAGGCAACAAAGATGCATCATGGCACTGTGTACCGTGTGGGTTACCTCAGTTTACATCAGGACTGTTTGATTCCTTTGATGCGGACACTTCTAACCCATACAACATCCTAAACACCATCACAAAACAAACTCACCAACCACTAACCAGATCCACTCCTGTTAAACCTAAATCTACTAAAATTAATACAGCAGCCTCACTAGACAGACCTGCTAAAGAAGTAATACCAAAATACCTTAAAACCTTAGTAATAAATTTTCAAACATTAGGAACAAAACAGCAGACTTAGAAATTTTATTAGAATGTGAGAAACCAGACATAATTGCAGGAACAGAAACTTGGCTACATCCTGAAATTTATAATGCAGAAATTTTCAATAGTGATTATGAAATTTTTAGAAAAGATAGGGCAGATAATCATGGAGGAGTTCTTTTAGCAATAAAAAACACTCTTATAGCAGAAGAAATTACCTTACCTAACTCAAAAAATATAGAATCTACATTTTGTAAAATTAATACAACCTCAACATCCCTAATAATAGGCAGCATTTACAGACCACCAAATTCTAGTTTAGAATACATGCAGGAACTATGTAATCAGATTACTACACTTAAAGAGACAAATAAAAATGCAGTTTTTTTGGATTATGGGTGATTTCAACCTACCTGATATAAATTGGAAAACACTAACCATAGATAAACACCAAAACCTTAAGGACATAAATGAGCTTTTCATAGAAACTTTACACAACCTAAGTTTAGATCAAATAATTAAAAAGCCAACTAGATTAAACAACACATTAGATCTCTTCTTAACCAACAGACCTGGATTAGTAGTTGATTATGATATTATCCCTGGTCTATCAGACCATGAGATCATAAAAATACACAGTCAGATAAAAGGAGTAGCCAATACAAAACCCAAAAGAAAAATCTTACTCTGGAATAAATGTAACCTAACACAACTACACCAAGCTGCATTAAACTTTCAACAAACATTCTTATTAGAAAAAGACATTAACCAACCAGTCGATGACCTCTGGAATTTCATTAAAAACCATCTAAAAAGCATTATAGAAAATAATATACCAACTAAATACACATGAAACAAATTAAATAAATGCTGGTTTAATAATAGACTAAAGAAGCTTTGTAAACAGAAGGAAAACCTATATAGAAAATTTAAAGAAACCAAGGCAGAAAGAGTTTACAAAAGTATATAAAAATTAAAAACCTAAACCAAAAAGTAAGCAGACAGCTGCAGAGTGAATACATAAACAATGTAATATCTAAAGATAAAAAAACAAAAACCTATGGTCATAAATTAAGTCTAAGAAAATGGAAACAACAGGCGTAGCGCCATTAAAAGATGAACATAACATAATACATAATGATAATGAAACTAAAGCAAACATCCTAAACAAATACTTTGCATCAGCATTCTCAGCCCCAGGAGACAAAGACATAATTCTTAATTTGAACCAAGTAGACAACATAGAAGATTTAGTAGTACAAGAAAATGGAATTCAAAAACTATTAGCCAACACCAAACCAAATAAAGCGTCTGGACCTGATGGTATTCCAGCTAGATTACTCAAAGAACTAAGCAATGAGCTAGCCCCAGTGTTCAAAATACTCTTTCAGGCATCGCTTAACCAGGGCAGAGTACCAAAGGACTGGAAAGAAGCTAATGTCACCCCCCTATTTAAAAAAGAAGAAAAATAGATCCAGGAAACTACAGACCAGTATCACTTACCAGCATCACATGTAAAATCCTAGAACACATAATATGTAGCAACATCATAAACCACTTAGACAAACATAATGTCCTCACCCCATACCAACATGGCTTTAGGAAATATAGATCATGTGAAACACAACTAATAGGACTAATTGATGATTTTTCAAAAGGTTTAGATAATAGTGAACAAATAGATGCTATCTTACTAGATTTTTCCAAGGCTTTTGACAACGTTCACCACCATAGTTTGGTTAAAAAATTAAAATATTTCGGCATTAATGGTCCACTGCATCAGTGGATTAAAGATTTTCTGATAGGGAGAGAACAAACTGTAATAATAAATGGCTCTGAATCAACACCAATAACAGTAAACTCAGGTGTACCTCAAGGAACAGTCTTGGGTCCACTACTATTTTTAATTTACATAAATGATTTACCAAATTGCATTTGTTCAGGAACAAAAGTCAGATTATTTGCAGACGATTGCATAATATATAGAACAATAAAAACAATACAAGACACAGATATTTTACAAAGAGAATTAGATGAATTACAGAAATGGGAATCAAATTGGAGCATGTCTTTCCACCCAGAAAAATGTCAGTTGTTAAGAGTAACAAAAAAACTAAAACAAATTAATTCCACTTATCTTATTCATGGCAAACCAGTAACACAGACTAGAAACGCAAAATACCTAGGTGTTATAATAAATGAAAAACTGTCATGGAATCCACATATTGATGAAACTATAAAAAAATCCAACAAAGCATTAGGGTTTATTAAAATAAATTTCTATAAATCAAATAAGAACATCAAACTAAAATGTTATTTAACCTTGGTTAGGCCAATAATAGAATATGCATCCACCGTTTGGGACCCCTCAACTCAAGAAAACATTAAGAAACTGGAACAAACACAAAATAGAGCAGTGAGATTCATAACAAACGAATATTCACATTTGACTAGAGTAACACCATTAGTAATATCACTAAATTTAGGAAGCCTTCAGGACAGTAGACTCAAAAGTAAAGTAGCAATTATACATAAAACACTGAACCATAATCTTCAAATACAAAAACAAAATCTAATAAAATACTCTGAAAGACACAAAAATAAAGGAACATTCCTCGTCCCATATGCTAGGACAAATTTGTACAAATACTCCTTCTTCCCTAGTGCTATTAGAGCATGGAATGGGTTGACTGAGCTAGCCAGAAAAACCAGTGACTTGGCAGAATTTAAGTCATTGGTTAATATGCATGACTAAATGCATGACGCGTAGGACGTAATCATCTTCTTTTTTGAAGTAACGTCTGTATTATATAAGATAAGATAAGATAAGATCTGTAGAAGATTACACATTGCCAAAAACACACAAGACAAAACATTACGTTCCATGTTTTCACAACAATTAAGATTAAAATTGTTCAAACTTGATGATCATCAGGTTGTGTATTGTTCTTTGTTGAAGCCACATCTCCTTACACATGTATATTCCTTGTGTTCACATCTCTAAGGAACGAGGTCCTTGAACTTGGGATCCTTTTGAAAGTAACTGTCTTTAGTTTCTCTGGAAACCTACAATTCCGAGAAACCTAATGTTTTACAGAGCTCATCTGTCTGTCTGTCTGTCTGGCCAAAACATTTACGTGATTTCTCCGACACCAATCGAGCATCAAGCTGAAATTTTGCTCAATTATTTCTTTTACCTGAGAACACAAGAAACAATTTAAAAAAATTAACCAAGTAGCTAATTAATATTGGTAATAAATTACTTTTTTATCTCAAACAAGAGAACGAAATTGTACTGACTGAAGTAGTGGTATAAGCTAAATTAATCACCTTTATATTAGGCTGCTGTCTAAATGTTTCAACGCAAACATGAAATAGAAACATGGACTCTTCAATAGCAGAGTGGTTTCCGTGTTGGCTGGAGAAGGCTTTACACCACAAGTTCGAATTCAGATCGTTCCCTCCCCCTTTTTGTTTTTTTAAAGTACTTTTTTTTTTTAATGCGATCACCCAAATACCCATTTCTTTCTTCCGTACCAATTTCAAACTGGTCCAGACGAGTGATAAGGTCATAGTGTCTTAAGAACGCTAAAAGCATGAAATTGCGCTAAACAACAAACAAATTGTAAAAAATGGTAAAAAAATATTTCTAATCGCACATTTTTATTATTGTTTGTATGAATCTATTACAAATGTAATGACATGACTGATTCAGACTGATTTGTACACGTTAATATAAGCTTTGTATTTTGCTTGTTGTTATTGTGTTTACTAACTGACAGGTAAGAAATCATTTCGATTGTAAATGTTTTATGTCTAACGATGTAACCTTGAGTCTAGGGTAATCATCGCTTACAATGTTGCTGAGCATCAGTCATCATCATACTGCTCCATTGGCTGAAATGTCCAAGAATAAAGTTTAATGCATAAAGGCCGCAGCCGAGTCTCTGTCCGTAATAAGATGATGTCGTCTTGAATTCCAAACACCAACTGATTAATGACAATAAGCATACACCGAAAGCAATCCGCGACGTCATTAAATGTCGCGTTCAGAGTCCGTAACTATGGTGCGTCCCTGTACTAAGTGCGTAACAACAGTTTATGTTTAATTCAATCAATAGAACGCTGGATACAATAATGAAAGAAAATAAAACAACTTAATTAAAATACTATAATGTTCAACGTTTTGTTTTAAATAATACAAAACATTTAATTTCAATTATCAAATAAATGAAGCCAGTTTCTTGAGATTACTGCTGTGTATAGTGTACACCAAATGAAATGTATGCTAGAAAAGTATATAATTCAAATTTAATAATCTCGAAACAGGTAAACACATTTTTGGCAACAAAGTTCAGTTTAGCGTCCTTAATATTAATTAGTTTATTCTGAAAATCCACAATCCGTTAAAAACTCAACAGTGCAGTGACTCACTAGTAAGTTCCAATTGGGAGTCCTTAGTGACTCGACAGTGTATTTAAAAGTTGGAACGAATATAGGTTAGACGAATAACAGACTAGAGACGAAGATATTTATGTTTATGAAACTTGACGTGATCTGTATCCTTATTTCTATATGTGTTTTAAAAGAAGGCCGGATTATCTTATTCTAAATATGATTTATTTGTTCTGTGGATGATTTTTATGAAAGAACTCACAGATAACATCTCAAGTTAGCAGATTGTTCAACATCTACAATGCTCAACTTAATGGACCTCATTCACCAATCGTAAACAAACAACATCTACCCACGTGATAATATTGATAAAACAATGAAAATTACGTATCACGTGACAGCCTTTATGGATTGCGTAATTTGTATAGAAGAGATAGAGAACCACGTGGCGAAATGTTGTTGTTTACGATTGGTGAATGAGGCCCATTACCAACCAGCCAACAACAACTATACATATTATGTATAGTATTTCATACCAATTTTAAACTGTATTTGTAATTTATTTCCCTTGGTGGAAAAGATCGCGTTCATAGGGGACTACATAATCACTATATGCCAGACATACAGGAAATCATAATCTACTTATATCTAGTCCACCAAATTCCTCATGAGCTCAATCTTGGTCTGATGACAAGTAAACATCTGGAAACCTGTGAAGGTGGGTTCTCTACTAATGATTTGGAAAAAGCGGTCATAGTAAAAGTTCCTTTCAGCCTGTATACAATAGCGCAGGACACGTGACTTATACACAACGTGATAATGACTGAGTGATGTACAGGAACATAGTCTGCGTTGATTAGCCCAGTTCTAAGTACACATTGTTGGATATTTCTTCTTCTACTTCTTCTTCTAGCCAGCTTTATTGCTGCTGAGCTGTGAGCTCTTTTGCAGACTGTGCCAAGGAAAAAAAATGTGTGCTGTTTTCTTCAGTTGTTCAGCACTGCCGTACAGGGTGTTGGTTATGTTGGGCTGTAGTGGAAGTAGGGTCTGCCTAAGGTGGATTAGGGAGGGGCATTCAAAGAGGATATGGTTTACGGTTTCAAAGGGGTGGGCGCAGTGTCTGCAAAGGGGGAGTTGTGTGGAGTTTATTTTGTTCAGGTGGTAATGTAATAGTGGTGTGTCTCCTGTTCTTAGTTGGAAGATTGTAGATTGTTCTTTGCGGGGGAGGAAGTTAATACTGTCCAGTTTGTTAGGCATAGTCATTTCTTTGTACATGGCTCTGCCTGTGTTTCCTGATGCCCATTGGTTGAGCCACTCCTCTTTGTGATTGTTGACTAACATTGACCTTAGGGTGAGGTAGTTAACAGGTCTATCTGGTTGTTCCATAGATGAACCTGCATTTGATAGCTTATCTGCCTTTTCATTTCCCATGATGCCAATGTGTCCAGGGATCCACTGTAGTCTGATATTGATATTTAATTTTGATATCATCTGATGGATTATCGCAATGAGTGTTGCCAACTCTCTTGGGCTGTTTGAGGTGCTGCTGTTAAGTGCTTGCAGAGTAGATTAGGAGTCTGTAAAGACAACAATATCTGATGGTGGTTGCACTCCTTCATATAACATTGTTCGTCGGACATAAAAACAGTTACAATAGGAATTCATGCTTGTCTGCTGGTAAATGTACCAACAAAAACACTTAGCATTGTGTTTCTCGGAATTTTCGGGCTTCCATAGAAACTAAAGGACAGTTCCTTTCGAAAAAATCTCAATATCAAGGACCTCGTTCGTTCGGCATGTGTAACAAATGTGTACGTACATGTGTGTACTGTTGTGTCGTGTCTACTGTCGTGCGCATCTAGAGTTGCTTCTTGTGTGATGTTTTCTTTAATGGGCGGTGCGCTAGTTACTAAGGACGCGCTATGTTGATGTCATTGCTTTATTGCTTCTGTTGTGTTTGTGCTGATGGAGGATTTTTTGCTGGAGCTTTTTTTTGTGTTTTTTTTCCCCAGTATTGGGTAAGTTAGTTTATTTTGATTTATTCTTAGCGTTGCAGTTTTAAAATCGTAATATAATATTGTGAATGGCGGTGTCAAAGAATGTGTATTATTTCTTGTTTAGGGACGCAGGCTTGGGACTCTGTTATAGTCAAGCCTGATTTGTTTTGGTATGGTCCGTGTATCCATGGCGTTGGGTGTGGGCTTCGCGAGCCCTGATCGAATTGTGGCACCGAGCTTAAGGTGTGCTATATCTTTTTTGAATAAATATGTATAACTTGTAGTTGCCCTTGTGAATAATATTAATATTTATTCTTCATTTATGCCACATCATATCATTACTCCATTAAACCTTTGCTTTGTTATATGCAATCTCGTTATTGACTAGTAGACGTTACTATTTGTATTATTCGTTCTTTTGGTAATTATCCCATAAGTTGTTTGTTAGACTGTTAGGGGTGCCCATGCAGACGAGCCACGACTGAAGTCCAACCCCGACAGGAAGTTAATAATCAGCGTTCGGTTGGGAAACCAGGCATGGCAAGTCATACCCTTGACCTGTTATCCCACCTACAACAGAGAACAATAGACAAGCTAATCATCATTAAGTTTGAACAATTTCTGGCCAATGTTAACTTCAATTGTTGTAAAAACATGGAGCTAACGGTTTAGTCTTATGTGTCTTTTTTTTGGCAATGTAATCCTCTATTGAATTAAAAAAAAAGGTGTAAAAAAATAATGAGTGAGAGATTTAGAGATAAAGAGAGAGAAAGAGAGAGAGAAAGAGAGAGAGAGAGAGAGAGAATAACATAAGGAGAGTGAGAGTGAGAAAGATGGAGACAAAGAAACAGAGTTAGTGACAGAGAGAGAGAGAGAGAAAGAATGAGGTGAGTGTGTGAGTGAGAGAGAGAAAGTGAGAGTGAGGTTAAGAATCGAGAACGTGGGAGAATGAAAGAGGGTGTGATAGAGTGAGTTAAGAGTGAGAGACGAGTGAGATAGAGGCGTGAGAGAGAACTAAAGCGAGAGAGAGAGAGAGAACGAAAGAGAGAGAGAGAGTAAAAGTGTGTGAAAGGTCTGTGAGAGATATTAAAATAGAGAACAAGTTAACTTAGAATTTAATTAAGTGTCAATCCATGTGGGAGTTGTCTGCCCCTGGTAGAAAAGCTTAAATGTGCAGACGTAATTCACGTGTGACTTCCCCTGGAGACTCATTGACCAATCACACTGGTCGAAGTTTAACAGAAGAAATATAATACCACAATCCATAATTTTGTTCCCAATTTTTTTTTCAACCACTTATAGTGCGATTCCTCAAATTCTCTCAAATCTTTCAGCGCCTCACGCCTCTCGCTTCCCGCCTCTCAAAAAATGTATATGCATTGTACATACAAATGAAATGAGTCGCCAAAAACCAGTGCATCCCACGGCAATGAGTCTCAAAATGTTTGGAATAGACGAGGTATCTCAACAAACACAAAGCTAGGGGTCTATCGAGTTGTCATCCTCCCTACATTGCTCTATGCCTCAGAAAACATGCAAAAAAACATACTTCAAAAAAGAAGATGATTACGTCCTACGCGTCATGCATTCAGTCATGCATATTATACAATGACTTAAATTCTGCCAAGTCACTGGTTTTCCTGAATAGCTCAGGCAACCCATTCCATGCTCTAATAGCACTAGGGAACAAGGAGTATTTGTACAAATTCGTCCTAGCATATGGGATGATGAATGTGTCTTTATCTTTGTGTCTTTCTGAGTATTTTTATTAAATTTTGTTTTTGTATTTGAAGATTGTGGTTCAGTGTTTTATGTATAATTGCTGCTTTACTTTTAAGTCTTCTGTCCTGAAGGCTTTCTAAATTTAGTGACTTTACTAAACGTGTTACTCTAGTCAAATGTGAATATTCGTTTGTTATGAATCTCACTGCTCTATTTTGCGTTTGTTCCAGTTTCTTAATATTTTCTTGAGTTGAGGGATCCCAAACAGAGGATGCATATTCTTGGCCTAACGAAGTTTAAATAACATTTTAGTTTTATGTTCTTATTTGATTTATAGAAATTTCTTTTAATAAACCCTAATGCTTTGTTTGATTTTTTTATAGTTTCATCAATATGTGGATACCATGACAGTTTTTCATTTATTATAACACCTAGGTATTTTGAGTTTTTAGTCTGTGTTACTGGGTTTGCCTTGTCTCTGAAAAATACTGAATGTTAAATGGCAAGAAAAAATACCCAGATATTTAAGTTCTCCGAAAAGCGCGCACGCCAAGCATCCACACAATCCTGATGCAGACCCAGCTTCGATTGTGGCAGATGATGTAAAGGTTATCTTTTTTTTTTGTGGCCCACTGTTAACAAGGGTGCCATATGGTCAGCACAACGACTAGCCGCCTTTGATTTTCCCCAACTAATGTCAGGTACCCATTAGAGCTGGGTGGACTCAGAGGCGCAAAACTGAACCCGAAATGAAAAATCCAAAGTTTTCACCAGGATTCGAACCTGAACCCCTGTTCAGAAGCCACGAGCTTTACCACTTAGCCAAAGCGCCTCCGCACATTCAGTGGGAGGTGGATAAATGTTCTATTGTGACAATCCTTTTGGAAAGTTTTGCAAGCAGGAAGTGGCATAGATCAACTGTTTTAAATGTCTTTATCGTTAATTCAAATCTTTAAATATATTCTTATTGGATGGCTTCCTGATCACGTGGTACCAAATTGTCGCCGTGGTGGTCCATGGTTAGGACCCTGCCGATGCCATTTCTTGCCGTCTTTTAGAAGGTAATAATCTTCATTTAAAGACCACATCACAAACCAAGAGATTAGAGACAGCGTTACTGCAGCGATTGGACACCAGGATGACCTGCTAACTATCGTAAAAAAACGCATGCTAAAAATCTATTACAAGGTCTTCGGGGCTCGTAAAGACCTTCATTCATGAACAGTACCAGGAAAAAGAAGAAGAGGCAGACAGAGAAAGCGTTAGGAAGAAAACATAATAGAATGGACGGGTCTGCTATTGAAAAAGGCTCTAACTAAGGCGAACTACGGAGAGGAATGGAGAAAGATGGTCGACGAGTCTTGCATGGTGCCCCAACGGTCCCACAGACTAAGGGATAGGTAAAGGTAAAATCTTCATTTCTGAACAAAAAGTATTTTTTGTCAAAAGTTTGGAATGATTTTTTTAAGATGAAATTATTGCATTCAAAATGTTTATAGTTTTCAATTTTTCTTTGGGTGAGATAATCTCGCACCTAAAATGTCCTTTACGTTTAGAAATGTTTTAAATATTCCCAACTATTCCCACATCGTCCTAGTTTAAAAGAATGATCATATTGTTTGAGGAATGTCCTTTGGGACATGTCCTTATTGTTTCCTTAACGAGGAGGCGGATATTAATACCCAAGCTTCCGTTCATTTACGTGACGCCCCAAGGGAAATCTGCCCCAAAACCTTACAGTTGGCATACTTTGTGGTTAGTGTGGGGGCTTGGGGGGGGGATGGCGCCAGGAGAACTATGAAATAAGTTAAGGAAGTCAAGAAGGAGAATCCTAGAATCTAAAGTTACACAGTAACTTACAAGCTTGTTATTTCTTAGATTTAGATTGAGGTAAACTCAGGGGCGAACTGGGTGTTAACTCTTTCTCTCCTAACTGACGATACCAGCGTTGATTCCACCAGAATGTGGTAAATAATTACGAAGAGAAAGAGTTAAAATTGGCCCACAAATCGTATATCATATGATTGACATCCATTTCTAGGTCTACCTGTCCTAAAAAATCATTTTAAGTTTGTTAATGTATTGATAACTGAGCGCATGATACAATGATATTTAAAAAAAAAAATATAGTAGGCCTTATGCTGCTTTTTTTTAATCGCTTAAAGCAGCGGTTCTCAACCTTTTAAGCTCGGCGACTCCTTTTTACAATCCCCCACTCTGCCGCGACCCCCCCCCCCCACACACACATACAGATATAGAAGAGTAGACAATACCAATCCATATTTTCGATGGGCTTAGGCAACCCCTGGCAAATGGTCAATCGACCCCCAAGGGGGGTCGCGAACTACAGGCTGAGAACCCCTGGCTTAAAGTGTGGGGCCTGAAAGGATGAAGACTACTAGTAGCACTGGGTTGTAGAGTATTAAATTATTTCGGAAAATGTGTTAGATTAAATTAGCGTTACACCGTAGAGTCTGTAAAAGGCTTCTTTTTTAAACGCGATGCTCAGAAGGCTTTTTATAAAAGAATATTATAAAACTTTTTTACAATTTAATGCATTATATAGTGGCATTCATGAGACCCTTTAGGTGACCCTAACGGCCCATTGGGGTACCGGCCCACCACGCATTTGCCCGAATGCCCTTATAGCCAGTCCGCCCCTGGGTAAACTAGAATTTACATAAGTGACTAATCACAACAGTGCAGCATTATAAAGATGTGGTAATATTACGACATTTTTTGTGCCTTTTCTGGAATCCCCAAAGGTTGGTTCTCGGAGACAAATAGGATATGACTTAGTAGAATTAAAGTCTCCAATTAATATTTACGACTAGAATAACATTTGAAAAGAAAATTACGCCCTACGCGTATTTATTTGTCAATCTGTACGTGAATGTTGGAAACTGGGACCATCATACTACACGACCAGGCTTGACCTATTTTTTTTAATTTCATTTTCTAAAATAACCTCTAAATTCGGGACACCGCGCACGCACGCCGACTCTCTTTCCCTAGATGAAAAAGTCATGGAAAGATAACTCTTTTTTTTTCTGTAAGTCGGACTGGAGTTACCCTACAAGGCCTATTACGTATTTGGGCATCCATCAATTTATTAATGGTCTACACTAGCTGCACGTTTCGTTAAATGCCCTTTTTGGTTATTTGAAGAACTATTAAGTTAACAAATTTAGGTTTCTGAAAAATACATAAAATGTGTTTAATGTAAATGTAAAAATAAAAGTACACGAAGTTCACATTTCAAATATTTTGAAAAATTTATTTCTAATTCTTTTCTTCTTTTCCCGCGTTCCCTTTCACTTCGTGTTTCTTCTTGCTTTATTTTATGTGGTCTTACCTCCCCTGATCTCGTAAATTTGGCCGTGTTTGTCTCCCGCTAAAATGAGGGCGCATTGATTTACTGATTTTTTTTTTTGATTTTTTTTTTGTGGTGCGTTTTGATTTATTAATCAGGTTTCAGTTCGCTCTTTAATTATTTTCTAATTGCGAACAACGGTTTGAACAAAGTGAATAATTTCATTAACTCTGGAAAACGAAAGTACACAAAAAAAAACAAAAAACGAAAGAAACGTGTCCGCCATGATTAAAAAAAAAAGACATTTAAAATTTAAGAGCGTGTATTCAACGAAACAAAGCTGAGAATGAAATAGCGAGAAAGTTTTAAAGTAGAAATAGTAAACTGTTTGACATGTTTCGGATGTTCCTTCAGAGTTGAAGATAGTTTACTTCCTAGTCCAAACCTCCCGCATGATGACGGGGGATGGGAGCGGGCAGGGTTTGAACCCTCGACCGTTGATAAATCCTAACGACAGTCCAGCGCGCAAACCGCACGACCAGGTAGCCAACCAATAAGGCAGGCTTTGTCTATTCATAACAATATGTAAATATTTATAACACTAGAAATCAGTAAGATTTCTTAAAGATGATTTCTAGTGTATCCTTCGCAGTATCAGGTAAATGTTGAACTAGGTACTGTAGCGATGGTCTCTACCCCAAAGACACTCGACCCTTTCTATCCAGGGTCCACCAGACTTTGTTTTAGAAAACTGTACAAATCGCCAAACTTGAAATATTGACACAGTTCTTTCTGGTGTCCTGGTTTTATCTTATCTTCTTATCTTATAAGATACAGACGTTACTTCAAAAAAGAAGATGATTTCGTCCTACGCGTCATGCATTTAGTTACTGGTTTTCCTGGCTAGTTCAGGCAACACATTCCATGCTCTAATAGCGCTAGGGAAAAAGGAGCTTTTGTACTAAGTTGTCCTAGTGTTTAATTACACATGGTTGATTTTTGTGGATAATCCATTATTAGCCTACATATTGAACTATTATCTGTTGATCACAACTATTATGCATGTCAATGACATTTAATGTAAATAGTGGTATTGTCATCACTTTAAAAATACTGAGGGCAGGGTGTGTGTGTGTGGGGGGGGGTGAATGTTTTACAACGCGAAATTACTTTTATGTTATCAATTTCGGACTAATAGTTCAATGATATCAGAGGCGCGGTGGCTGAGTGGTAAAGCGCTCGGGGTTCCCGGGTTCGAATCCAGGTGAAGACTGGGATTTTTATTTCGGGATCCTTGGGCGCCTCTGAGTCCACCCAGCTCTAATGGGTACCTGACATTAGTTTGGGAAAAGTAAAGGCTGTTGGTCGTTGTGCTGGCCACATGACACACTCGTTAACTGTAGGTCACAGAATCAGATGACCTTTACATCATCTGCCCTATAGACCACTAGGTCTGAAAGGGGAACTTTATTTTTACTTTAGTACAATGATATCTTTTTGCACAATGAATAATTGCTAAAAAGCTAGTGAATAATTAGTATTAGTGAATAACTGACATATGACTAGGAAATAATCAATGATTATTTAGAAAATGAAATAATATGGAATAACTATCTTTAGCCTAAATATTGAATAGGCCTACTTATTAAATAAGTAAGTAGAATTTCCATTTCAGACCTTGTGATCTATGACGCAGATGCTGTAAAGGTCATCTGTTTCTGTGGTTAACGGTAAATGAGGGTGTCACGTGGCCAGCACAACGTCCAACCGCCTTTACCTTTCCCCCCAAACTAATGTCAGGAACCAATCAGAGTTGGATGGACAATGTTTTTATTTGGTCTTCTACTCGTAACGAATCGCTAAGCTGTTTAACACATTTCTGCTTGCCGTTGTGGCTTTGAACCTTAGATGTAAAATGCAAGCATGAGTTAAACAAAATGATAAGTTGAAAGGAAATTATTGTTGTCGTTGTTGTTGTTGTCGTTGTTGTTGTCGTTGTTTGTCGTTGTTGTCGTTGTTTGTCATTGTTGTCGTTGTTGTCGTTGTTTGTCGTTGTTGTCGTTGTTTGTCGCTGTTGTCGTTGTTGTCGTTGTTTGTCGTTGTTGTCGTTGTTGTCATTGTTGTCGTTGTTGTCGTTGTTGTCTTTGTTGTCGTTGTTGTCGTTGTTTGTCATTGTTGTCGTTGTTGTCATTGTTGTCGTTGTTGTCATTGTTGTCATTGTTGTCATTGTTGTCATTGTTGTCGTTGTTGTCATTGTTGTCGTTTTTGTCATTTTTGTCATTGTTGTCATTGTTGTCGTTTTTGTCACCTGTTGTCGTTGTTGTCCTTGTTGTCGTTGTTGTCGTTGTTGTCGTTGTTGGCTTTGCGTTCTCCAATACTTCCATACGTCTGTAAACACCCTTGCACATAAACCCAGTTCTTTTTATACAATTGCCTATACTACACTCCATGGGCGTAGGCAGGATTTTTTTCAGGGGGGGGGGTTGAGGTGGATCTTTGTCTCCCCCCAAGCGCTTTATATAAATATGTAGGTGACAGCTGGGGCTGCGCAGCCACGGAAAATACTGCAGTCCGCTATAATCTTCGGACTCGAAGACAAGTCTTATTATATTATATACGCTCATAGCATTTTCAGTGTGTTATTATTGCTTTTTTTTTTTATATTGAAGAGGGGGTTTTATAGTAAATATCGGAGGGGGGTTTAAAATCAAAATCTTCCTTAGCTATGCTCTTGGAATTTGGGGATTGTCGTTTGCATTATTTTTTGTTTGTTTTGTTTTATAGGAGAGGGGAAATTTAACTGCAAAACCCCCCTAGTAGGGGATTTAAACTCAAAATCCCCTTGGCCTGGGGCAAGTGATGGTTTAGTATTAAAATCTCACCTAAAATATACACAATCTAAGCAAAAAATCAGTCACTAAAATCCGTCTACCTCCTCCCCCCCCCCCCCGCTACACACCATTTCTTGTATTGAACAGTTGTATGTATTTATGGACAGCTCTTTAACGTGGTAGACCACTTCATATATCTAAGAAACATAGTTTCAAATGACGCATCTCTTTGGAGGGAATCGGATAACCGTCTGGCACGGTCAGCAGTGCAGTTAATCATTGTGCTTCCCACGTGACACCCGTGTTATCCCTATTATAAAGTATGAACGTTTCATTGCTCTAGTAGAATTAGAATATTGTCACCCCCCCCCCCCATTACAATTACTATGGGTACCTAGAATTAGTTGGAGAAAAGTGAAGGTAGTGGATTATTGTGCTGCCCACGTGACACCCTTACTAGCCATGGGCCACAGAAAGGGAGGACTTTTACATCCTCTGCCCCATACTTTGAAAGGTCTGCAAGGAAACTTTGGTTCTTGTTTTTTACTTTAGACCATTAAGATATACAGTCACATATACAGTCATTTATACAGTCATATATACAGTCATTTATACAGTCACATATAGTGTCCTATATACATTCATATATAGTGTCTTTTATACAGTTATATATAATGTCATTTAAACAATCAGATTTACAGGCATTTATGTACTGTCATCTATATAGTTAACTATATAGTCATATGTAAAGTCAGATATAAAGTCATATATACTTTTATATATACATTCATATATATTTATATATATATACACATTTCAGACGAATATAAAGGCGCTATGTTCTTCAACACACGACTTTTCAACTTTCCTCGAGGCTACTAGCGCCCTTTGTTAGGAGCTAAATCCTACAGACATGGTCAAGCTAATACCCTTAAAGTACTCTCCATGGACGAAAGGGATTTGACCCAATTCTGTCCTCAATACATGCACTCAGGACAGAAAGTACGTCCCAAAAAAAGACCCAACACACGCCAATGTCTATGTGGACATATAACACTAAAGGGAAGTAGGCCCTGACACTGAGGCAGAAGGCTCACAATGTATTTCTGCTCATCAGTTCTAGGATTAACTCTTTCTCTCCTAACTGACGATACCAGCGTTGGTTCCACCAGAATGTGGTAAATAATTACGGAGAGAAAGAGTTAAACTTAGTTATCACTACAACCAGTACTATGTAGCGTTTTTTTTTTATGTGTGTGTATGAGATAGTTAATCTTTGAACAATAACTCTTGTGTGAAAACTACTCTCCAGTTACCTCCTCTTGATGGATAGGCTTAGATTCTTAACTTATCTTAGATACTAACAGAAGACAGTTGATTTTAATTAACAAGATTATGTCTACAGTTTATTAGCAAGTTCTTATAAACTCTGCAGTAAAAAACAAAGAACCAAATATGAAAACACTTGATTAATGAAATAAAGTAAACATAATAAACTGCATGTGTTATAAAGGCTCGGCTAAACAGTTCCATCTACCTAGTGTTTGTTCGCAAGGGCCGTGCAATGCGATGACTGCTCTTTCATTTTTTTTTCTTTCTTTAATGATGGTACAGTGTAGGAATACGGAGGAATCATTCGTGTGCTCGGCCTCCGGCCTCGACTGGACGAGGGATTTCAGGCGGTGGCTCAAGGAATAAACGGATGTGATTAAAAGAATCATCTAGTTGATGAGAAGACATCTGGACGAGGGATAGGCGAAAAGCCAATTTCTCATCGCTGGTCAAGGGTAATAAAACGGTACAACTTCGAACTTTAAAAACGCCATATAAGGGAGCTACAACCCCAAAGAAGACCTCATCGACAGGGCCTAAAAAGTTCTTGTTACCAGTCACTGGGCAGTACCGCTGCAGACCAGTCTCAACATTAGAAAATTCTACGGAGTGGTGGAACTATATAAACGACCACAGGCTATAACGTTCTAGACATATATTTTATTACATAGGTACTCATTACACAGGTACTAATTACACAGGTACTCATTACACAGGTACTCATTACATATGTACACATCACACAGGTACACATCACACAGGTACTCATTACACAGGTACTCATTACACAGGTACTCATTACACAGGTACTAATTACACTACTCATTACACAGGTACTAATTACACAGGTACTCATTACACAGGTACTCATTACACAGGTACACATTACACAGGTACACATTACACAGGTACTCATTACACAGGTATCCACTATGCAGGTATCCACTATACAAGTAATTACACCGGTATTTTGAAATCTTGAAATCTGAAGTAACATTCGAAATATGTAAAACAAACATTACACATGTATCTAATACACAGGTATCCAATACCTTTTTCGAAACAAAACAAAATTAATTCATTCCTACTTATTTTAACTAACTGGTTTAGTCTTTGATCGATAAAAAAAAATAGTCATTGACTATGAATATTTGTGCGAAATTTCAATACGATCCGAGAATGGGAAGTTGGAGATAAAACGTGTGCAAGATTTGTACCAGACAGACAGACAAACAGACAAATAGAGTGATGTAATATAAGCTTTGTAAAAAGGGAGACGATTACTCTTCATCGCATTTGGAGAAAGGAAGAATTACAGTTAATAGAAAGCGATTCATTATTCAATTGAGTATTGACCGGAAGCACTAGGTTAATACTGATTGGGTCGAACTTTCTCTTTAATGTGGTCAACGACTATTGTCCAGCAATGATTTTTTATGACCTTGGCCAAATGGCAGGACCAACCAAAAGCCACTTAAAGTGGCCATGCTACCATAAGAATGACCTCATAGGTATGTCGACTGTTCTCAACAGAGCGTCATCTCATGCATTGAGAAGTCTCAAGGGTTGTAATTGTTCCAGAATGATTTTGTTCTACAAAATCATTAGACCTACAATAAGGGCCGGATCAAATAATCTTCAGGCCTGGCACACATTGAGAAGTCTCAAGAGTTGTAATTGCTCCAGAAGTTTTGTCCTGCAATATCATTTGGCCTACAGAGCCGGATTAAATAATATTGAGGCCTGGCACTAACCACTGACACAATATTATGTCCAACTTCTCCCTCCCTTTGTCCGATTTATTAAAATTATTTTTTTTTTTTGGAGGGCAAGTTGGAAAATAGGGAAAAAATAGGAACATGAAAAACCTTTTCTTTTGTCCAATGGTAAAGCAAGTCTCGCTCCTACGTCATTTTTCTATCCAATCAGAGTTTACATCCGATTCATATTTAGGGGTTAGTTTCCGATTGGAAATAGCAGACGACACTGCTTTTTTCAGAACAAAGTCGATAAGTATCCACTGCTCCTTGGGGGTGGGGGGTCAGCCTACCTATGACGCAGGCGCCAGAAGTGGCGCATTGCAGAATTGCAAGTGGCGAATTTCGTTCGGAGAAAACAAATCCCATAAAAAGGGGACTAATTCAGCTTATACAACCACTTCAGTCAAGTACAAATTCTTTCCCTTGTTTGAGATATTAAAACAAAATAATTAATTACCAATAATTAATTAACTATTTTTTTTTTTGTATTCTTGAGTTTTCAGGGAAAAGAAACAATTGTGCAAACTTTCAGCTTAATCCGAGATTGGGTGTGAAAGAACTAACGTGTACAAACTTTTGACCAGACAGACAGACAGACAGACAGACATGCTGACAAACAGAGTGAGTTGATATAAGCTTTGTAAAAAAAAAAAATTAAGTAGTAGTGTACACCGCTCAGGACCGTGACGTTAACGAGGGTGTCACGTGTCCAGCACAACGACCTTTACCTTACTTTCCCCCATCTAATGTTAGGTACCCATTAGAGCTACGTGGACTCAGAGGCGCCCTTAATATCCCAAAATTAAAAATTTCAATCTTCACCAGGGTTTGATCCCAGGACCAAACACAGATGGAGACATTTATTCAAATTGCAGAGTTTAATCGAGACGTTGCAATCAGCAATCGGTCTTAACTGCCCACAGGTTGTGACGTTGCAGGCTAGTGTTCAGGCCTTGAATAACAAATGGCCTCGGTTTAATACGTGAACATATAAACATACACACAGACACACACACACACACACAAAGACACACACGCGCACAATCAATTTAGGTACTTTGCTGCCCCCTTTTTATCATACAGTTGTCACATTTTTATCCTTAGATTTCTTTAATGTCTTCATTTATTTTATTGATTTTTTTTTTTTTTACTTTTCAATTTTGATAAAAAAAAAATTACAACTACATTGTTTCAAATACATTTTTTTTTAGTTTCTTTTCCTAATCCTCTTTCTCATTGATCTGTATTCATACTCCCGTTGGGGCGTACTTCAGTGCTCACCCTTTACGCCACACACTTCCAGTTCTGCTCGACAAGCGTGAGTTCCCCTCGAGATTTGATCTTGTCAATTTTCTTGAGCCAACATTCCTACGCCAGACCGCGATACGACACTGGTAATAGACAAGAGTCTTACGTGCATACTATGACTTATGAGTCATTGCGCTTTGTAAAATAGTTCCCTAATGGTTAAATGGTACGTTCGTTTGTGTTTTGTTTTTATGTTTTACTATGCTCATGTGTGCAGTAGACAGAAGATCCCTGAGGGAGAGTGTTAAACTTTATAATAAGACAATATATAATTGGTTTGAGTTAATGATGCAAGACAGCTTTGCAAACTGAATTTCCATTTGATTGGATCAATAAAAATTATCTTATCTTATCTTATGAATGTATAAAATGTTGTAAGATTACCAGCATTGTGAGTAAGATTTTTTTTCCCACTTTAAGCTGGCTTCGTGGAACAAGGTAAATTAGATCTCTCTCTGATATCCACCTGACATGCCTCTTTAAAATGTATCTCTTATATCCGCTCTGACATGCCTCTTTAAGATGCCTCTCTGATATCCCTTCTATGCCTCTTTAAAATGCCTCTCTGATATTTGTTTTGTCATACCTCTTTAAAATGACCTCTGATATCCACTCTGACATGCCTCTTTAAGATGCCTATCTGATATCCCTTCTGATATGCCTCTTTAAAATGCCTCTCGAATATTCGGTCTGGCATGCCTGTCTTGCATGTCTCTCTGACATGCCATTCTAACATGCCTCTCTGAAAAGTAAAGGCAGTTGGTCGTTGTCCTGGCCACATGATTCTTTAAATTTAAAAAAAACAAGGAAAATAACTTTCATTTCTCCGTTCGATTTTGACTGATTAAACAACCAATATTTTGGCTGTATGGTATGTGCTTCGGACTGCCATCACAACGGTCAAGTGTTTGAATCTATCCTGCCGCTATCCCCTGCCGTTCTGCAGGCGGTCCTGCAAACGGCTGTAACGATTTTCTTAGAAACCTGACAGTTGATGCATTCCGTTGGGTAAAGGATTGCTAGCTCGTTGGCCACACTGGGATAACTCTAGTTTGACTGTTATCATTTTGCAAAGTAGAAATAAACAAGATTACAAAGAACATTTGTGTGGAAACACAAACTCAAAATCGACCCCCGAAGTGGTCAACCTAGAGTATTCACCAGAAATCAAACACGAGACTTCCGGTTCCAAGTAATTTACCCCTCAGCAACAGCATCTCCATATATCCATTCAGCGTACACTTATATTTTTTTAATGAATATTTATTAACCTTATCCATACATTCACAATTAATAACATGTTACATGTAATAAAGAGAAACTAAAAAAGATTTATTCTTCTTACAAAATAATTACAATATTGTTCAAATTATTAATATATGTATAAGAAATATATCTAGATCTGGGCTTTATTTAGTCTGTCAAGTGTAGGCCCCTATAAAGAGGATATATAAAAACTGCGCGCTATAAAAAAAAGTTCATTTTTTTAAACCTACAACTACAACGAATTTCGTATCAAAATTCTTTTTTAAAAACAACATTTAAATCAGTTAATAAATGGAAAATATATTTTATAATGATCCACTTACACTTTTACCATTGTGACCTTACATGCACATTTTTATATCAATGCGCGAATCTATGTATGAAGCTTGAGTTGAAGAACTCCATGACCTTTTAAAAAAAAGTTACCTCCCCTGAAGTTTTTCATTTAAAAGTGGTGTAATTTTTTGAAAAATCTACTTGCATATATAATTTTAAAAATTAGATGGTTCACTTTCGGAAAAAGAAAAAAGTAGCCGTTGCATCAGAACTTTGAATGATCTAAAATATTGTAATAAACCTGGTGGTGGTACAGATGGGGGTATTGGTGTGTGTGTAGTCAGCCGACGAAAATCGCCGCAGGCCAGCGCTAGACGAGCGGTCAACCGTGAGGAGTTACAACGGTCAGCCGAGACGAGGTCAACATGACGGTTCGGGATGGATCGGCGTCGTGAACAGAGCTCAGGAGCGTCACGAGGGATGTAGTCATGTGACGAAGCTTGAAACGTCGAGCGATGTTCCGTCAAGTTCTAGAAGGCCAGCAGGGACACTATATAAAGAACGGAGGTGTTGCAGTCAAGACGGTTCAGAGCCCGGTTACCTCCGTGACCCCGTCATAGCGAAGGCGCCAGTACTCTCAAGTACATTTGAGACGAACGGCGTCTTGATCTTGGTCTGTGATAGAGTCCGACACAACGAGCCCAGTGTGTGAAGTCAGTCCTAAACTGTTGAACCCAGTGCAAACCCCGGAGCGAGACGGAAAGGCCAGTGCAAGAGTTGATACGCCTGTACGGTTGATACGGAGAGATATTTGTACAGCCTGTGTTACGTGTTGCCGATTGTACAGTTTTGGCTCAGATTTATTCAACTATTAAAGTGTTACGTTACTTTGGAGCCCTGAGTTGTCAAGTTCTTTAAGTTGGTGATGTGTGGTGCAGTTTGCAGAGAGCCTGGATTCGTAACAATATCATGATGTCCGATTTTCATTTTCTCTTCAAGTGTCTGAGATCTAAACGGGACGGACGGACAGACAGACAGGCCACACGAAACTAATAGCGTCTTTTCCACTTACGGAGGCCGATAAAAATTATTTGAATTTGGCTAGAGAAATAGAACATCTTTCTCTTGAACAGACTATGCATCAGCGGGTATTTCCGCAACTTGGCCCTGTCATTAGAGAGTTTAAAAAATTGATGTTTAGTAACAAATTTCGCACCGTCTTCTAAATCTAGATCTAGAAGCTAATCATTGGAATCGTATAAAATCTAGTAGACGTATTAATTCGCTAAACACGGATTCTTTCGGGGGGGGGGGGGTGTGGCGGGTAAAAAAATATTCCTTTATTTTTTTAAATCTAACTTTCATTAGTGATAAATAGGCCTACAAGATCGCACTATAAGTTGTATAAAGGAGATATAGTTGTTGCTTTTTTTTTTTTGCAAAAATATTTTTTTATTGTTTTTCCTTGTCTGTTTATCTTGTCTGCTTTTTAAAGCTATCTTTTATCACTACAGTTATATTTATACGCCTGCGTTCTATTTTAAAACGTGAAGAGACAATGAAAAAAAATAATTCCAAGAACACCAACTCTCCGTGATCTTTCACCGAAGCGCTAAACGTCTTGAGAATCTTTTTTTTCTTTCTTCTCTTTTCATCTAATAATTGGAGGAGTGTATTTTCTAATGTGAAGTGCAGGGGCCGGAATTATGCGGGCATTTTAAAGAGCGGCTTGGTATAGAATATGACAGGACCGTCTCCGAGGCGACTAGTTGGAGTGATACTGATGAAAAAAGAGAGAAACAAACAGCTCTTCACTTCTGGTATTTAAAAAAAAAAAAAATGAGATAAATTTTTTTTTTTTTTTACAGAGACGATAATATAATTATATAGACGTTGGTGCAAGAAAGCTATTTTATACATCGCTTTCTTTCTTTCTGTCTCTCTTTCTTTCTCCCTCTCTCTACTTTCCTTCATCGTCACCCTCACTCTCTCTTTCTCTCTGTCTCATGGTCTCTCTTTCTTTCTCCCTCTCTCTTTCACTCTCAACCGTTCTCTTCCTCTTTTTTCTCTCCCTCTTTCTCTCTCTTTCTGTCTTTCTGTCTCCGTTTCTCTCCTTCAGTCACTCTTTTTCTCTGTCTCTTTCTATTCCTCTTAGTTAATATAATTATAAAAATTTTTTTTTTTTCTCTCTAACTCTATGTATGTAAATAGGTCAATACCTATTTTCCATTTGGCCCTATCTTTATCAAATATGTTTGCATCACAGTCTACTGTATATGTCCAGCGAGACAATTTCGAATTCATACTAGCCGTCACCCGTCCACAACAAACACACATTTGACTGTTTTCCAACACCCGTTTACGAAAAAAATCTACTCTACACACAACCACGACACAACAGAATGCGACAACACATGTACCGGAAGCTCAAATTGGAACCAGTGAAATCTGCCCTTGTGGTGTGTCACCAGAGAATGCCGACCACGTCTTCCAAAACTGCTCTCTATCCCAAGAGGCCCGTATGAGACACTGGCCCCAACACACACCGAAAGAAAACTATATGGAGAGCTCTCTGATTTGGAAACCACTGCGCAGTTCATCTCATGTATTGGTCTAGTCATCGGAACACTCCAACAGTTCATCTCATGTATTGGTCTAGTCATCTGAACACTCCAACATAACAATGAGAACGAGGAAGAAGAAGAAGAACACAACCACGCATCTACCCCACACACGTTTAACCACACATCTACCAAACATATTTCACCACACACCTACTCACACACAAATCACACATGTACCTCACACCTGACCCCTCATCTACCCAACAAATTTAACCACACATCTACCCCACACACCTAACCACACATTTCCCACACACACCAAACCGCCATCAACAACAGATCTACCCCATTTCTACCACTTATATTTAACCACACTTCAAATCGCACACATGACATACCACATATTCCCCACATATTTCATGGCACATCTTACCAACATGTTTTAATCACGTTTCAACCCAGGGTCTGATTCCCAGCAGTGGAACTTTAGAAGACTGTAGGGCAGTGTAGGGCCACCTAGTCTCAGTCGCTAGAATAAAAGATGTTGCTTCCTTGAAAACCTCAAATGTACGTTTATCTATATCTACACTACAGTCTCGTTTTGAATTAATGTCATAATTGCGCGTTCACAAGCAATCACCTAAAGTGCGTCTCTATACTACTGAACCCTTGTTGACGTTCGTTGACTTGTTTCGCCGAACTGATGGAAGACAATTGAACTGCTGTAGCTGTATTATACCTTACCACACAGTTGTAAACACACAACTTGTATTACAATATAGACAATTAAAACTTGAGATGAAACGAAGAAAATGTGGTAGACTTTATACCAGTGGTTCCCAAACTTTTTCCTTAACGAAACTCTTCGCACATTCTGAGTATTTAGCGGAACACTACGCTTATTTTTTTTAGAGACATTCATTTACGTGGTGGTCTACTAGTTAATCATTCCACTAGTTAGAGGAACACCTATTCAAACCACGCGTAACACTAGGGTTAAGCGGAACACAGTTTGGGAAGCACTGCTTTAGTAATAATATAAAATGATGTTTCAAATAAAACGCAACTCACTCTGGAAATCTGGAGTCGTCTGATGTACCCAAGACAGCTTGCGACAGTGCCGCTTATCTTGCATCATTCAAGGTGCATAGCCACTAACCAATCGCTAACTACTTCTCAACGTCACCATAGAAACACACACACGCACGCTCCATAAGAACGCCTCCCCGAAACACATACAAAAACAGTTCCCAGTCTTTGGAAACTGTCCTGCACCCTACGCCCGAGATTCTCCCAATCTTATGATGGTCCTGGACACTGAGACTCGTTCTGTTATGATTATAGCCTTGCTGGTAAGACCACACTAACTGAACAAGTACACATTTAAACATTTAGCCTTCTACCTAAACATAAACGTTTGTCGAGTCTTCTGACTATAAGAGAAAAACGCAACAAAGCTATAAAGAGTTTGAGAAAAAAAAAAAGAACCATTAATTATTCATACGGCCTGCAAAGCGAAGTAAACGCGGGAGTAAAACCAGATAGAATAATGAGTTTTCTCCCCTCGACGCATTTGTTACCACAGGAGTGGAAGCTGCGCTGCCCAGCGCTAAGTGGCGCGCGAAATGCAATATTTACTGATAAGATAAAGCTGCATTCTCCTGACGATTCGACACAAAGGCATTGGTCGTCGACTTCGGCAGTAGCAGAATTTCTTAAATGATTGATCACACGAGATCTGTATGTCAAACTCTCGCACGATGATTGATCTATTGATCAGTGAATTAAATAGTCCCGCGTCTCGCCGTAAATCAAATCTGTTAGTTGAAATATGGCAAGGGGTTTACAGGATCGTCGACATTCAGTGAGGGGGCAGTTAAATGCTGCTATTTTATTCATAGAAAAGTACTATATATTTTTACACGAGAAGCATCGCTTGATCAAAATAAACACAGTCAGCTTGGGCCACGCCGCCTTCGTCAGATGCGAAAAAGACAGTTTTACAAAATAGGATTTTTAACAAATACATTTATTGTAAAATTAAAATGTACATTTTGTTTTTATCATTTTGTACGATTCAGAAATGAGGCTTTGGGCCGTAAGATGACCTTCTGATCACTGTCAAGGAATACAAGTACGGCCATATCACAAGATCCACAGGACTCGCAAAGACCTTTAAGCAGAAAATGTTTTTTGTCAGCTTTTGATGTTTCACAAAGTTAATGGTCAGATTGTCTGATTAATTCAATGGTCAAATTGCTTGATCTAGTCTATGGTTGTCTAACGACGCCTAGTCTTTGCAGTTATTTCGTCTATCTTGTCATATCATTATTTAGTGAATACTATAGTAGAAAAGCTGTTTCAAAATAAAACAATTTAATTTTCCACGCGGGTCGTAAAATGAGTACCATATATGGTTGGAAGGTCAACAACCTCGCTTGGGATTGAACTGCCCTTGTTATCTCCCCTGCTTCCCTGCCTCTCTATAAAAAGGAACAAAAGTGTTCTATTTAAAATTAAAATAAAAAGGAAAATCTAGGAATTAAAAAATAAACTGCATTTGCTGCCATCTCAATGTATTGAGTCCAGCAGTCAGATCTGGTTCCGTGAAAGAATTATCTTCCCATGTGACTTGTTCTCGCAATGTTGAAATGATCTTATGTGCAGACGTTACGTCAAAAAATTAAGGATTGCATCGTATGCGTGCCCCTAGGTCAGTCTAGCCATGATTTACTTTTGAGTCTTCTATCCTGAATTGCTAAATTTAATGATTTCACTAAAGGTGTTATTCTTTTTGTGTGTTTTATGCACACATGTGTTTACATTTGTGTGTATGTTTGTGTGTGTTTGTGTGTGCACTGTGTGTATTGGTGTTCACCCATTTCCCTTTCTCGGATCAAATAGAAATCTTGCACAATCAATCATAATCGATGACAAAACAAGAATCAATTAAAAAAACAAACCATAAATGAGTAGTGATTGAGTTGTTTTGTCTTATAAAGAAAAAGAGAGTTAAACCATGCTGTATTGAGATATATGATCTCGATTTTGCGGTTCTTTCCTTTAAATAAACTTCTTTTTTAAATATTTTGCTTGTTTACTTTCTCTGTATGCGCTCTGTCTTCACTAGGATCCCAATTTCAAGCTGTGTCACCACTAGGATCCCAATTTCAAGCTGTGTCACCACTAGGATCCCAATTTCAAGCTGTGTCACCACTAGGATCCCAGTTCAAGCTGTGTCCCACTAGGATCCAATTTCAAGCTGTGTCACCACTAGGATCCCAGGTTCAAGCTTTGTCATCAATGATCCCTTTCTTTTCTGGCGAACGTTTTGACAAGGATGTGATAATCTTCCTTTCTGAAACTGATATTTGTCCAAGTCAACTCAGGATCTCTCTCTCTCTCTCTCTTTCTACCTTTCTGAAACTGATATTTGTCCAAGTCAACTCAGGATCTCTCTCTCTCTCTCTCTCTTTTTCAATCTATCTTCCTATCTTTCTATCTATCTTCCTTTCTGAAACTGATATTTGTCCAAGTCAACTCAGGAGCTCTCTCTCTCTCTCTCTCTTTCTATCTATCTTCCTTTCTGAAACTGATATTTGTTCAAGTCAACTCAGGATCTCTCTCTCTCTCCCTTTCTCTCTCTCTCCTCTCGTTCTCTCTCCCCCTCCCCCCCCCCATCCACCCACGTCTATGAAGGCCAGCGTCCAATATTATGTCTAACTCGTGGGTCGTTCAGTAATCATTAACTTGCAGTGAAATTGTAAATAAAACACACTCAGGACATTGAGTGCTAGGTCTTGCGGGATGAAAAAGACATTGTAAGTCATTATAGGTCATTGTAGGTCATTGTGGCTCATTGTTTTTCAATTAGGCAAAAGCCAAACTCTGAAAGGAACAACCGAAACATGTCAAACAAACAAACAATCATAAGGCCTCTTGTTTTGAAGTGTGTGTGTGTTGCCAATGTGATAAGAACACCAGACGACTCATGATTGCCAGATTGCAAAGACATGTTTTTATCGTGAGTTAGATTTGTTCAAATATCATTGTATTTCATCTCAATTTAAAATTGTTTATCTATCCTAATGTATGTCCTATTTAGTTTTGTTCACATGGAAGTTTATTCAAGTTTTATACGTTTGATAATAGGTCTACCATAAGTTTGGTGCTAATAGCAACTGTCAAAGAGTAGTCACCTTACAATCCGAGGAAGTACTGTTTCAAATGCATTTCTTTCTATAACTGTTTTGTATCTACAACACAGACTAAAATATCAGTCCACTTACCGAAAACAAAACAGTTTTACTTCAGCTTTGAAAATTTTAATTATTTTAGACACTTATCGTCGATTAGCTTTCTCCGTCGTATTTATTGACGTGATAGGACAATTGAAAAGAACTTTCGAGCGTAATCTTGAAAATTATGTTTTGTCTAGAGATAAGAACGATAATTCAAAACATTACATTAAGATCTCTCTTACTATATTGAAGCGTGGGAGTGCTGCTTCGATTTTGTCCGACAAAAATAGAGATTTTCTAAAGTGTGAAACGAAAAGTTAGCTGTTTTATTTTTGGTTTTACAAATTTAAATATAGAATTATGAATTTTTACTCCTCGTTACGCAAATTAAAAAAAACAACATTTACCACGTAATAACAGTTTGTAATTATAAAATACGTTGCGGCACGGACTACCATCACTTCCAGGTGTCCTGTAAAGTGTGTTGAAATGACATTGGTAGAGTTTAAAATTTCGAAAGGATAGCTGTCTGGTAGTGTCGTGTGTGTTTCGAATTGTATCGAGACGTCCCAAGTAGAAAGCGGTTTAAAAGGAAACCTGTTCAATTTGTCACAAGTTTTGAGTCTTCATGTTCGTCCGCATGTCTGTCCACACTACGATCAGGATGGCTGAAAAGAAATACTTGACTACACTTACTTTGTGGCTTTGTTTTATAGTGTACACCACTGTGTACTATTAGTGTACACCCCTATGTACTATTAGTGTACGCCCATGAGCAATATTAGTGTACGCCCCTGTGTACTATTAGTGTACGCTCCAACGTACTATTAGTGTACGCCCATGTGTACTATTAGTGTACGCCCCTGTGTACTATTAGTGTATGTCTCTATGTGCAATTAGTGTACGCCTCTGTGTACTATTAGTGTACGCCTCTATGTGCTATTAGTGTACGCATATGTGTTCTATAAGTGTACACCCTTGTGTACTATTAGTATACGCATCCTCTGTTTTGGACTCTCAACTCTAGAATACATTAAGAAACTGGAACAGACACAAAATAGAGCATTGAGATTCATAACAAACGAATATTCACATTTGACTAGAGTTACACATTTAGTAAAATTACTAAATTTAGAAAGCCTTCAGGACAGAAGACTTAAAAGTAAAGTAGCATAAAACACTGAACCATAATCTTCAAATACAAAAACAAAATATAATAAAATACACAGAAAGATACAAAGATAAAGGCACATACCTCGTTCCATATGCTAGGACAAATTTGTACAAATACTCCTTCTTCCCTAGTGCTATTAGAGCATGGAATGGGTTGCCTGAGCTAGTCAGGAAAACCAATGAATTGGCAGAATTTAAGTCATTGGTAAATATGCATGACTAGATGCATGACGCGTAGGACGTAATCATCTTCTTTTTTGAAGTAACGTCTGTATTATATAAGGTAAGATAAGATTCAGAATCAAATACCTAGCAACAACTCTGTGCTAATGTAAGATTTTATACGACAGAAAACATTTTAAAGAAACACACAGTAACAGTTAATAGCTGCCCATCCGTGCACAAAAACAAGAGCATAAGTCGTCAGACATATGGTCACCAAATATTTATAGTCACAGGTCAGCTATCAAAACCTATGAGGACAGTAGATCATTCTAACACGTAACTGTTTACTTTAAATATATATATATATATATATATTATACAAGGTGAATGCTAACTTAATTAACGTTTATAGAAGGTACTGGTTTTTATTTGATTTTGATTTTAAAGGAATCTCGAATGTTATAGCTCAGAGACCTTTCTTAGCATAAGTCTGTGCTTTTGCAATTAAGAAAAAAAAATTTACATACAGTAAAAAAACATCGAAAGTATGTTTCTAAAATGGTAGCAAAACATAGTAATAAAATTAAGACTTGGTGACTCATCTCATTTACTTCGATAGTTTATATGAAGTCACCTAGTTGTCCTTATTAAAAATCTAACAAGAAAAGTGTGAGGATTATAGGTATAGTATTCAAAGACCGGCATCATAAATATATTAGCTCCCTTGGGCTTGATAGTACACTTCCACAAACAAAGGCTTAAGAACACAATTCTTCCACCATAGTTTTCATTTAATTGTATTGTTGTAAATCTCTTTGGCAGGCACTCAACGAAAGACAGGTCAGCAACAGAAAACGATGTATTTATTTATTATAAGCATAAACAAATAGTAATAGTTACTAGTAGACTTGGACTTCTGCTATAAAGTCACAGGGAGTAATATGTCGTAAGTTCTAAGAGTCCTACTTCATACCAGAACACAGAACAGACCACCGACACACTTCCCAGTGTCGCTCCAGGTCTCCTAAACAGTTTCCTAGTATCACACAGGATTGCACTCAGCACCAGACTGTTCAGACTCCAATGATTTTTTTACGAGGCACATATATCTTTATTTACACGACATCACAAGTTCATAAAACATCATCTTTCTTAGGCACAGTCCTTTCACTTCGGCTCTCAACTTCGGCGGAAATCGTTCTCCTCTCTAATGTTGACATCCTTTTAGGTCTAGTCTGTCACAGTGCGCACCTTCTAGCACTAGCCTGGATGGCGGTGCGCATGGCAGAGTTATAACAGTATTTAACAGTGTTTCCCCTTTCTTTAACGGAACACTTTGTAAATCCATTGTGGGAAGCGTGGTCGAGAGGACGAGTACGCTTGAACTACGTTTGAAGTGGGCTCGAGGTTCGATACCCGATCTGAGCAGAGTTGTGTTTTCTGAGCACCTTAAGGCAGCACGGAAAACCTTCTCCCAGATACTCACTTCACTGGTCCACGAATGAGATTGGACCATAGCGCTCCTAGCATGCTGTAAGCATGAAAGTAGCGCTATATAAAAGCTATAACTTATTTACATTTGGAGACTTCAGCGGAACAATTCGCTTTATTTTTTAGCTTCGATCATTCCCTATTGTTTAAATAATGAAATTATATTTTTGATTTAGCTTCATAATCTATTTTCAATTATGTAACTAGGTCGATACTAAATAACATACAAAAACGTATAAACTTTGATGATACTATAGACACAACATATGACATACTGATTATCATGCACGATATAAGTCAATTAAATTCTAAAATCAGGTGTGGCCTCAAGACTGTTAGTAGACTTTGACTTTAGTAAAAACATAAGAAAATCATGCTGCGCAAAAATAAGTCGTCAGGTACCAGAGAAAATAACGGTAGCTTGTCTTGAAACATTGTGGAACTCTACAGACAAACTCGACCAGAGATCCTTTAATGGCTGACCTTCGTATCCTTGTTTCAGGTCAGTTCATAGTAAAACTGTTACTAAAAATAAGTCCATTATCCAACAAAGCATTAGGGTTTATTAAAAGAAATTTTTATAAATCAAATAAGAACATAAAACTAAAATGTTATTTAACCTTGGTTAGGCCAAAAATAGAATATGCATCCACCGTGTGGGACCCCTCAACTCAAGAAAACATTAAGAAACTGGAACAAACACAAAATAGAGCAGTGAGATTCATAACAAACGAATATTCACATTTGACTAGGGTAACACCATTAGTAAAATCACTAAATTTAGAAAGCCTTCAGGACAGAAGACTTAAAAGTAAAGTAGCAATTATACATAAAACACTGAACCATAATCTTCAAATACAAAAACAAAATTTAATAAAATACTCTGAAAGACACAAAAATAAAGGAACATTCCTCGTCCCATATGCTAGGACAAATTTGTCCACATACTCCTTCTTCCCTAGTGCTATTAGAGCATGGAATGGGTTGCCTGAGCTAGCCAGAAAAACCAGTGACTTGGCAGAATTTAAGTCATTGGTTAATATGCATGACTAAATGCATGACGCGTAGGACGTAATCATCTTCTTTTTTGAAGTAACGTCTGTATTATATAAGATCAGATAAGATTACCAAGAAAGACGAATCCAATACACTTTATTGCAAAGCTTAAATCAACCCACTCTAGTCTGGTACAAAGCTAGTACACGTAACTTCTCCCGCACTCAACCTTGGATCAAGCTGAGATATTGCACAAATTAGTTTATTAACTATTGGTCATAAATATTATTTTGTTTGGTACGGTATCTCGAACAAGGGAAAGAAATTGTAATTGATTGAAGTGGTGGTATAAGCTGAAGTAGTTCCATTAGTCTAGGGACGAGACAATAGAAACAAAAGATAGCTAAGCAATTCTTTCATTTTCATAAGCTTTCCACCAGTAAGAGTGGTTACCGTGTTGGCTTGAGAAGCCTGAGAAGGCTTGAGCCATGAGTTTGAATTCTGGCAGTTCCCCGTTTTTTAAAAAATATTTTTATAAAGGCTTCCTCTCCATTGTTGGTCTAGATATATTACAAATTTAATTAATTACATGAATGATCCCAAACTAATTGATACAAGTACGCTTGGTTTAGAGCCTAAGTGTGCTTGAACTTGGCTTGGCTTGGCTACCTCTCTTGGCTACCTCTCTTGGCTACCTCTCTCATACATCATTAGGTCTTCTAGTGTTTTCAGAAAAATATATACGCATAAAAATATTGTTTCGTTAAGTTTTTTAAAAAAAGTATTTTTCTTTCGTTGCTGTCTCAAGAAACAACTTTTAGGAGAATGTTCATCTCACCAGCAACTGACGTAATTGTTAGCAGACGACCATTACACTTAATGACTGCAAGTAGATCGTTCACCAGTCCATTACCGTCTCCTCTTTCATGCACGCAAACTTCCGGTCTGAAGTCATTCAGTGTTCTGGTCAAAGTATTGGTGACAATAATATTGCCCTAACCTCGCTAGGTGCTAAGCTTTTAGCCGCGAACATGAGATATGCCCAAGTGGGAAACAAAAACAAAACTTTTTTAGAATTTCTTCCCATTCTTATGGGACTCTTTTGACAACTTAAATTACGTTCTTTTATTTTATTTTGCTTATTGTTTATTATATTTTAATGATACAGGACACAAAAGGTATCTTATCGTCTTAAATGGTAATTGTCACAGTCTTAGTTGACATTTGCACGACTTAATGTTCACGTCATGTTCAGAGGTTCAAAGACACGTGGAATTCCTGATGTAGAAAACAGGAAGTAGAATGAATAAAGTGACTTTGAGTTCAGTCAAGTCAAGTCAAGCAGTCAAGTCAAGTTAGTTAAGTCAAGTGGTATTCTTTGGACCGAGTGGTCAAGTATATTTTGGCACGGGATGGACAGTAGCGACTTAGAAAAGTCTGTAGTAATTTCAGTTAGAAAGTAACTTGTGGGCAGTTGGTTTGCCAGTTGAGACATGTATTAGTTGATCTATATTTCTGCACAGTGTTACCCGCTGAGATGCGGACGTGATTTGTAACTAACATATATTGGATATTTTTGATACCGCTGTTATGTGGATAGGATTGCTTATTATTTCTTGACTAGTAGCACTAACAAGGAGTGCAGTATTATTATTATTGTGTTGTAAAATAAACTTCATGTTTGTCTGCTGAAACGGACTTAGGTCAGTTTATAGTATTTGTCTTGTCACGTGTCAAGAGTACTTCAGGAAGCGAGAACCCAGCATTACACGACATTCGCATTCTGCAACGTTACACCATTGAACATCATTTACAGTAATACAATAGTTTTTTTTTATTCTAATTCTTACAAACCTCTTTAGAGTTGTCTAATATTAAAAACTAATTTATGCATGTCAGCAAATTATTATCAGCGATAGAGATAGTAAAAAAGTATTATTTTTAATTGTTTAGTGGTAATGATGTAAAATCTAAAGATCACTCTCATTAGTAAAAGGAGCCAAAACCAGGCAGAAGAGTAGTGAAGATTTAAACAAAGCATTGTTAAACATATCTTTTAAAATATCATAATTTATTCAGAATATTTGTTTATTACATCCCCTTATTTTCGTTTCCATGCGAACGTGTAACCCAATTTTGTTCTAATAAATATCGATTCTTCAAAAAAAATTATCGATTCCTATAATGTGCTTATAGAAAACAAATTGGATCGGGACCGTGTAAAATAAATCGCCCAAACGAATTTCGTTCTTCAGTTCGAGTAAATAAAGTAATTGATTTTATAAAAACTTTTTTCTTTTGTTATTCAGTTTTGTTTCGTTGTATTCTAAATGACCAAGTCAAGTTTTTAGTTTTTATTTCTTTCATTTCTCCATTACTGCTCTAAAGTGTTATCAGGGTGGTGGGTGGGGGTGGTGTAAGAGAGGTCAAAGTTGAGGCGTATCAGGGCGAGGGATCGGTGAGAAAAACGCCAATTGTTTCCAATACTTCAGTCAGCCAGTCAGCGCAAAGCAATAAAAAGAAAGATAAAAAAAAAAAGAAAGAAATTACTCCGTTGGTCAATATCTAGTTCATTAAGTTCGCCGTAAACTAAATGGACTACTTTTTTTTTTCAAAATATCACTACGCTATGACGCCCACGAAACTCATAGTCAACTGCGCGACAGAAATAGTATTAAAAAATGTATAGATCAGTGTCGCAGCAACATGACGCTAAGGCAGTGGTTCTCAACCTATGGGTTGCGACTCCCTTAGGGGTCGATTGACGATTTGCCAGGGGTCGCCTAAGAACATCGAAACTATGGATCGTATTTGTCTATTCTTTTATTGCTGTATGTGTGTTTGTGGGTGGGGGTCGCGGAAGAGTGGGGGATTGTAAAAGGGGTCGCCGAGCTTAAAATGTTGAGAATCGCTTCGATATGGGGTTCAATGAGGGGGAAGTCCGAAATAAGTGAAACAAAAAAAAAAAAACAATTATCAAATTTATTTGGCATGTTTCACAAATTTAATTACTTACACTGTACTAGCACCTTGTTAACGCCTGTATTAACACTTTGTTAAACCCCATTACTATCACCTTGTAAAACGCCACTATTACTCTCCATATCGTCTGTATTAACAACATATTAAAGGCCACTATTAGCACCTTGTTAACGCCTGTATCAACACCTTCTTAAACGTCACTATTAGCACTTTGTTAGACGCCAGTATTAGCACCTAGTTAACGCCAGTATTAGCACCTTGTTAACGCCCGTATCAACACCTTGTTAAACGTCAATATTGGCACCTTGTAAGACGCCAGTATTGGCACCTAGTTAACGCCTGTATTAGCATCTTGTTAACGCCTATATTAACATCTTCTTAACGCCACTATTAGCATCTTGTTAACGCCTGTATTATCCCCATGTCGTTTTATGTATTAACACATCGTTAACTCCTGTATTAGCACCATGCAAAGATCTGTATTATCACCATCTTATTACCTGTTTAACTCTTTCTCTCCGTTATTCTTTACCACATTCTTGTGGAATCAACATTGGTATCGTCAGTTAGAAAAGAAAGAGTTAAGCACATTGTTAACGCCCGTAGTAACATATATAATAACCGTTCGCCACAAAATAAATATTAACTCAATACCATCAGCTTTAATGTTAGTCAAATCCAACAAGTCCATCTTTTTTCAGCACCAGAGGGCAGCAGTGTGTGCAGATGTCTAGTCTTACTGTCCTTGTGTCTCTAGTTAAATGTTTTCAACAAATTTTAATCCATATTGATCAACATATGTTGCTAAAAATTCAACAAAAGCATTAATAAAAATATTTGCATTATTGAATCTCCATTGAATGAGCCATTTTTTTATGTTGCCATAGAATCCATAGATGCTGGATGCTTTGAATGGAAACGAGGCTTAAAGGGTTTGATTAATGGTTACAATAGAAAAAAAAAACATTTTATCGTCTGCTGATCAATACGTCATACATTAAAAAGTAGAGAGAAAAAAAACGATACAAAAATGTAATTTTTAAACTTTCTGTTTTGATTAGAGGTATTAGTGAAGTAAACTCTACGTTGTTAAAATCAGATAAGTAATTAAAGAACTTTATGATAAGGATCTTCGTAGAGAATTATGTTAAGATCTATTTTCTCTTAATATTTTTAAGTCTTTATAATAATAATTTCCAGAATATAATATTGTTACGAATCTCACTATCCAGGCTCTCTGCAAACTGCACCACACACCACCAACTTAAAGAACTTGACAACTCAGGGCTCCAAAGTAACGTAACACTTTAATAGTTGAATAAATAACAGCCAATACTGTACAATTGGCGAAACGTACACTGTACAAATATCTCTCCGATAACAGCGTACCGCCGTATCAACTCTTGCACTGGCCTCTCGTCTCGTTCCGGGCTTGCACTGGGTTCAGCAGTTCAGGACTGACTTCACACACTAGGCTCGTTGTGTCGGACTCGATCACAGATCAAGATCAAGACGCGTTTGTCTCAACTGTTCTTGACAGTACTCCGTACTGAACCACACCGCTGAACTGTGCTGTAGTCGACCGGACTGTATTGAACCAGGCTGTAGTGGACCTTTTGTCGTGAACCGTCTTGACTGCGACACCTCCGCTCTTTATATAGGGTCCCTGTTGGCCTTCTAGAACCGGACGGAACATCGCTCGACGTTTCTAGCTTCGTCACATGACTACATCCCTCGTGACGCCTCCTGAGCTCTGTTCACGACGCCGATCCCCCCTCGAACCGTCCTGTTGACACTCGTCTCGGCTGACCGTTGTAACTCGTCACGGTTGACCGATCGTCTAGTGTTGGCCTGAGGCGATTTGCGTCGGCTGACTACACACATACCACTACCCCAATCTGTGCCACCACCAGGTTTATAACAATATAATAAGCTTTTTATTGTGTACATGTTCTCTGTAATATTGCAGAATTCTATAGATTTATCTGGAGAACCGATCAGATCCGCTATCTGAAGACCCCATTAGACCAGATATATGAAGACCTGTTTAAACCTGCTATCTGAAAACTTGATTAAACCGCTATTTGAAGACCTCATTAAGCCCGCTACCCGCTACCCAATTAGACCTGAAATCTGTTACTGATTTATGAAAACCTGATTGGACCCGAATTCTGAAACCAGCGTATGAAGACCTTGTTGTATCCGTTATGTGAAGACCTGATGAGAGACCTATCTGAAGACCTAGCTGAAGGCTTAACTGTAGAGCTTAACTGTAGAGCTTCCTGACCTAATTTTAAACCAAGCAGTTGTTTGCTCCGTTAACTCTTTCTCTCCTAACTGGCGATACCAGCGTTGATTCCGCCAGAATGTGGTAAATAATTACGGAGAGAAAGAGTTAATATGACAAGTGACAAGGTCTTGACTCAACCAGAGCCGAAAAACGTTTGAATATTAGGGCTGCGGAATTTTAAGAGGAATCTCAAACAACAAATTCGCCTATTAAATAAAAAAAATACGAATTTTAAATAATGACAAAGCATCTCTAGCATTGCCAAAATAAGGGGGTGGGAGCGTGTAGGCTGACTGGACGGTTTTTCTGAGCCCAGGGGAACTTGCTATATGGTTTGTTTTAATTTGTGTATTTCCATACCTTTCGATCTATCGGGCAGATAATGTAAAGATCATCTGTTTTTATGACCGCAGGTTGACGAGTGTGTCGTGTGGCCAGAACAACGCCAATCACTTTTACTTTCTCCTATTAATGTCAGGTACCCTTTAGAGTTGGGTAGACTTAGGTGCCCTTAGAATCCCAAAATAAATAAAAAATCCGTCTTCACCGAGATTCGAACCCTGGACCCTTCGGTTCGGAAGCCAAGTGCTTAATCACTCGGCCAGAATCTCCCTTTTAAATGTTTCTGCTAAAGTAGCCACTTAGAGTGAGAAGAAAGTTTTGATTTTTGGAAAAATATTTGAAAAAAAAAAAGAAAAACAACGAAATTCACACAATCTAACTAGCACTGTCACAACGTACTTAGGGCTCACAAAGACCTTCCTGCAAGGAACAGTAACAGGAAGAAGAAGAAGAAGAGGCAGACAGAGAAAGGGATGGGAAGACAACATAAACGAATGTACGGACGTGTCATTGACAGAGATTCTAACTAAGGCAAATGACAGAAATGGAGAGAGACGGTCCAAAAATCATGTGTGGTGCCCCAACGGTTTAACCATAGTAATGGAAAGGTGACGGCGAAACAAGCCATTCAGTGCAAACCCGTTTATTTTTTCAAACTTAAGTTGATTGTTAAACTCTGCCTGTGCTTTTTGTTTAAATATTAATCGCCAGTTTATTCTTCAACGTTCAACAAACTGTGGTCCGCGGACTAAAATCGGCGTTCAATTCTCCATTTTGAATTCCGTTATTTCTCCGGTTATTTTTTTCTTGTTTTTCAGTAATATTGATGACCTGAACATTTTACAGAAGACAGAGAAGACAACAATGTAATGTGATGAAGACTCCAGAAGGTGAAGTCTCCTTAACTCAAAGTACATACAATCAAAATTTAAAAAAATACTTAAAAATAAAAACAACACAAAAAAAAAAAAAAAAAAAACTTGTGTTATTTTGCGTAGTTGTATCAATTAGTTTGGATCAGTCGTGTCATTTCATTTGTAATAGATCTAGACTTACAATAATAAATTTGTGCCATTAAAAATATCTTTACCAATTTTGTTTTGTTTTGTTGCGCAATTATGCTTTTAGCTTTTTCAATATGCTATGACCCTATCACTTGTCTGGACTGGTTGGGTCCCGCACGGTGGATGCATATTCTATTATTGGCCTAACCAAGGTTAAATAACATTTTAGTTTTATGTTCTTATTTGATTTATAGAAATTTCATTTTAATAAACCCTAATGCTTTGTTGAATTTTTTTATAGTTTCATCAATATGTGGATTCCATGACAGTTTTTCATTTATTATAACACCTAGGTATTTTGCGTTTTTAGTCTGTGTTACTGGTTTGCCATGAATAAGATAAGTGGAATTAATTTGTTTTAGTTTTTTTGTTACTCTTAACAACTGACATTTTTCTGGGTGGAAAGACATGCTCCAATTTGATTCCCATTTCTGTAATTCATCTAATTCTCTTTGTAAAATATCTGTGTCTTGTGTTGCATTTATTGTTCTATATATTATGCAATCGTCTGCAAATAATCTGACTTTTGTTCCTGAACTAATGCAATTTGGTAAATCATTTATGTAATTAAAAATAGTAGTGGACCCAAGACTGTTCCTTGAGGTACACCTGAGTTTACTGTTATTGGTGTTGATTTAGAGCCATTTATTATTACAGTTTGTTCTCTCCCTATCAGAAAATCTTTAATCCACTGATGCAGTGGACCATTAATGCCGAAATATTTTAATTTTTTAAGCAAACTATGGTGGTGAACTTTGTCAAAAGCCTTGGAAAAATCTAGTAAGATAGCATCTATTTGTTCACTATTATCTAAACCTTTTGAAAAATCATCAATAAGTCCTATTAGTTGTGTTTCACATGATCTATATTTCCTAAAGCCATGTTGGTATGGGGTGAGGACATTATGTTTGTCTAAGTGGTTTATGATGTTACTACATATTATGTGTTCTAGTATTTTACATGTGATGCTGGTAAGTGATACTGGTCTGTAGTTTCCTGGATCATATTTTTCTCCTTTTTTAAATAGGGGGGTGACATTAGCTTCTTTCCAGTCCTTTGGTACTCTGCCCTGGTTAAGCGATGCCTGAAAGAGTATTTTGAACATTGGGGCTAGCTCATTGCTTAGTTCTTTGAGTAATCTAGCTGGAATACCATCAGGTCCAGACGCTTTATTTGGTTTGGTGTTGGCTAATAGTTTTTGAATTCCATTTTCTTGTACTACTAAATCTTCTATGTTGTCTACTTGGTTCAAATTAAGAAATATGTCTTTGTCTCCTGGGGCTGAGAATGCTGATGCAAAGTATTTGTTTAGGATGTTTGCTTTAGTTTCATTATCATTATGTATTATGTTATGTTCATCTTTTAATGGCGCTATGCCTGTTGTTTCCATTTTCTTAGACTTAATGTATGACCATAGGTTTTTGTTGTTATCTTTAGATATTACACTGTTTATTTATTCACTCTGCAGCTGTCTGCTTACTTTTTGGGTTAGGTGTTTAATTTTTATATACTTTTTGTAAACTCTTTCTGCCTTGGTTTCTTTAAATTTTCTATATAGGTTTTCCTTCTGTTTACAAAGTTTTTTTAGTGTATTATTAAACCAGCATTTATTTATTTTGTTTGATGTGTATTTAGTTGGTTTATGATTTTCTATAATGCTTTTAAGATGGTTTTTAACGTAGACTCTACATGTAGCTTAAAACTTATGGACTGAATGAATATTGATAGAAATTTGTCTCCTATGATTATAGCTTCTGAAACCGAAAATTCTAGTTACGAATTGTTATTTGTATTTATCTCCCTTTCATTAGTTATTTCTAGTATTATTAGAAGCAAGAAGCTACTAGATTTACTAGAAGCAAAATTGTATGAAAATATATCATGTGTACAAACGTTTCTGGTAGCATTGATGAATACACCACGTGATATCATGACGAATGCTTATTGGTCAAATGATTAAACGGCCAAATATTTTCAAATTGGTGTTAATTTTAATTTCTTGTTAGTTAAATTTACGTACATCTAAAACAATAGGAGGTTCGGTGGCTGAGTGGCAAAGTGCTTGGCTTCCGAACCGTGGGGTTCCGGGTTAGAATCCTGGTGAAACCTGGGATTTTAAAATTTCTTTAGTGCGACTCAGTCAACTCTGAGTCAACATATCTAAAATGGGTACCTGACAGTTGGGAAAAGTAAAGGCGGTTGGTCGTTAAATTGGCCGCATGCCACCCTCGTTAGCAGTGGGTGGTGGGACACAGAAACAGATGACCTCTAGACCAACTGATCTGAAAGGTGTATTTAATTTTTTTATACTTTTTATATATGTAGCCAATAAAAAAAAATGTTTAAAGCTAAAGAATATTTGCAACACACATAGACATACAAAATTATATGTCAAGCAAACTAGTGTTACAGTCCAGTTACAGAATGGGTCCGACATTTCTCTGTCTCACACATATTTCCTTTATTTATGTTTTTGTTTTCCATTCTTTATTCTATGACGTCAATTCACAGTATTTAATTTTTCCTGTTCATTGTCTCTCGCGGGATCGGAGAGTATTTATTCTGGAAAAGGTCAAAGTTTGAATTCAGCAGCTCGTCTGCTTGACGGAATACTAATTACTGTTAATGCGTGGCGCTTTTTTTTTTCTTTTCCGCGATCATTGTTAATTAAAGCTATTCACGTTTTTACTTCTATTGTTTCAAAGTTGGTTGGTTAAAAAAATGTTTGTCTTTAATGCATAGTTGTAAATCTGGCAATGATCAGGAAGTATGTTCCTTACTATTGGAAGATAATAATACATATAGTACTAAAGATGAAAGGTTTTTTTTATATACATGTTTGGCAGGATCGGACTTAGGCATCTGAAATCTATATGACCGCAGTAAGCCCTGCACTTTCATTGGCCCCACGCTAATTCTAGATGTAAATTATTAAAGTAAAGTATTTATAACTTATAACAGAGTTCCCTCGGCCTCCTGGAAATCTCTTTAAATTGCAAAATATACAAGAACGTCATAGAAATATCTTGAAATTATTACAATCTTTAAAAAATCACATAAATCTCCTGAATTATTGTCAAAATTGTCATTATGGGGCGTCATTCAATTTGGAAAACGCCAATCCGTTAAAAAAACAAATCGGGATTATACTATACCTGTAACAGTGGCACCTAGTGAAAGAAGCTTTCCGCGCCTAATGAAGAAGGTTAGCAAATCTCGGTAATAGATAAAAACATTAGCTATTGAGCGTGATCTATGTAGGAAACAGAAGTTTGATGATATACTGTATGACTTCGTTACAAGGTAGACTCGTTATGTAAAGTTAATTTGATCGTGATATTTGTACGTAGTAAAGAATGAATCAAATGCAAAGAGGAATTTATTTTCTAATATAAATTCTTAACTTTCCCTTATTATTTGTATCGTACCCAAGCTGGGTCCGGCGCAATCCGTTTTGCATAGGGCCCTGACATGGTTAGGGCCTGCCCTGATGTTTGGGTTGTTGCTTCAGATTTAAAGATTAATTCATCCTAGTTCAAACATCCAGCAGGCCGGAGGGGGTGGCGGGGGGTGGGGTGGGTTGGAAGCATCTGAACACGCTACCATCTAGACGACAGTCCAGAGCGCATGCCACAGGCAGCCAAACATCCAGTGAAAACGCGCTATGAACAGGCTTGTGTAAGGAAAAGAAAAGATATAGTTCCAAGGACATTGCGCTTGACGAGAATGAAAGTGAGCATCGTTACACTCAGTTCGACTTTCGTTACAGCCTTGTCCTCGCGGAGGCCTTCTTCGTATTTTCTTTGGCGGATTTTCTTCGACTCTGATATTGTTATGCAGCAGAGGCATGTCGCATGCAGCAATCAGCGTTGTCAGTAGTGGTGGTACAATATAGGAACACGGCGCTCTAGTAGCTTCCAGTTGCTACAAATACAGAAAAGAAAGTAAAATTCCCATTTCAGACCATGCGGTCTTGAGGGCAGAAAATGTTAAGATCATCTGTTTCTGTGATCAACGGTTAACGAGCAGGGTGTCATGTGGCCAGCACAACGACCAACTGTCTTTACTTTCCCAACAAATCCAGCTAAATTCAGGTATTTATTAGAGTTGGGTAGTCTCAGGAGCACCCTAAATATCTCGAAGTTCAAAGGCTTAGTCGTCACAGAGATTCGAACCCAGGACCTCAGGTTTAGAAGCGAAGCTTTCCACCACTCATCCACCGCCCCCCCCCCCACACTTTCTACATATAAGGGAGACAATCTTATATTGTGTTCCATTCAGTCCATAAGTTTTAAGTTTTGGTTAAGTCTACTTTTGTGAATCTATTATTATTTAATTTAATGAGAATTATAAAATACTTTTCAGCTCTTCTACTAAAAAAAGAAGAATCTCCGACATATAAGTGTAAATCGAGTCGTCATATAAGTTCGACCACAGTCCAATTTTACTATAACATCACAAAGATCAAAAACATTAGATTAGAAATATATTTCTACCAAGTACAGAACTGCATGCTTTTAACTATCTTAATACCCTATGGTCCTATCACTTCTCTGGACTAGTTTGATAGATGGAGAAAGAACGGGTTATCTGGTTGACCATTTTTAAATGTATTTTTTTTTTAAAAAGGGAACGACCTGAATTCAAACTTGTGGGTTAAAGCCTTCTTCAGGATTTTCAAGCCAACGCGGTAACCACTCTGCTAGCGAATAGTCATGAACATAGAAGATTACACAATTATTTATTGTTTCCACTTCATGTTTGTGTTTACTAAGCCTCAGAGGCAGGGCCGGCCCTAGCTATTGAGGGGCCCTATGCGAAACGGATTGCGCGGTGCCTAGTCTGGGTAGGGATAAGCATAATGTCAAAATTAAGATTATTTTAGTTAGAAAATATTTTCGTCTTGCAATAAAATGAAAGCTGACAATGCTGTTTTTTATTTATTGGCACCCAAAATATGACAATATTGTCCATTTTTCAGGAGACTTAATCATTTCGAAAAATTTCCTGAAAAATCAGGAGGCCGTGGAAACCCTGTTATTATATATAAGTTATAATGGTTTAATTTAATAGCGCGGGGCATATGAAAGCGGCCCACTGCGACCGCATAGGTTGCAGTGGCCTAAAACCGGCCCTGCTCAGAGGGCAGCCTAATATAAAAAGGACTAATTCCATCTATACCACCACTTCAGTCAAGTACTATTTCTATTTGAGACAGCAAACAAAGTATTTTATTACAAATAGCTAATAAACTAATTGGTAACTTTTTAAAACTGATTCTTATGTTCGTAAAATGTTTGTAAAATGTTTTACTTATTTCGCGGATGTTTTTTCAGAGTTGAAGATAATTACTTCTTATCCAAACCTCCCGCAGGACGACGGGGGATGGAAGCGGGCAGGGTTTGAACCCGGGACCATCAATAAGTCCGAACGACAGTCCAGCGCAAGAAATAACGTGTACATGTTTTTGGCCAAACAGACAGACAGACAGAGTGAGTTGATATAAGCTTTGTAAAAAGTGAAATAGTAAATTATCAGTAAAAATTAGTTGTAAATTAGCGCATAATAAAATAGCTAACGATAAATTGAACGCTTCAACGAGTCTTCATAAAGTGTTAAGCGTCATTGCAATAATATCCCCAAAGTACACAGATTTGACTTTCTTCTTGATTACATTTCTCGGGCAATCCTGGCCTGGACTTGCAGCCTTCGGGTTGTTTACACAGTCTAAATGTTGGTGTCAGAAGAGAGCTCATCTATACTCTCTATGAGGGGAGAATAGAGATATTGGATAGAAGCTATTGGCCTGTATGCTAAGCGATAAGTTTCAGTTTATCCTTACAGAAGAGTGGGAAAAAGTTGGTCTATTGAGATTATTTAATACTCTTTTTTTGCGTCAAGATTTGAAGTCAATCTTAAACAATCTTAACAAAGACATTTTGTTTCGGTGGTGTTCACGGTAGTTGATTTGTAGCACCAAACCTCTAATAGACAAGTAAGCCGCATTAGGCGTATTATATTTTAACGTATAAAACTTGAAATAACTTGAATAATTTCTTTGTGAACAAAACTAAATAAAACTTTTATTACAATATAGAGAAATTTAACTTAAGAGGAAATGAAATCTGATATTTTAAACAAATGTGACTCACTAAAAAAAAACACGTCTTTACATTCTGGCTTCCTTGAGTCGTCTTCCGTACTTACAGCTTACGACAGTGCCGCTTATCTTGCATCATTCTGCAAGACTAATTCATGCGTGTTCTGTACAACTAACAATGACTACTCCCTTTCTATCCCAGCGAGCTGGAAACACGCACAAGCTCCATAACATTAGACACAATGGTTATATGTCGCAAATGATACACATTAGAACTTAGTTGCTTTTTGGTATTTAAACAAACAAAAAAACAACAACATACATTTGTTTGCATGAAATACCCAGGAAAAAAAATTAGCAAAAGTCTAGTTTCAAAAATAATGTGTGAAAAAGTGGATACATTCTTTTTTTATGAAACTAGGCCTACTATAATTTACAAGATAGAACGGCGCAGTATTTTTTCCTTAGCACAGTCTGCAAAATAGCTCACAGCTAAGCAACAAAAAGCTGGCTAGAAGAAGAAGAATGTACAAGATCTGATAAGGTATAAGCAGGGTTGGAAATTTGTGTAGATCTCTATCACAGGTTAACCTGTTGACAGTCATGAAGAGAAGATCTAGATTGGTCTATTTCCATTCCATGTAAATGTCGCATGTGATATGAATAGAAATTTCTGCATGTCTGGCGCCTGGTCAATGGAAGTACATTGTTACTTCTCCGGCCTATTAGAATGTCAACAGAACAGGTTTCAGAAAGTTGACTCGACCAACTGAAAGCAGTATTGTCTTTAAAAGTTAGTTCCCCTTCCACGTCACCACCCCGCTTATCTATTGCCGGCCTCTCAAGACAGAAATTATTTCGACAGACTAGAAAGTTAATTTCTTGATTCTCATTTTGTTATTCTCTGTCACAGTTTTTAAAACTTTAACTTGTGTGACTCTCTCCGTCTCTCTCTCTCTCTCTCTCTCTCTCTCGCTGTCTCTCTCTCTCTCTCTCTCTCGCTGTCTCTCTCTCTCTCTCTCTCGCTGTCTCTCTCTCTCTCTCTTGCTGTCTCTCTCTCTCTCTCTCTCTCGCTGTCTCTCTCTCTCTCTCTCGCTGTCTCTCTCTCTCTCGCTGTCTCTCTCTCTCTCTCTCTCTCTCTCTCTCGCTGTCTCTCTCTCTCTCTCTCTCTCGCTGTCTCTTTCTCTCTCTCTCGCTGTCTCTCTCTCTCTCTCTCGCTGTCTCTCTCTCTCTCTCTCTCGCTGTCTCTCTCTCTCGCTGTCTCTCTCTCTCTCTCTCTCGCTGTCTTTCCGTCTTTCTCTCTCCGACTCCTTCTATGTCTCTCTATTTCTCTCTCTCTCTCTGTTTCTGTCTCACTCTCTCCTCTGTCTCTCTCTCCATCTCTCTCTGTCTCTTTCTTCACTTCTCTCTATGTTTCTCTCAATGTCTCTATCTGTTTCCGTATCTCCTCACTCTCTCTCTCTCTCTCCCTTTCACAGTCTCTGTCTCTCTGTCTCCCTATCTCTGTCTCCCTATCTCTGTCTCTGTTAATGTCTCTCCGTTTCTTTTGTTTTTCTTTCTCTCTTTTCCCCTCTTTCTTTCGTTCACTCTGTGTGTCTCTGTCTCCCCCCTCGTTCTCTTCTTCTCTCACTCAATTCTCTCGCTCTCTTTACTCAAGTAGTCTCTGAGGTTGGTCCACAAAAAGCTCACCTCATAGCGTTTAGGTTAGGCCAGAGATTACTCAACCAGTGTTATGGAGCTCAGAGGTCAACGTGTCCCAGCCATAATGTGTTAATGCATTTTAAGGGAACAACTTGATCTTCGTCTATAGACACTCTTCTTTATAGTTGTCGACATTGTCGTAAATTCAGTTTATAACATTATATTTTACTAGCCGGATTGGACCCGCGGCCTGCGGGGCTTAGTTTTGGTATTACTGATCTAGTGGAATGAAATTAGATCTATGTCAATCTTGGAGAATGTTTCCTTTACATTTTTTTTAAATTTTGCCTCGAAAATAAAATTAGTGTGAGAATGGGTTTACCCATAGTCATAGCAAATATAAACTACTTTGAAAACGGGTTTATCCGATTTGTTAAGAAGTTTCGTTTCTTAATAGAGATACAATTAGATATTTTGTCTTTTTTAAGCTCCGGTTGTGGTAGGGATATTAAACATACACTACGGTCTCCGCCATGGCCTATGGAACTTTAATGCCTAGTTTTATCAAGATTGGTCTAACGGTTTTTATTTTTATTCGGAACATACATACATACATACATACATACATACATACACACATACATACATACATACATACATTATACATACATACATACATACATACATACATACATACATACATACATACATACATACATACATACATACATACATTATACATACATACATACATACATACATACATACATACATACATACATACATACATACATACATACATACATACGCCTTACTTTCTGCTTGATATTATAGAGTGTCAGTTTTGTAGAAAGTCAAGGTCAGCCTTTTACAACAACAGAGTCACCCTTGTACAAATTAGATGAGACCCCCTGTTAGGTTGCCAAGACGGAGAAACACAAATGAAGCAAAAAACATAAAAAAAGCTTTATATTAAGTGTAATTCTATCACTTAGTTTGGATCAGTCGTGCAATCAAATTCGTGATAGATCTAGACTAACAATATTAAATCTGTGACTATTTTTACCAATTTTTTTTTGTTTAGCATATTTTCATGCTTTTGGCGTTCTCGATTTGCTATGTTCTTATCACTTGTCTGGACCAGTTGGAAAGGGGTGTGGGAGTATCCATGTAAATATTTCCGAGATCACTTTTTTTAATGCATAAAACAAAACAAAACAAGGTTCTTGCTTCCTTGTTCTATATCAAACAAAATAAATTATAACCTACAATGTATTTGCTATTTGTGTGTTGTTGTTTTTTTGTTTTTTTAGTGATTCATGTTTTGTCAGGCATAAGAAATAATTGTGCAAAATTTCAGCTTGATCCAAGATTGTGTGTGGGAGAAATAACGTGTACAAACTTTTTACCAGAGTGAATTTGATTTAAGCTTTGTAATAATTAATGTCATGTGTCCCAAAAATTATACGACTTCCTGTCCAGGTGTTTATCGCTCTTCTCTCCCCTTCTTCAACATTATCCCACCAGTATTTGATCTATTGGAGGCGCGGTAACTGTGCGGTTAAGCGTGAAGACTGGGATCTTTCAATTCAGGATCTTTGAGCACCTCTGAGTCCATCCAGCTCTAATGAGTACCAGACATTAGTTGGGGGAAAGTAAAGGTGCTTGGTCGTGGGGATGGCCACATGACACCCTCGTTAACCGTAGGAGACAGAAACAGATGACCTTTAAATTATTTGCCATATAGACCACAAGGTCTGAAAAGGGAACAAATTGAATCCATTGAACTACGATAGATCCCATCGTACTTTCATTAGTTTCTCCTTAGCCTACACAACCAAACACATCCGCCCTCGTTTCGTCACAAATTTGTACAAATACTCTTTCTTCCCTAGTGCTATTAGAGCATGGAATGGGTTGCCTGAGCTATCCAGGAAAACCAGTGACTTGGCAGAATTTAAGTCATTGGTTAATATGCATGACTAAATGCATGACGCGTAGGACGTAATCATCTTCTTTTTTGAAGTAAGAAGAAACACGCGCATGCACTACATAGCAGTGCGCATGCGTAGAGTACATTTCGATATTCAGAAAACAAAATTACAAAGACTAAAGAAAGTAAATCTGAAAGAGAGTTCACGTCTCAAGTTTGTACAAGAGGTTTATTCGGATGGACACGGAGTTATTGATATTTTTTAGAACTGTTACGCTCTGTCACGTGATCAAACCCAGCCAATAGAAGAAATCACAAGGACACTTTAAACATCTTTGATGTCATTCAAGCCACACAAAATAATAATTCCCTAAAGCGAAAATGATGAAAATGTATAAAAGCGAAACTGATCTCTTGAAAATGAACAGCATGGCGGAATAAATATGTTTCTGAATACTGCATTCAAATATGTACGTCATCAGACAAGACCAGAAAGAAATAGAAGAAAAATACAAAAAAAAAACAACTTTTTTAAAAAAACAAAGCTTATCTAAGGTTAAGAGCTCCTCCCTTGCAGCTATCTCTATCAATAATGTAGAGGCTATTTCCGTTATTCGATATCAAACAAAATATTTAATTACAAATAATTAATTGAATAATTGGTGTGTTCATGGATTCAGGTTTTATTAGGTACTGCTCGTGAATCCTCTGGATTATTGTTCATGCAGATTCTATGTTTATTTTTAGATCTCTTGAGCTTTTATGGGCTATTTTTAGCCTTAGTCAACGCATACATTGGATTTAAAGAATGAGTTCGAAGAAAACAGCGTGTTGTAATTTATGATCTTGACATAGTTAATCACGTGACGTTTAAGTCACCGTTTACTTGACTTAATCCTGTGTACTTCCAGGGGAGTTTAGGGCCGCAACCACACCTCTCCACCGAACTCGGTTCTGAGCAGCTTTCTTCATCTGCTCCCATGTCATTCCAATACCCTCAGCTTCACTGATGACTGACCTCTTCCAGGTTTGCTTGGGTCTGCCGTTGAACTAACTGCATTTTCTGAAAGCTGTTTTTTTTTTTGTTTGTTTTTTTATTTACCTACATATTGTTAAGCACGCCGCCATCCAAGCTAGTGCAGAAGGTGCGCCACTGTTAGAGACTAGACTAGAGAAGGATGTTGACATTAGGAAGAACATAACGGAGTCCCGCCCAAGTCTTGAAATTACGAAGGGACTGTACTCCAGGCAGACGTTGTTCTATGTATTTGTGATGTCCTCGTGTAAATAAACATCTATATCGTTAAGTTGCCGCCCTTAAAGGTATTACAATATTTATCATGATGTATTTTTGTAATTTAATCTATTTAAAGATAATGACGACAGAAAAAAGCTGGTCTAGTTAATGGGATGGTTTCGCGCTCTGGTCTGTCATCGTTGTTTGTATTGTCAACGGTTCATACCCTGTATTCCTGCCCGCTGCCGAATCACGTCGTCTTGCGGTAGGTTTGGACTAGAATGTCGATTATCTTCAAGTCTAAAGGAACATAGGAAACGTAAAAGGAAATTTTGTTTGACACACAGATTTGTTTTGAAATTGTCAACAAGTAAAATCTTAGATAATGTTAAATATTGACTAGATTTTTTGGAATCGGTTCACTTAGCATGCAATATTATACATATAGCATACGTTGATTACTTTGATAGCAGCATAATTGAATTTTTTAAAATTTTTTTTTAAAAACTTAAAACAGTTAAATTCTAAAAGATACACACTTATATAAAATCGAAGAAAACCTTTATTTGACTAGATCCAATTAGCACAACACTAGGAGATACACAGGATATACAATGAAAAAAAAACAAACCTGTCTTTGAAGATTAATAAAGAGTGTCGTATTTCCGTGACTTCGCAGCCCTAACTGCGACCTACATATTTTGCCACATCTAGTCTCTCCCTCTCCTTCTCTCTGTGACTTTTTCCTTTTCTCCCTTTCTCTCCCTTCTCCTTCTCTCGCTATCTCTTTTTGTCTCTGTCTCTTTTTCTGTCTGTCTTCCTCTTTCCTTCTTCTCCTGTCTCTCTCTCTCTCTCTCTCGCTTTCTCTCATTCATTGCTTTCTTTTCTGTACTTATGCCTGTGTATGAGTTTTCGTCTCTTAGTCTCTTTCTTCTTCTCTCTCTCTCCTTCTCTTTCTCCTTCTCTCTCTCCTTCTCTCTCTCCTTCTCTTTCTCAAACTCTCTCTCGTTCTCTCTCCTCCTCTCTCCTTCTCTCTCTTCTTCTCTCTCCTTCTCTTTCTCATTCTCTCTCTCCTTCTCTCTCCTTCTCTCTCCTTCTCTCTCTCCTTCTCTTTCTTAAACTCTCTCTCTCTCCTTCTCTCTCTTTCTCTCTCTCCTTTTCTCTCCTTCTCTCTTCTTCTCTCTCCTTCTACCTCCTTCTCTTTCTCCTTTTCTCTCTTTTTCTTTCTCTCCTTTTCTCTTCTTCTCTCTCCTTCTCCCTCCTTCTCTCTCCCTCTCTTTCTTCTTTTCTCTCTTTTTCTTTCTCTCCTTTTCTCTTCTTCTCTCTCCTTCTCCCTCCTTCTCTCTCCTTCTCTTTCTCCTTTTCTCTCTTTTTCTTTCTCTCCTTCTCTTTCTTCTTCTCTCTCTCTCCTTCTCTCTCTTTCTCTCTCTCCTTTTCTCTTCTTCTCTCTCCTTCTCCCTCCTTCTCCCTCCTTCTCTCTCCTTCTCTTTCTTCTTCTCCTCTCTCTCTCCTTCTCTCTCCTTCTCTCTCTCTTTCTCTCTCCTTCTCTTTCTAAAAATCTCTCTCCTTCTCTCTCCTTCCCTCTCCTTCTCTCTCTCCTTCTCTCTCCTTCTCTTTCTCATTCTCTCTCACATTCTCTCTCCTTCTCTCTCTTCTTCTCTTTCTCAAACTCTCTCTCTCTCCTTCCCTCTCTCCTTCTCTCTCTCCTTCTCTCTCTCCTTCTCTCTCTCCTTCTCTCTTCTTCTCTCTCCTTCTCTCTCCTTCTCCCTCCTTCTCTCTCTTTCTCTCTCCTCCTCTTTCTTCTTTTCTCTCTCCTTCTTTCTCTCCTTCTCTCTCTTCTTTTCTCTCTCCTTCTTTCTCTCCTTCTCTCTCTTCTTTTCTCTCTCCTTCTTTCTCTCCTTCCCTCCTTCTCTCTCCTTCTCTCTCCTTCTCTCTCCTTCTCTCTCTCCTTCTCTCTCCTTCTCTCTCTCCTTCTCTCTCCTTCTCTCTCTTCTTTTCTCTCTCCTTCTTTCTCTCCTTCTCTCTCCTTCTTTTCTCTCTCCTTCTTTCTCTCTCCTTCTTTCTCTCCTTCCCTCTCTCCTTCTCTCTCCTTCTCTCTCCTTCTCTCTCTCCTTCTCTCTCCTTCTTTCTCCTTCTCTCTCTCCTCTCTCCTTCTCTCTCTCCTTCTCTCTCCTTCTCTCTCTCCTTCTCCCTCCTTCTCTTTTCTTCTCCCTCCTACTCTCTCTTTCTCTCTCCTTCTCTTTCTTCTTTTCTCTCTCCTTCTCCCTCCTTCTCTCTTTCTCTCTCCTTCTCTTTCTTCTTTTCTCTCTCCTTCTCCCTCCTTCTCTCTCCTTCTCCCTCCTTCTCTCTCTTTCTCTCTTCTTCTCTTTTTTTTTCTTTTCTCTCTCCTTCTCCCTCCTTCTCTCTCTTTCTCCCTCCTTCTCTCTCTTTCTCTCTCCTCCTCTTTCTTCTTTTCTCTCTCCTTCTCCCTCCTTCTCTCTCCTTCTCTCTCTCTCTCCTTCTATTTCTTCTTTTCTCTCTCCTTCTCCCTCCTTCTCTCTCCTTCTCTCTACCCTTCTCTTTCTTCTTCTCTCTCTCCTTCTCTCTCCTTCTCTCTCCTTCTCCCTCCTTCTCTCTCTTTCTCTCTCCTTCTCTTTCTTCTTTTCTCTCTCCTTCTCCCTCCTTCTCTCTTTCTCTTTCCTTCTCTTTCTTCTTTTCTCTCTCCTTCTCCCTCCTTCTCTCTCCTTCTCCCTCCTTCTCTCTCTTTCTCTCTCCTTCTCTTTCTTCTTTTCTCTCTCCTTCTCCCTCCTTCTCTCTCTTTCTCCCTCCTTCTCTCTCTTTCTCTCTCCTTCTCTTTCTTCTTTTCTCTCTCCTTCTCCCTCCTTCTCTCTCCTTCTCTCTACCCTTTTCTTTCTTCTTCTCTCTCTCTCCTTCTCTCTCCTTCTCTCTCTCCTTCTCTCTCCTTCTCTTCTCTTTTTCCCAAATCTTTTATTAATTAATTAATTACACCACGTACCTAGTGGACAGCCTCCAGTCGCTTTATTTATTAATGTCATTTTATTTACTTTTTTTTTTTGTATGTGTTTTTTTTTCCCAGTAATTCTGGAAACACGAATGTATGATTCACTTCCCTAAGTCATAACACAAATAACTTCTTGTGGTTTTTTTTTCCTCATTGGATATACGATAACCTTATCAAACCAATCAAAGAGAAATACATACCATTGATTTTCTATTAAAGTACTCGGAGCAATCGACGGCTAATTGAGCATGCAATAATTCAGCGGTTCTCAAACTCAGGAACGCGCCCTAGGGGACAAATAGGTCTTTTTTTTTTTATGTGTATATAAGGCAGCTCTACATGTAGATCATATTTTGTTTATTTATCAAGTAAAATCGACATTACTAAAAAGGTTAACAAAATTTGAATAAAGTTAAAGACGATGTTTCATCTTGTGAGGGAGACTTTAATTAAAATGTTTGCGCGAGAGGAGCCAAATTTATTCAGAGTTTAAAATAGGTCAATGACTCAACTATTATATAATTAATTACAGACGTTGCATTACAAAAGGTAATTACTACTTGCTGCTAGTATTCTTGTGTTCATATAGTCGCGTTGTTATTTAGAGGCTAAATTCAACAGTCAGTGTGACAAGAGGGACAATAGCTACTTTTTTTTTTTAATAAGAGTTAGTCCCCTTAATTACATTATTTTAGTCTCTGTTAACTGTATACAATCGCCACTTTCTCTTCAGTCTCTTAGCTGTCCATAATGTGTATATAATAGTTTTGTTGTGGTGCTCTGACTGTGTTACTCAAGAGGAGTGTGCCACTGTTATGGGAATGAGTTTTTTCAATGGCAAGCTAAGAAGACTTTATTTATTTGTTATTAATAAGTTGGTTAATGCAAATATTCTCTGTCTACTTAGTCTCTTATCCTCTCCTGTATGTGTTGTTTTTTTGTGTGCGTAAATGACAAGCGTTTGTTTTGATACGAGACAGGTACAGTAGAGCGTCGTTTATCCGACTCAATTGGGACCGGACACCGTTCGGATACGCGATTGTTCGGATAACCGAAAACCGAAGCGATCCATGCAGTATATGCAACCGGACACTATACGAATATTGAAAATCATCACATGCGGGACACGTGCGTGAAGAACGAGCAAAATAGGTGACAAATGTCGCAATTTTACCTTTATTGTGGAAAATAATCACTTATTTTTCGTATTCATACAGTATATGTGCATCACAGTACATGTGGTTGATAAAAAAAAAAAAAAAAAAACTGGTCCGGATATTTGACGCTCCGGATAATAAACGTTCGGATAAACGACGTTCTACTGTACTTAGTCTCTTATCCTCTCCTGTATGTGTTTTTTTTTTGTGCGTAAATGACAAGCGTTTGTTTTGATACGAGACAGGTAGTGTGTCTCATGGATGATGTCATTTTATTGTTACGACATGCATTATATTAATGTAAACCATCGTTTTGGTGTTTGAGATAAGACACTATTGTTCCTCTGTGATGGCGATTCTTTGATTATTTTAAACTGAACCTGTCCTACTATTTTGATTTGTTTCATTATTTTATTTTACTTTGTTAGCATTTATGTCCGTTTTTATTTTACATGTTCTATTTCTTTCCTTTCTAAATAAACTTTTTTTTATTGTTGTTACAACTGAAATCTCAGTATTATTACTTGTATGTCTCAGTAATTTTTTATATCTAGAGCAGGGGTTCTCAACCTGTGGATCGCGACCCCTTTGGGGGTCGAATGATGATTTGCCAGGAGTCGCCTAAGACCATCGAAAATATGGATTGTTTTTGTCTATTCTTCTATTGTCCTATGTGTGTGTGTGTGGGGGGGGTCGCGTCAGAGTGGGGAATTGTAAAAAGGGGTCGCCGAGCATAAAAGGTTGAGAACCGCTGGTCTAGAGGCTATCATTAATATCCTAGGTAATATAATTTGGGACCACAAAAGTACCACTGGACTAACATGCCAAGTACAGCAGAAGTCACTGGTCTTATGACCTAATCATAATACAAGGTCACAGTCATTGTATTCCCTGGCTAATCCCTATTCGTACTCTAATAACACTATGGGACAAGTTGTATGATGCTATGGAATAAAAACAAGGAAAATGAAACAATAAAAACAAGTTTTTTAAAAAAAAAGCTTATATTGAGTGAAATTGCATTATTTTGAATCAATCATGTAATTAATTTTTAGTAGATCACGATGACCTGCTAACTACTGTTAAAAAAACGCAACTGCAACTCTATGGCCGTATTACAAGATCTTCGGGGCTCGCAAAGACGTTCCTTCAGGGAACAGGACCAGGACAAAGAAGAAGAGGCAGACAGAGGAAGCGATGGGACGACAGCATAAAAAGAATGGACAGGCCTGCTATTCTCTAATAACTTTTGTCTTTTCCAAAAAAAAATCTTAAATAAATGCATGAGTCTTGATTCGAACTAGACCCTTCACGATGGAAGGCCGACTGGTTAGCCACTAAGCTACACAAGCACTTAAAACGTAGAAGTTTTTTTAGTCTATTGTTAATAAAAAAACTTTTTAGCGAAGGACCTGATTCTCTTCCTAAGACTTATTTCCCTCTAGCTTAGAAGCCCCCTTCTGATTACCTTCCCCCCATCCCTTTCCGATTTATGTGTTGTCATCGACAATGAATAATTGTGCAAAGTTTCAACTTGATAAGAGAATGGGAAGGGGGATAAATCACGTGCTCAAGAGTCCACCAAGACAGTGTTGATATAAGCTTTGTTAAAAAAAAAAAATACTCTATCTATATAATTCTCTTCATGGCCCAATCATGCGGGACTCCACGATGAATGAAAAAGTCATGAAAAGATAACTCTTTTTTTTTCTGCACGTCGGACTAGAGTTACCCCACGTAACTTTCGCGGTAAAAGAGAGCGTGGCTCAGAAAGAAAAAAAAAAGGTTGGAGCGTATGTTACGCCGCGGGTCGGTCTCAAAAGTCTTGGAACGATAACACTTTTATTTCTGCAAGTCGGACTGGTGTCAAATATTTGAGAATTTACTATTTATCAGCATTTTATTATACAATAATTTTGTTTATCTAAGTTCTTATTCAGTTTTGTAAAGTAAAGTTTTAATTTCAGACCTTATCTGCTCGTATAGAGAGGAGCAGATAAGTCATCTGATTCTGTCACCTAAGGTTAACGAGGATGTCATGTAGCCAACATAACGACCAACTACCTTTACTTTTCCCCTACTAATGTCAAGTACCCATTAGAGTTAGGTGGACTCAGAGGCGCCTCAGGATCCCGAAATTAAAAATCGTAGTCTTCATCAGGATTTGAACCCGGGACCCCCGGTTCAAATCCAAGCGTGTTACCTCTGAGCCACCGCAACTCCAATCAGTCTTGTACTAAGACGATAATAGTTACTTTGCTTAATGGTATTTTAGAAGAGTATCATGCAAGTAGAAAGGCTCACATAAATTTTGTGGCCGAATGGCCGAAATAGCCTCAAGCTTAAGAAATTAAATTATTTTCTTTTTTTAAAAACTCTATAAAACTATTTCCTGATTTCTTTCCTACCATCAAAAAATTTGTCAATTTCCACACACAAAAATATATTTTTTAAATCTTTATCATGTTCAGAGCTAAAAAAAATTTTTCAAGCTCTGATATGACGTCATAAGCGATTAATAGAATATCTGTTCGCAGGGGCTACTACTCCAATTCTTTCATCCAGATGTTTTACAGAATTATTTCCCCTGTCATATCCTGGAATTTTTTTGACAATTAGATTAAAAAATTAAATTGCGAATTTGTAAAAAAAAATTATAAATCCATTAAAGGATTTATTTATTTTATCATTAAGTAAAACAGGTTTCTACAGGTCAGTTTTAATTATTTCGACGTAATTGATTTGTCTTTTTTTTTACGTAGGGTTTACTTTACAGTGGAAAAACAAGTTTATTTCATTTACTACAATATAAAATACATAAATGGGGGCGCGGTGGCTGAGTGGTTAAGCGTATGGCTTCCACACCTGGGGTCCTGGGGTCGAATCTCGATGAAAACCGGGATTTTTAATTTCAGGATTTTAAGGCGCCCCCGAGTCCACCCAACTCTAATGGGTACCTGACTTAAGTTTGGGAAAGTAAAAGCGGTTGGCCGTTGTGCTGGACACAGGATAGCCTGCTCGTTAGCCGTTAGCTAAAGAAACAGATGACCTTAACACCATCTGCCCTATAGATATCAAGGTCTGAAAGGGGAACTTTACTTCTAAACAATACATAAATGTGGGTTTATCATAAATAAAAAAACATTATAATATATATTATTCCTCGACTCCCTAAAATATTAGAAACCACAAAACAAACGCAAAATAGAGACGCACGATTACTAACAAACAAATATTCTCACCGTGCCTTGGACAATGCAATGGGTTGCCTGAATCAGCCAAAGTAGAGTTTAAAGCACCAATTAACATGCGCAACTAGATTGGCCCAGGAACATATGTATAACGTATTTTTTAAAGTAACGTCTGTATAAGATAAGATAAGATAAGATAAAGTAAGGTAAGAAAAAATGTGTGGGATGTAACGTCTGTATTTTATAAGATAAGATAATATAAGATAATGTAAGATAAGATAAGAAAAGAAAAGATAAGGTAATGTAAGATAAGGTAAGATAAGATAAGATAAGATAAGGCTTGATACGGTAAGGTAACATAAGGTAAGGTAAGGTAAGGTAAGATGAAATGTGTGGGACGGAATTATCTTTTTGAAGTAACGTTTGTAGTCTATAAGAAAAGATAAATCTTTAGAACTGCTGAACGGATCGATAAGAAATTCTGTACAGTTTCCTTTTACCTTTTAGTTTCGATAGATACGGAAGCTGATCTCGGAAATTCCCGACACATCGCAAGTGTTCTAATAAACCTTTTTAACGAGAACGTTATTTTGTGTGTTAAAAGTTTTATACGCTAAATGAATGAAGGTAGCAGCTATATTATTTACAGCGTTTCAGGGTGAATATAAAAAAAAAAAAAAAAAGATAATGTAATTCTATGACGAAAGAGCATTATAATGCTGGAATGAAAAAAAAAGGTTATGAAATATTTTAACATTGATTTAAGAAGATCAGTCAGACTCAGAAATGCGGACCGAGAAGGGGAGGAGGTCTGGCCAAAATATTACATATGCGTTACGCATTGCCAGATGTAACAAAAGCTTATAAAAAAATTTAGATTAAGAACTGAACAGCAGATGTCAGGCAGTGTGCAGGGCCGGCCTTAGGCTTAGTCAAAATAGGCAAACGCCTAGGGTCTCCGATTGGGCTTCGCACAGGTCTCAAAATTATTTTTTTTTATTGTTGGTGTACTTACTTTCTTAGACTTAGGTCCTCCCGCGCCGTTCAGTGCATTGGGCGGCAAGCTGTCTCCACAACAATCTGTCCCTGGCAATGTCTTATGCCTCCTTCCACCTGGAGTCCACTGTTTTGAGGTCCTCCATGAAGGTGTGGCGCCAAGTTATACGAGGGCGTCCCTGTTTGCGCTCTCCTCGCATTGGCCTTTATGTCATCGCAACTCTTGGTGCGTAGTTCATTTTGTCGGAGAACAAGTCTCGCAAACCTCATGCGACACTCTGTCACAACCTCACTAAGTGTTGGAGTACACAGTACACTAGGCTTTAAATATATTGCCTTTTTTTTATTTTTTCTCTTTTTTATTTTCATTTTTTAAATTTCACTTGGTGCCACAAATTCACTTCGCATAGAGCCTCCAATTATCTAAGGCCGGCCCTGGTGTACGAATAAGACTATTTATTAAAACAGATATTTTTTTTTTGGGGGGGGGGGGGTGTAAGAGAGGGAGAGAGAGTGAAAGAAAGAGAGAGAGAGAAAAAGAGAGAAAGAGATAAGTGATGCTCGAACTTAAGGGGCCGGTCCAACTGAAAATAATGGATACTAGACTTTGCGGGTCAAAAGGAATGTGGGCCTTTCAACTATTATTATAAGTAAGAAAAGTCATAGTGAAAGGTCAATGGAAAAATAAACAATATCTAGTCTTTGAATAAATAAAACAGAGGCGTAATGCTAGACTGTAATATGCATTAAACTTCATAAGCTGTTCAGTTGGTTTGAACAGTAAAAAAAAAACAAAGTCAATTAATTTTAAAATATTTCTACAGACTTACATTGCGTTTAAGCTTCTTGCCAAAATGTTCTCGATTTTCGTTTATAAAGGCTGAGAATGCAAACCTGTTTGTTGAATACGTCATACACATTCGATTAAATCGAGTGTAAATTATTAGTGGTTAGGGATGTTGGGGTTTAGGCCTGGGCGTGTCGTTTTTTTCGTTGCAATATTGTTTTTTGTTACAAGTCAAAACAAGACCATGGCTTGAATAGCCCTAGCTGATTGGCAAATCCTTTAACACCAGCGTCTTAATTTGTGGGATAACACAGTCTCCTACTTATCTTTTATTATTATTATTATTATTATTATCATTATTATTATGTTAGAAACGAACGAGTTTTCATTCTCTGGCACTGCCAGGGTCGAGTTCAGTTAAAGGGAAACAAAATTCATCGTAGTCCCTGTTTCCACCGAGGAATTTTCTGGTGATGTGGCAGGTCTGCAGAAGTACCGCCCTCTGACAGGCAACGAGAATGTTCCTGGGAATGCCAAGGGACTTGAAGGTATCCCCTCGGTCGATATAACAATGGTGTATATTGTTATTTTGGATAACTTCCATAAACGCTTAATCTCTAAGCCTAGATTTCCATATTTTCGCTGTTTTTCCAATTCAGTTTTTCTTAAATTATGAGTCAGTGGTACGGCGATGTCAATAATGGTAGAGTTGTTTTTTTTTTTTTAGGAATGAACATCAGATAATGGAGATTAAAACCTACCGTTTTGTAAATCAAAATAGGCCTATCCCAGTACAGCAGATGATCAGTAGACTCGAGAACCTCTTGTGGCGAGAACAAAGAATATGTGTTTGAAGCTATGCGCTCTCGCTTATGTGATTGTATTTGTGTGTGGGTGTGTAGAAAATTATTGCAATACTTTGTATATAGTTCGTCCATCGTGGTTCGATGATGACCACTTTTGTCCTCCAGGGGGCTGAGTCCTTTGCACTGGGGTTTTGTGCCTCTTTGTTTGGCTGGTGAGACCTATGTGAGCCCGGAATGTTCGGCTGCACACTGGGCAGGTTATTCCAGCTGGAGCCAGTGTGATGTAACTATTGGATCTAGATCTACAATAATTCTTAATGGAAAATAAACAAGGTTACGAGATAGTCTGGAGTCAGAACATTTCTGTCAGGTTGCCAGCTTTGTGTATTATAGGTTTTTACCTCTAGATTACATTTTCTTATCTATTGCGATGCACGAGTCTACACATGTATCAGCAAAAGTCAATACAAAAATAATTAAGTTATTGATTTGATTGGAAAATATTTCATCAATACAAATACACGTCGTAGAAAATAATTTCTGGAAGACTATTTCGATGACTCAAAAGTAAAGTAACAATTATACATAAAACACTGAACCATAATCTTCAAATAGAAAAACAAAATTTAATAAAATACTCTGAAAGACACAAAAATAAAGGCACATTCCTCGTCCCATATGCTAGGACAAATTTGTACAAATACTCCTTCTTCCCTAGTGCTATTAGAGCATGGAATGGGTTGCCTGAGCTAGCCAGAAAAACCAGTGACTTGGCAGAATTTAAGTCATTGGTTAATATGCATGACTAAATGCATGACGCGTAGGACGTAATATCATCTTCTTTTTTGAAGTAACGTCTGTATTATATAAGATAAGATAAGATAAGACTAAACAGATTGACTATCCCCCTCAATAAGACACGCACCCGAATGCACTATTGCACACTGACTGACCACGGGATGTGTATCTTGGTTTTCTGTACAAACAAGTAAATCTATATAATAAGGTACGGCGTCAATGGTGGTCCTTAAGCGAGATCGTATGTAACTTTGTGATTACGTCCCTTGCAACCTGCGAAACTGAGTCATTTCCTCGTCTCGTCTTAACGGGAAACTCCGATGGTTTTTTCAAATTTGAGTTATTGACATATTTAAATTCTGCGTAAAAAGTTGTAATAGTAAACATTTTACCATTTTTTATTTAAATGCCTAGAAACATTTAGGGCCTATATTTAATAAATTAATCAGTAAATTCTTGACATCTAAAAAAAAACAGGGTTCTATGAGATTTTGGTTTAAGCTAGTTCACGCGTCACTTCCCTCAACAATATGAAAGAGAAACTAGATTTGACCAATCGTATCGCTTCATTCTTACAGTAGCTGTTAGGCTTAGTGACGGCCTAGTCCAGAGCTAGGATACAGTTATATATATATACATGTATAGATAGATCTAAAAGCATTAGGATAATCAACTCGAGAAAAAGAGTAACATTTTCATCTAAGCCTCTCTCTGTCCTAAGAAGTAAATAGATCGTGTGTCTGACTGATTCGAACAAACTGGTCAGTGTAAGGCTAGTCGAGACTACGTGCAGTCGGTCATGACAAAACAACCAAGCGATAGTGTTTGTTGTGTGTTGAGTGGTCAGGCGAGAAAATACAGACTGCCGTGGTTAGTCAAGCATGTAAATCTACTTTTAATACGCATTTTTTCTTTGCTTACAAGATTCTAGATCTAACTGCATAGACCAAGATATATTTCTTTTACGAGAATGTTAACTTTTCTGTATGGTCTCCCGTTATACAATAAGTCAATATATTAAATTAGTAGGTTAGTGTGACGTC
>JAZGLO010001350.1:435000-561429 GCA_036873155.1 Biomphalaria sudanica
AGTATTTGTAATCGTGTTCGCATTATCGTAGTCTGTGAATCGTGACCAGTCTGTACCGTGTTATTGCGTGTATCAGTCGTGTTTTATTGAAATAAAGCCTTGTTTCTAAGGTTAGGAATAGATTTAGTATATTACAGGATCTTTGTAAAGACAGCTTGGAGTGCATACCAATCAAAAGGTCAGACATTTTGTTGTCAAACAGCATGATTAAGCCAAAGAATAAAACGGCGATAAAACTGCGCTGCATATTTGCATTATATGTACAATTGTGACACTGACCATAGTTTCTTCTATGTAATAAAACTATGATCAATAATACTTTCTAAGCTTCAGGAAATTTGAATAAAAATCTGTAGCAGAACAAAGATAAGGAATTAACTCTTCTAAATTTCAAACTGCCATAGAAAAATATTGGGAAAGACCGTCACTGCAAAAAACTCCAGGAACAACATCTAAGCAAGATGGTGATGGACCGAGCGCCTCTAATACCACTTCTTAATAAACTGCACTATTCAAGGAGTCTGAAAAGACATACTCTGTTTTGGGATCCGTGGGCAGGTTTTGACTATAAAAATGGTCCGTGGGTCGAAAAACATTGGGCATCCCTGATTTATACGTAATCTCCCTTCCCCCTGACGGACCCAGACCAATCTAATCGTAATATTAGGCCTGAACATTGACATGTGACGTGGCGACCCATGACCAGCGGAGACTAATAGCTCATTTCCACGACACATGTCAGTACGTCTGCATTGTCAGAACTGTGAAGTGGCAGTAGGTGGCCTCCACTGACCACATATGGAAAATGGGGGCTGGGGGGGGGGGGAGGTCGCCAATAAGGTACCCCGCCCCGGGCGCACCTTTTGCTCACTACGCCTCTGGTAACAGGTTGCAACGTCAGCGGTCAGTTTGCAGATCTATTTGACGATTGGTCTTGGACGGTCACTTAGACGTCCAGTCTGTGCAAACCTGGTCTAGTGTCAAGTCCCGAAAAGATTTGCAATATTCGTTTCAAAACAGCGATGAGCTCTAAAAATGGATCCTTATGTAACGAGCTCATCAAATAAATTCAGGAAAAGCATTGCTATTCACCAGACCATTGACCCTTTTTTTTTTAAAGGCTCAACATATTTGTATCGCAGCCGCATTTGTGCGCATCGCGGCATGTCATCACGTTAAAACAGGGAAGGGGCAATGTTAAGACAGGCGCTATTAAACTTATTTCTGGTAGGGGAATAAAAAAATGTGTTTACAAAGTTAATTTTTTATTTTACTTATCGGTATTTAAAAATAAATTACTGTAATATTTTATTTTCGACTTGGTTCGAAACTTTTGATAAACCTATAAATAGACTGAAATGAAACAAGGGAGAGATGTCAGCAAGTTTTTAAAAAACTAAAATGAAATTATCTCCCTCTTAATACCTTTTAAGTAGAATATTTAGCAGGATTATATTTTTGTAGCTAATTTATTTATCTTTTTGAGCCGGAAAAGCAAGAGAGTTGGAATGTGATGGCTATATATAGACTTTAAAAAAATATATTTTTACTTAATTCATAAAAATGCTGTATAAGAGTGTTTATTTTATGAGTTATTTCCCGTAGAAAGGAAACTGCCGATATGCAATGCAAATACTGCCAGAAACTTGAAGACACCAGGAACAAATCAGAGTGGACATTAGTAAAAAAATAAAGGAAGACATCAAAGAAGACAACGATGAAGACATCAGTAAAGACATCAAGATGTTACAGAAGACTTTGATAAAGACACCAAAGAAGACTTTGATAAAGACATCAAGACATCAAAGAAGACTTTGATAAAGACATTAAAGAAGACTTTGATAAAGACATCAAGACATCAAAGAAGACTTTAATCAAGACATTAAAGAAGACTTTGATAAAGACATTAAAGAAGACTTTGATAAAGACATCAAGACATCAAAGAAGACTTTAATCAAGACATTAAAGAAGACTTTGATAAAGACATTAAAGAAGACTTTGATAAAGACATCAAGACATCAAAGAAGACTTTAATCAAGACATCAAAGAAGACTTTGATAAAGACATCAAAGAAGACTTTGATAAAGACAACAAAGAAGACTTTGATAAAGACATCAAGACATCAAAGAAGAAAACGATGAAGATAACAAAGATGACGAAGAAGATGTCGTCAAATCAAATCATCAAGTAAGACAACAAAACTGAAATCTATAATACCATTATTAAGACAGCCACACAAGGAAACACATTCAAAAACCGAAATAAAAAAGCCAGAGGCTGTGAAAGAGTCAACAATGTTGACCAAACAACTCTTTCATGGGATTGCAAGAAAACCACGATTTTCAAATTACATCTCATCTCTGTTTTTTTTTTTTTTTTCATGGCGATGAAAGCTGAAATTCTGACATCATACTTTAAAAACTTGACTATCTATCGTATCAATATAACGAAACAAAGCCACATGCCTTTCTTCAAGAATACCAACAGTATATAATTTATAGCCTGCTTCATTGACAACAACCGCAACACAATCCAATCCAATTTTTTCCCCTTCATCGTCTGCCATACATTTCCCATGATTCTCTTCATTCATAAGAATCCTAAACTCCACCTTTTCATTGGCTGAACGATCGATCTTTGGGGTTTTGTCTTGTCAGTTTGTTAGCCATATGAACATTAAATATTGACAATTTTTTTTTTTAAATAAGCCATCATGGCTTATGAAACCGAGGGAGAGAAATGTCCAATTTCTAAATACAAGTGGCATTAAAAATGAAACTATGTACAAAGTGTCGTTATTTTTTTATCATGAAATATATGCTATCTTGGTCTTGTTAGCGGCCAAGAAAGGGGAAGAGACGCTTTTAGTTTTGTGTGAAATGTCTGTCCGTCTGTCTGTCCGTCCCGTTTAGATCTCGTAAACTAGAAAAGACAGGGAAAATCCGACATGACAATATTTTAGACCATTCAAAGTTCTGATGCAACGGCTCCTTTCTTTTTTCTGAAAGCGAAAAATCTAATTTTTTAAATCACTTATGCAAGCAGTTTTTTAAAGAGAAAAAGCTATTTAGTACGCATTATAAGTTAGACCTAATATAAAACGAATAGTAATCTTCTAAACTGCATTTTCTTAACACATTTATTATTTCAGACATAGTATTGTTTGCATTAAGGATTCGAATAAGAGAATAAGCCTTTTCAATACACTTACATCACTTATAAGACTTCAGTTAGGCCAGGGGAGGAGCGGTAAAACGCTTGGCTTCCGCTTTGGGCGCCTCTGAGTCCACCCAGCTCTAATGGGTACCTGACATTAGTTGGGTTGGGTAAGGTCTTTGTGCTGGCTACATGACAACCTCGTTAACCGTAGGCCACAAAAACAGATGAACTTTACATCATCTGCCCTATAGACCACAAGGTCTGAAAGGGGAACTAGCTAGGCCAGGTTAACATCTAACTTTGCTTTCACTTGCACCTAGCCTTTGATCTGCTGGACCGTTGGGGCGCTAGACAAGATCTGTCAACCTTCTTTCTCCATTCTTATCTCACATTTGTCTTTAATATAATTTCATTCGGATGTTCTTTCTGAAAATATTGAAGCCTGCCCGGGTGGACCACTTCGGGGGCCGATTTTGAGTTTGTGTTTCCACACAAACTGTCTTTGTAACCTTGTTTTTAAGTTTTGTTTCATCAAATAATTTTTTTTTTCAAAGTATCGTCTCTTGATTTTAAGGAATTCGCTTCGACCTGTGGATAAAACAGGCCCGGATCTAGATATGTTGGGACCCTGTGCGAACTGACATTGTAGGCACCTAGATTTAGCTTAGACTGAATCCACAATTAAAAAAAAAACAAAATAATCCTTTCCTCATTAAATAAGCCTTCGTGAAGTCACTGATTCGGCCCAGTGAAGTCAGTGATACGGTCTCGGTAAAGTGCGTTAGGGAGTCGGACTCTTTTTTTTTTCTTTATTGTTTATGCAAAGACTCCCCCACCCCTCCGATGTTTTACTGTGCGCAGCTAAAAGCTATTAAACTTTTAAAAATTAAAGCCTAAGCTGTGCACCATCCTCCTAAAGTTTTCTGCAATCGAGAGTCGGCAACAGAAACATTTCTATTGAAATATTTAGTATCGGAAGTCGAGAGTAACTAAAACAAAATGTGGGAATGTTTTTTTCGGCTTTAGAAAAGCACGTTTACCATGCTCCTATAGCATGCACATTGCATCCTGATCGTCAGTGCACATCGCACCATGATTTTCCTTGCATATTGCACCCTGATCTTCATTGCATTTTGCGCCCTGATCTTTCTTGCACATTGCGCCCTGATCTTCCATGCATATTGCACCCTGGTTTTTCTTGCATATTGCACCCTGATCTTCATTGCATATTGCACCTTGATCTTTCTTGCTGATTGCACCCTGATCTTCTTTGCATATTGCGCCCTGATCTTCCTTGCACATTGCTACCTGATCTTCATTGCCCATTGCACCCTGATCGTCCATGCACATTACACCCTGATCTTCCATGCACATGGCACCCTGATCCTCCATGCATATTGCACCCTGATCTTCCTTGCATATTGCACCCTGATAGTCCATGCACATTGCACCCTGATCTTCCATGCACATTGCACCCTGATCTTCCATGCTTCTAAAGCTTGATCTCTTGATCTTTCAAATCTCTTTTGTAAACTTATGAGAGGAGAATCTATGCAGAATTAAGCGCTTAGCAAACAACTAGTCTAATCTTGAATACAATTTCGAACACTTCAATATTATTAAAACTCTGCCATGCGCACCTTCTAGCTTAGATGGCGGAGTTATAACAATATGTACCTCAACCACACACTTGGCTCTGCCTCTCAATATCACGTTCAGAAACACTATGAACATATGGGAGATGCACTGTACACCTATTTGAACAAACAAAAAACAAAAAAAAACAAGCAAACCATACAAAATAATTTTTAAAAAAAAACGTATTAAGCATACTTGTATCGATTAGTTTGTATCAGTCATGTAATTAAATTTGTAATAGATCTAACAATAAAAAAAAACATTTATAAAAATAAATAATAAAATAAAATAAACGACCTGATTTCGAAATCATGGCTCAAGCCTTCTCTGGCTTCTCAAGCCAACACGGTAACCACTCTGCTAGTGGAGAGCTCATGAACATGGAAGATTTTATAGTTATCTATTGTTTCTATAGTCTCGTCCTATTTTTTAGGCTTGTGTTCACTAAGACTCAGACGACGACCTATAAAGGGGACTAATTCAGCTTTACCACTACCTCAGACAAGTATAATTAATTTCCCTTGTTATAGATACCAACCGAAATAATTTATTACTAATTTCCGATTAACTCATTGGTTAATTTTTTTGAAATTGATTCTTGTTTTTTCCAGGTAAAAGAAATAATTGTGCATAGTTTCAGCTAGACCCGAGATTGGGTGTTGGAGAAATCACGTGTACAAACTTTTTACCAGACAGACGAACAGACAGACAGGCAAGGTGAATTAGTATAAGCTTTGTAAAATCATACCGTTTCATTGTTAAATAAATTATAGCAGCATGAATCCAAAACTAGAATAACATAATATTGCAAGTATATCTTCTGAGTCAGAGAGTGATCTATATAAGAAATCGAATTGTAAAACCTATCATCGTCTTATGGTGTCTTTTGCACAGCATATTTAAAAAAAAAAAAAAAGCTACAGATAGAATTTTTTATCCAAGAACTATGGCTACACTGGGTTATAAAAGCGTCTGTAAAATGGATTACGTCCCATGAAAAATTCAAGGGAAAAAAAAAGGTCGACATCGACATAAATATTCTTAGGAAGTTTCGAATATTTTACACATGAATTTACACTGTGCATACTTTGCATGAATGCTAATATGATGCAATCAAACTATTACATATTTATTGGATGTATCTTCAACATAATGGAGTCAGAGGCAAAATAATTAATTTAAGTAAGAATAGATTACATGTTGTGTACATTAGCAAACTACTGGAAGTGTGGGTTGAATAATAATTTTTTTTTGTCATTAAATTGTACATAGAGTATTGCTTTTAAAAAAAAGGCTGAAATTTCATTTAAAAGGCTTAAAAACCAAAAAAATACGAACACACAATTTCCATTAATAAATATGGATTTTTTTTTGTTTTGTCAATTAAATAATTAGCATTCTGACTGTTGCTTGGAAACCGATCAAAACAGACTTTGAAAAGACAGGTTGAATTTCTAAATGTCCACACCAAGAATTAAACAGATCTTCTTCATCAAGCCTTTCAAAAATTCCATGAATATTTTCTTAGGCTCTTCTTTTTTTTTATTTACAAAATTCTATTTTTCTGCAAGTTTATCGAGGCGATTGACTTTGATCTTATCACGAACTCCGAGGATGAGCAGAGTCCCTCCGCCCCAGCGACCCCTCTTCTTCCCTCAAACCACCAGCTCCAATATGTCAATCAATGGAGCGCGATTTCAATTGGAGCGCCCCCACCAGATTTAGCCAATTAAAAGGTTGGCGTTTGTTTTGTTTTTTTATTTTTTATACGATAAGTTGATATTTACTTCGGCTGTGATGCATTCCTGTCCCGAAGGATGCAAAATTGAATGGATTATCCGAATGGTATTTTGATTGGACTTTTTTAATTCCGACAAGAAGTTCACTCAAGGAATAAAAATAGCACTACAAGATCTAGCCGCAGGGACATCGCGAGAGAGAATGCATCTTATTAGAAGCTCCAAAATAGACACGACTGATTTATAAGGAGTAAAAAGAATCGGACGATTATTTTAAAGTTCTTAGTAAAAATAGAATAATTTGCTTTTTGAAATAACTACACGTTATTGATTGGTTTAAAATATGCTAAAAGGCTTTAACATTAGGTGTCAGATGTAGACATTATGGATGTCAAGAGCGGGGGGGGGGGGGTGTAAAATGTGAGATTGTGTGTGTGTTTGTTTATTTTATTAGTTGGTTTGTGAATTTTTTTTATCACGGGACTTTCAAGGGGGGACAAGGTTTTCTAGAGGTCAGTCTAGCAGTTGGAGAGCTGACCTGGTCTGAGTAGGGTGCTTGTTTACCAGTTTTATGCCTAGCGTAAGGAGATGTTATAAAATAATATTATTATTTTTGCTATGTGTGTGAAACGGACTATTTGGGGGTAATATTATGTGTGACATTGATAGCCTTTTGTTAAATGAATCTAGTCTAAGCGCCCTGTAGTATTAATTCGGGCACAGTTAGTATCCCAGTTGTTGATTATGATGCATTCAATATTATATGTGTAACTTGCAGTTGGCTGTAAATAAATACCAATTTTTTACTCCTTCGATGAGTGATACTTTATAATATTTATACATGTAAAAGTCTGCATGTGAGAATCATACCCTAGAATCGCCTAGCAAGGTATATGTCTGTAGTAAAGAACTCATCCCCAGTCCTTTACATTTGGGGACTGTGAATACTCCTGGAGTTCCTTACAATGGATGCATGTTATAATTAAAGACAAAAACTGTCATGGAATCGCCAAATTGATGAACCTTTAAAAAAAAAATCAAACAAAGCATTTGGGCTTATTAAAAGAAATTTCTATAAATCAAATCAGAACATGAAACTTAAATGATATTTAACCTTTGTTAGGCCAATAATAGAATATGCGTCCTCTGTTTGGGACCCTTCAACTCAAGAAAATATTATGAAAATGGAACAGACACAAAAAAGAGCAGTGAGATTCATAATAAACGAATATTCATATTTGAAAGTAACACCTTTAGTAAAATCACTAAATTTAGAAAGCCTTCAGGATAGAAGACTTAAAAGTAAAGTAGCCATAATATATAATACACTGAACCATAATTTTGAATTACAAAAAAAAAAAATTTAATAAAATACTCTGAAAGTCACTAAGATAAAGGCACATTCCTCGTTCCATATGCTAGGACAAATTAGAGCATGGAATGGGTCGCCTTAGCTAGCAAGGAAAGGACAGAAGACTGAAAAGTAAAGTAGCAATTATACATAAAACACTGAACCATAATCTTCAAATACAAAATTTAATAAAATACTCTGAAAGACACAAAGATAAAGGCACATTCCACGTCCCATATGCTAGGACAAATTTGTACAAAGACTACTTCTTCCCTAGCGCTATTAGAGCATGGAATAAGTTGCCTGAGCTAGCCAGGAAAACCAGTGACTTTGCAGAATTTAGGTCATTGGTTAATACGCATGACTGAATGCATGACGTGTAGGACGTAATCGTCTTCAATTTTGAATATAAGATAAGATATTTTAGTGTAAGGGAAGTGAAGGATATACTTAGCGAAAAGCTTCTTAAAGATGGAGTTTTACGACCCAGCATCAAGAAGTTCAGTGCTTCCCAAACTGTGTTCCGCGGGACCCTAGTGTTCCGCAAGGTCTGAATAGGTGTTCCACGAACTACTGGAGTAATCAGCTATTAGGCCGCCACGTGAATTAATCTCTCTAAAAAGATTAATCACAGTGTTCCGTTAAATACTCAGAATGTGCGAAGCGTCCCGTTTAGGAAAACGGATTAGTTTGACTACTGATTTCAATATTCGGGATTTTCAGGGACGTTCGTTAGTCAACTCAACTCCTGGGGGGCGATAGAGTAAAAAAAGAGTGTTATCAATAATAATAAGAAGAAGAAGAGTTTGAGTTTTGAATTTTTGGCACATCGGCACAATTTAGGCCAGGTCGTGTCCGTAATCCTTCAAGGATTACTCTTCCTTCATATCACCAGAGCTAAATTCCATACAGTTAAATCATTAAAAGCAAGGTATGTTCCCATGTTAAAATAGTAGTAAAAGTAAGTTCACCTTTCAGACCTTGTGGTCTATAGGGCAGATGATGTAAAGGTCATCTGTTTCTGTGGCCTACGGTTAACAAGGGTGTCATGTGGCCAGCACAACGACCTAGCGCCTTTACTTTTCCCTTACTAATGGCAGGTACCCATTAGAGCCGGGTGGACTCGAAGATCCCGAAATTAAAAATCCCAGTTTTCACCAAGATTCGAACCCCGGTACCCGGTTCGGAAGCCAAGCGCTTTACCGCTCAGCCACCGCGCCTTCTATGTAAAAATAGTAAAGTTAGTAAAAATTTAATAATTTAGTAAACATCTTTTGTAAATATTATATGTTCACAATTTTACAAATCAAAGCTTCGTAGACAACCTCACCTCCCGGACAAAGCCCAGAAGAACAAGGCTTAAGATTATAGAGGAGTACAGTATTTTACGTGAATAGCAGTCCCAGCTGTGACCTACATATTTTGCCACACTGAGCACAGACTTAGCCGTTGTCTGCCAGTAGTCGTGTTAGGTTCTATTTCCACCGTCTACGTCTGTCCGCGGCTGTAGATTTCCTTGGGGTCTCAAATCTGTATCCCGCGGCCTTCGTAACAAATCTCCAGATGTTTCTTTCAAAAAACCACTTGCTGCCAGGTGCTCGCATCAATGTCAGTTAAAGCAATCGGGTCCGTATAGTCCAGCGGTTCTCAACCTTTTAAGCTCTGCGATCCCCTTTCTACAATCTCACTCTTCGGCGATCCCCATCCACTAGCGGATCCAGAACTTTGGAATGGGGGGGGGCGATTTTTCCAAACCCTAACCCTAACGCCCAGTAAACCCTAACTCTATGCATAAACGTGCGTACAGCGCGCGCGCGCACACACACGCAAACATATATATATGTGCCTTGCCCCGGGCGCACGTTTCGCTTACTACGCCTCTGATGTCAGATTCGCCGAGGGTCCCGCGTACAGCTAACGCCGCCTCTGTCCATGACTCAAATGAAAGGATGGAACAGTCTTTGTTTTTGTAATAATTATTTGAACAAGCTCATATAGAAAATACTTTTTAAAAAAACTAAATTATCCCCATATAAGGGTAAGTATCTCACAATTACTGCCACAGCTCTCAATATTGCAAGATTTATCTTAATTCTTCTATGTTAAACACAATTAATTAATTCACTGGCTGTTAATTTTTTTTATTGCTTGGTGCGTAATTAGATACAGGGGATGAATGTGCTAACTATCAACTTGATCTCAGATTTGCAAAGTGGGGGAAGTAACTTGTGCAAAGTTTGTACCAGACACTGACAAACAGACAGACAGAGTGATTTGATATAGGCTTTGTAAAATGCATCGCTGTGAATTGAATGCACTTGAAAGACTTCTGCCCGATTTGTTGCTATTTATAGAAACCCCCCCCCCCCGTTTTCCATATTGTCACCATTATACAAAACCTATATACATCGGCGTCACTAACTAATGATTAACTAATTCATAGCTCTATTGATACGTCCCTCGTCTTTACGCCTTCTGTCTCTTCATCCCATCATTTTTACGACCCTGATCTATAGGCCCCTGATCTATACGCCCCTGATCTATACGTCCCTGATCTATACGCCCATGATCTATACGCCCATGATCTATACGCCACTGATCTATACGCCCCTGATCTATACGCCCCTGATCTATACTCCCCTGATCTATACGCCCCTGATCTATACGCCTCTGATCTATACGCCCCTGATCTATACGCTCCTGATCTATACTCCCCTGATCTATACGCCCCTGATCTATACTCCCCTGATCTATACGCCCCTGATCTATACTCCCCTGATCTATACGCCCCTGATCTATACCCCCTGATCTATACGCCCCTGATCTATACTCCCCTGATCTATACGCCCCTGATCTATACGCCCCTGATCTATACTCCCCTGATCTATACGCCCCTGATCTATACACCCCTGATCTATACGCTCCTGATCTATACACCCCTGATCTATACACCCCTGATCTATACACCCCTGATCTATACGCCCCTGATCTCTACACTCTCCCATTTACTCCCCTGTTGCTGCTACCTCCCCCCCCCAACTAAATTCTACTCTCCTATCCTCTACACCAGTGTCCCCCCAAACTTTTTCCTCATGCTGAGTATTTAGCGGAACACTTTGATTATTATTTTTTTCTTTCAGAGAGATTGATTCGCGTGGTGGCCTACTGGCTAATTATTCCAGTTGTTCGCGGAACCTCTATTCACGCGCCTCACGAACACAAGGGTACAGCGGAACACAGTTTGGGAGCCACTGCTCTACACCATCTCCCCCCACGAGTCAATTTTTTTAACACCTTTTTCGTCAATTATATTTTTATATTTCCTATTTCTTCCCAAGGAGGCCAGACAAGATTTTTGCTTTAGTTTGATGGATAGAATCTAATTTTCATCCAGGGAAAAAAAAAGCTTTTACTTTTATAGCAGTGGAAAAAAATGATTTAAAAAAAATCTATAAGAACGCAAAAAAAAAAAAAAAAAAAAAATTCATACGAGTTTACATCCAGTAGACGCTAGAAACTCTGCAAATATTGAAGGATTAGACTTAGCTCCTAACAATTTTGCTAGATCACAAGTGCGAGATATATCAATTATTTAAAACTGTAACAGTTTAAGTTACGGTAAATGTAACCAATTATTTATAATTTCTTAAGCCTTGAGGGAATGTGGATTCCACTTCTAGATCCACTGAGAGACCAATAAGTACTTTGACTTTATTTTGTTAGGCGGCTTGGCGCTGTCTTATGTGGGTAAGTCCAAACGTAGGTCCCACTTAAATAACCAACTCACACGGGCGAAAGGCCCACAATACAAAAGTACTCGACGCTGACGAAAGACGGCGAATTATATTTTAATGCGGAACGAAGGGAATCATCGTATGTCGTTCACCTAGATTACTACGCCTTTCCAAAACACATACGATTCTTAAAAACAACCTGCACCCATTAAGCCACTGTTACATCAGGCGATATTAAAGCTAAGAGGTACTCATAAACACAACAGGTAATCATAAGCTCAACAAGTAATCATAAACTTAAGAGGTAATCATAATTACAAGAGGCGATAAGTCAAAGCGGTACTCATAAACACAACAGGTAATCATAAACTCAAGTGTAACTATAAACTCTAGAGGTAATTATAAACGCAAGAGGTAATTATAAACTCAAGAGTTAATTATAAACTCAACAGATAATTATAAACTCAAGAGGTAATTATAAACACAAGAGGTAATTGTAAACTCAAGAAGTAATTATAAACTCAAAAGGTAATCATACACTCAAGAGGTAAACGTTAACTCAAGAGCTAATCATAAACTCAAGAGGTTATCATAAACTCAAGAGGTAATCATCAACTCAAGAGGTAATCATAAACTCAAGAGGTAATCATAAACTCAAGAGGTAATTATTACCATGAAAGACGACGACACATAAGCTATGAATGAACTTTACAGACCCACCCCTTTCATTTTCACAAGATTACTGGGCCTTAAACAGAACACACACTCACACACCGACACACTCACACACTGACGCACTCACACACTAAAATACTTTGAAAGTACATTTCATTATGGGAAAATCCATCAGCCGTCAACAGCCAAAGTTCGCTATTTTTTTCCCTTTTAAACATTATACAAATCCTTTCTAACAAAAATCTCACTATTCTATTTCTTGGTTCCTGATTCCAGTTCATGGCTTCTGAAATGTCCAAAAATATCTTGAAGAAGAGAAACAAGACTTTTGAGATATGATGAGATGTACATAATGATTGTCCTGTAATAATGTTTGTCATTCTTTAGTATTCTATTTCTCTACTATCTCTCTCTCTTCTCTCTCTACTCTCTACCATCAATCTCGATACAATCTCTATCACTCTACCTTCTCTCTCTCTCTCTCTCCCATTTCTCTACCATTTTTCTCTATTATCTTTTTCAACGTCTCTCTCCCACTCATCTAAAATCTCTCTACTATCTCTTTATCATCTCTCTACTCTCTCTTTACCATCTCTCTACTTTCTCTTTATCATCTCTCTCTCCTATCTCTCTCTTTACCATCTCTCTACTCTCTCTTTATCATCTCTCTCTCCTATCTCTCTCTTTACCATCTCTCTACTCTCTCTTAACCATCTCTCTACTCTCTCTTTACCATCTCTCTACTCTCTCTTTACCATCTCTCTACTCTCTCTTTATCATCTTTCTTTCTCTCCATCTCTCTACTCTCTCTTTACAATCTTTCTCTCCCATCTCTCTACTCTCTCTTTACCATCTTTCTCCCATCTCTTTCTTTACCATCTCTCTCTTTACCATCTCTCTCCTATCTCTCCCATCTCTCTTTTTACCATCTTTCTACACTCTTTCCCATCTTTCTCTTTCCCATCTCTCTCTCCCATCTCTCTTCTCTCTTTACCATCTCTCTGTCTCTCATCTCTCTCTTTACCATCTCTTTCCAATCTCTCTCTCCCATCTCTACTTTTACCATCTTTCTATTCTTTTTTTACCATCTCTCTCTTTACCATCTCTCTCTCTCCCATCTTTCTTACCATCTCTCTCCTATCTTTTTCGCATCTCTCTCTCTTTCTCTCTCTCTACCATGTCTCTCAACTATTTTGTTCCTTGCTCTCTTTATTTCCCACCTCTCTTTCTTTCTTTTTTACATCCAATTGTTCTTTCAAATCTTTTTTGTCACTTTCTTTTGTTCCTTTCATCTATTCATCTTTATCTTTTTTTTATGCTTTTATCTCTCTCTCTTTCTTACTTTTTCTCTCTTTTATTTCTACTCTCTTTCTCTTTTCTCAATCTCTCATTTTTTTTCTCTTTTTCATGTCTCTGTTTCGTTGTGTCTTCAAAAAAAAGCCTGTCTCTGAGTCTCGTCAGTTTGTCTCCTCTTCTTCCCCTGTCTCAACCTATCCGACCAGGTTGTTTTTTTTTTTTCTTTAACTCTGATTGGAGAACACATTCAGGGCCGGAAACTCCACGACTACTTTAATCCCTTGAATGTATTGACTTAGTTTCTCCAGTTTTCTCCCGTGTTGGTGACTCTCACGCTAATACAAACTGCAAAGATCCTTACTAAGTTATGAAACGGCGAGGTCATAGTTCCGTTTGATGAACAAACTTGTCGTAGGAACCGAAATTTGTAGTTTTGAAGTGTAGATTGATCATGTAATAAAAATTGGTGAAAGAGGAGAATAAACTATCACAGTATTCGTCTCTATCTAATTTTTATTTATGAATGCTATCTGCCAATAGTAGTGGGCTGAGAGACAAGAGGGTAGTCAATGTAATAAGAAATCGAAATTGCAGGCTTTTTAAAATGCCACTCCATGTCACAAAATGACATCACAATGTTCCAAAAATGTCACCAAAATCACACAATGTCTTGGAATGACACACAATGTCATACTATGTCGTCTAATCAAATGTCACAGAACTAATCGTAAACTACCATAAATTATCCCAGAATGTCAAAAAAAAAAGTCACACAATGTCTGATAATTTTTTTTCTGATTATGTAAATGTCACTGAATGTCACCCATGCCACACCTCTTTGTAAAATAAAAATTCAATGAGAATCACAAAAAAAAAAAAAAAAAATTCAAAGATAGTCGAAGATGTAAATCTTTTTTGGGCATTCGTCACAAACACAATGCCCCAAAATGTCACTTCTGTTCACAGCTGAAATATGTTTAACAATCGCTTTACAACAGAAATAAGTATAACAATCTCTTTACAACAGAAACCAGTATAACAATTGCTTTATAATGGAAACAAGTATAACAATCGCTTTACAACAGAAACAAGTATAACAATTGCTTTATAAACAGAAACCAGTATAACAATTGCTTTATAAACAGAAACAAGTATAACAATTGCTTTATAAACAGAAACAAATATAACAATTGCTCCACAGCAGAATCAAGTATAAGAATCGCTTTACAATAGAAACAAGTATAACAATGGCTTCACAACAGAAATACATATAACAATTATTTCTTGACGACAATAATGAGGATTTACAAAATACTCATTGCATTGCTTCGTTTTAAATGTTTTCCTAAGCTCTTTAAGTGATTAGAGGATTATTTGCCTACGTCTTCTCACAAGCCTCCCACAAGCCTCCCACAAGCCTCCCGCACGACGGCGGGGGATAAAAGCGGACAGGGGCTCGAACTAGGGACGTTCGAAACCACACTCCAGAGTGCATACACCACACGACCAGGCAGACAATACAGCAGGCAGAAGTTTTGATGAAACTTAAAATTGTCTTAACCTTCAGACAGTGTTCAATGAAAATGCCAGGTTCCAAGGACCATTAGCAATGCAAATGCATTATCGAGTACTATGTACTTGTACGGTTAGCGGCCAGATGATCAAAAGAACCGCCCACTGTGTGCTGCAGTACAAAGCAATGGATAAATAATTTAATAATAGCTTTAAAAAAATGAATATAAAAGTTGTGAAGCAGCTAACATGAACCAAGAGCGCCCTTCCCTAAAGGTTTGTTCCGACGCATAGTACATTTAGAGGCGTGTTTCAGTTTCTTAGGGAAAAAAAAAAAAAGACCAACCGTCGTTACTTTTCCACAACTAAGTTCAGATACCCATTAGAGCTGGGTAGACTCAGAGGCGCCCTAAAGATCCTGAAATTAAAAATCCCAGTCTTCAACAGGTTTCGAACCCAGGACCCCTCGTTTCGGAAGCCAAGCGCTTTACCACTTAGCCAGTTTGTATATATCAGGGCAAAACCCTGTATTTAAAGTGTCTAAGTGCATATTTATTTTCGGAGATTTCCATCTGGGGCGGAAAACAAGAAACGGCTTGCTTTTGGTTTATCCGGTGTATCCGGGCGTGTTTTTGCACTTTCTAGCGTTGAAAAAAAAAAACAACTAATTTTTATTCTATAGTTGGCAGCAAAGATTTTTAATATAGCGCCATTGACAATGGTATGATTTTAAACTTACAGTGAACATCCTCAATTGATATAATGCATTCGTCTATTGGCAAAAAAAAAAGTTCTATGCAAAATTGTGTAGACTATATAACTTTCATATTTTCTTTTGCTTATTATTTTGATTCATTAAGATTTTTAATATTAGATACTGTACGGGAATTTTAAATGGTGCTCATGACATTTAATTGTTAAAGATGTGTCAAGCCATTAACACCGTCCACGCCCGTTGATTTGTGCCCAATATATTTTTTTTAACTATTTTACCAGTACCCCAAGTTTCACTTACTATAAAACGACTGAACCCCCCCCCCCTTACTTTTTTTTATAAAGCATTCTACGCATCGTGCTTCTCTACAACAGGCCCGAACACTTTCTCCCCTGTCCTATTGTTCAACTTCCAATCAATGGACCTCATTCACCAATCGTAAACAAACAACATTTAGCCACGTGATAATAATGATAAAACAATGAAGAAGAAAAAAAAAAACGAATCACGTGACAGCCTTTATAGATTAAATACTTTGTGTAGAAGTTATAGAGAATCACGTGGCTAAGTGTTGTTTCTTTACGATTGGTGAATGAGGTCACTTAGTCCGCGCTTTGACGCTTCCATAACCTCTGGCTAGTTAATTCTAGTACTGATTCTAGACGCCCGCCGACTCCTAACACACCTACTTTTGGCCCGTGAATTCTAGTATTTCTCCCCCGGGTTATTTAGTTTGGTATGCACTCTGTCAATTTAGAAAGCCTCCAGGACAGAAGACTCAAAAGTAAAGTAGCAATTATACATAAATCACTGAACCATAATCTTCAAATACAAAAACAAAATTTAATAAAAAACTCTGAAAGACACAAAGATTTTAAAGGATTTTAAAGGAATATTCCTCGTCCCATATGCTAGGACAAATTTGTACAAATACTCCTTCTTCCCTAGTGTTATTAGAGCATGGAATGGGTTTCCCTGAGCTAGCCAGGAAAACCAGTGACTTGGAAGAATTTAAGTCATTGGTTAATATGCATGACTAAATGCATGACGCTTACGACGTAATCATCTTTTTTTTTAAGGAACGTCTGTATTATATAAGATAAGATAAGATTGTCGCCTAGTAGCCTCGTGTTCAAATCCTTTTGCTGTTACGCCCAGCGGTACGATGGGAAGTTTGGGCTAGCGGCTGGGATGTGATAATGCTGAATTTTAAAGAAACAGACGAATTAGCTCAAATATTTACACCTAGAGGACAATCTATTCCTCAACAAAACTAAACCCAAAACGGATACCGAAAACTATTAAAGTTACAATTCACGTGTTCAAACTTATTTATAATTAATATATACAAATTCTAGTTCTGTTTACTAGCTTGATTATACCCTTTCTGTTGGGCCTGTGCTTAATGCTTGAGAATAATTTGACATTTTGGAAGAAACAAAAAAAAAAAAGTTACCTCCCTTCCCGGTCACTTTTGAAAAAAACGTATGGATTACTAAGCCCTTAGAGCAGCGGTTCTCAACCTATTATGCTCGGCGACTCCTTTTTACAATCCCCCACTCTGTCGCGACCCCCCCCCCACACACACACAGATACAGCAACAGAAGAATAGACAATAACAATCCATATTTTCGATGGTCTTAGGCGACCCCTGGCAAATCGTCATTCGACCCCCAATGGGGTCGCGACCCACAGGTTGAGAATCCCTGCCTTAGAGTCACTATAGTAATTAGTTGAAATTTTAGTTTTAGATCTCGAATACTTGTCGATCTAAATCTTTTTGGGGAATTAAACCGCTGCGGTTTTGATCGTATAAACGTCTCTGTTGTTCTCTATATACGGTAAGCAACAGCCAATTACGGCTCTGTTGTTCTCTATATACGGTAAGCAATAGCCAATTACGGCTCTGTTGTTCTCTATATACGGTAAGCAATAGCCAATTAAATTTGTGTACTCTTTGACTACCGCAATTAACCCTTAAAGTGCTGAGCTGTTTTACAATGAGTGCATACAAAAATGGAAGTACATTACTGATGTTTAGAGGCTAAAACTACCACACGCGTTTTAAGGGTTAACAAAATTAGTGATGAGTGGTGATTCAGTCAACTCACTTGTAAATATAGTCATGTAAAAGAATAGATTAACACAGTGACGTCCGAAATACGGCCCGCGGGCCAGATCCGGCACGTGACTAGCTTCCATCCGGCCCTCTGATGCATTTGTAACATTAACTTTAACATTTATGCCTTAATGAAAACGGAATTAAGAATCTACCATAACAATATAACGGATCTTTACTTTTTGTGGAACATGAAAATAAGCCAACATATTTGTTTTATCAAGATAGTGTGGCCATATTTGTTTTATCAAGAAAGTGTGGCCATATCTGTTTTATCAAGATAGTGTGGCCATATTTGTTATATCAAGAGAGTGTGGCCATATTTGTTTTATCAAGAAAGTGTGGTCATATTTATAATAAATGAACAAGTGGAAACAGCATTAAAACAATGGCGGTATTTTGTGATTTGAGCCGCGAATAAAAGACTGTTAAACTGCGCCTAGAGATTGAAGGATTGATAGGAATATTGACCAAAAAGAGACAAGAAAAATGAATTAGTACTGAGTCTACCTAGTATGTTGCTCACAATTTAAATAGAGAAATTAAAGCCACTTTCCGACACGTGGAAATATATATTACGTGTGTACTTTGGTGTCCCAACTTATCAATGTAAGTATTAGATCCATGGATTTTAAATTTAAATTAGGTTGGGCGTCAATGGATTAACATATTGCAAGCACAAGTATAAAGGGAAATAATTCTTTCTTTTTTTTTACGCACAATCTCTAGCAGACGATAAAGAAGATCCGGACTGAATGAGTGAAAATATATATATATATATCATACACGGGATCTGGGGAGGGGAGGGGTGAAGTAGAGGATAATGAATTCTGGGAAACAGCAAATAGACACACTTGATACATCTGTATATATTAGTGAGTAAATAAACTCCAACACACACACACACACACACACACACAAATAATGTCTGGATTTAGAACCAGGAACAATTAGTAAATGAAGCAATTTTTTTATTAGCACAATCTTTCCGATGTGGAACTTTAGATAACGATCTGGATTTGATGAAACAAAAAAAAAACCTTCTGAGACTGTGCTGTGCTGCGCATGCGTGAGTGTGTATTTCGACTGATGTAATACATATACTATGATTAAGATGCTATTTTTAGAGAATAGACGAATGGCATGTGTTTTGAAAAGGAAGTGACGACAGACTAGATGGTGAGAACTATATATTTGTGCTATTAATACTGCCGTTATGTGATTGTATTTGTATTATATGATATAGAATAACTGTAGATGTTTGTGAATACAAAATTGATTTTATTTAGTTGCAAACAAGCATTTCAAGATTTTAGTACAAAAAAATTATCATACAGATATTGCAAACAACTAGAGGTTAGTTTTTACTAGCTGCCTGAAGCTGTGATCCAACACCTTGCACGTAAACAGGTTTGAAACTAAGAGTGGATGGTTTTAATGTGTGTGTGGGGGGTCTATTTTTAAAATTTAGGAGGATTCCAACTCAGCGTGGCGCCTCCGTGGAAACATCCGCCCAGGAAAGCGGAAAGGCTAGAGAGCGAACGCACCCTCCAATGAGCTACCACAGTTCTGCTCTAGCGAATGTACTTGCGCGTGGTGGGGATGAAAGATAAGCTTGCTAAACCGTCCGCATCCGTTGCTTCGTTTCGCAACTGAGTCCATAAGGGCGGTGATGGCCCAACCACGGAATGGATTGCTACATTATAGGAATATGGAGTTCCCTCGTGAGATCGGCCTTCGGCCTCGCATGGAATGGTGAAACCCATAGCATTGACTCAAGGGATCGTAGCCCATGAACAATCGCGTCTACAAGCTAACAGTAGCCTACCACACCACAATGGGCTGGCACCCAGACGCTCGAGGGCGCTGTAAGAAGTTGGTATGGTGCGGTAGTCTGACTCTCTGGCATCCCCAAAAGTGACAAGCTAATGGAACTCTACCACGGGAAAAGCAGCCTCGAGGTTGAATAGGGGGCAATGTTCAAGGAGCTGGAATGGGTGGAACGAAAAGCTAGAAACGGGGCAGCACCAACCGAAGACGTAGTCTTATTTACCGACTCGATGTCCGCTCTATAGGCCCTCGAAGGGCAGTGTGCAGGTGTCAGAAGGGTAGAGGGACTCCTCAAGGCCGTGCAGCGTCTTCTACAACTCGGCGTGAACGTTTCCATGCAATGAATGCCCACCCACTGTGGTGTGGTTGGCCACGACATGGCCGATCACCTATTAAAAAAAAAAAAAAACGCAGTCCACACGTGATGAACCGTGCACGTACGAAAGTGTATAAAACCTTGCCGACAAAAGGCTGTTTGCGCTTTGGTACGATGGCTGGGATTCTTCGGATAAGGGACGTAAGCTCCATAGGCTGATGAGAAGACCAGACAAAAAGGATGCGTGGTGGCAACTTAATCATGCGGAACAGGCCGTCCTAGCCCAGTTCCGAGTCTGTCACTGTCCAATTGGTGCTCACGTCGGACGATTTCGAGAAAACTACGACACACGTTGTCGCCACTGTATCGAGGACGTAGAAACAAGAGGCCACTTCCGGTATGAATGTCGCGGTCTGCATGAATGGAGATCGGGACAAGGATTTGATAGAGAGAGAGAGAGAGAGAGAACTGGTTCGTGGGAGGCATTAGGGCGGTCCTTGTACGTGGACAAGGCGACCTTTAAGCTCACTGCCCGCTTCCTTTTACAAGCTCTAAGGAAGAAGTTCTCATCATGGTTCGCATGGCATTTCTGATTCAGCGCGGTGGCTGAGCGGTAAGGCGTTTTGCTTCCGAACCGGGGTCTCATGTTTGAATTCTAGTGAATGGGATTTTTAGGGCGCCTCCGGGTCCACCCAGCTCTAATGTGTACCTGACATAAATTAGGGAAAAAGTAAAGGCAGTTGGTCTTTGTGCTGGCCACACGGCACTCTCGTCATCCGTAGGCCACAGAAACGGATCACCTTTACATCATTCGCCCTATGGTTCGCAAGGTCTGAAAGGGGAAATTGAGTATTTACTATTAAAAGTTTACCTAATTACAAAAACACTTAAAGAAGAGTTTCATGGTATCGCAAAAATAAGGCCAAGTAACCAACAGATAGAACTTACATATGCGAGGCTGATTAAACCAACTCATTTCCTGAATTTTTTTTTTTTTTACATTAATTTTTTTTTGTAATTCAGTATATTAGTAACTACATCACTATCTTTGACACTGTACAAAGTGTATCACTTGGAAGTTTACACCGTTGTTGATATGAAAGGATAGACAACTAAATCAGAGTGATTTGAAACATAGTAATTGTCGCATAGTACATAATGATTTACACGATTAAATTGATGTTACTTTAAGCATAGCGCGACGATGCTGAATCGTAAGTAATAATTTGTATGGTAATGTCGAGAGGAAGAGGTTATAGCTAATAATAGGTTATAGTTTATATAGTCCATGTTATAGGTTATAGTTTATATAGTCCATGTTATAGGTTATAGTTTATATAGTCCATGTTATAGGTTATAGTTTATATAGTCCATGTTATAGGTTATAGTTTATATAGTCCATGTTATAGGTTATAGTTTATATAGTCCATGTTATAGGTTATAGTTTATATAGTCCATGTTATAGGTTATAGTTTATATAGTCCATGTTATAGGTTATAGTTTATATAGTCCATGTTATAGGTTATAGTTTATATAGTCCATGTTATAGGTTATAGTTTATATAGTCCATGTTATAGGTTATAGTTTATATAGTCCATGTTATAGGTTATAGTTTATATAGTCCATGTTATAGGTTATAGTTTATATAGTCCATGTTATAGGTTATAGTTTATATAGTCCATGTTATAGGTTATAGTTTATATAGTCCATGTTATAGGTTATAGTTTATATAGTCCATGTTATAGGTTATAGTTTATATAGTCCATGTTATAGGTTATAGTTTATATAGTCCATGTTATAGGTTATAGTTTATATAGTCCATGTTATAGGTTATAGTTTATATAGTCCATGTTATAGGTTATAGTTTATATAGTCCATGTTATAGGTTATAGTTTATATAGTCCATGTTATAGGTTATAGTTTATATAGTCCATGTTATAGGTTATAGTTTATATAGTCCATGTTATAGGTTATAGTTTATATAGTCCATGTTATAGGTTATAGTTTATATAGTCCATGTTATAGGTTATAGTTTATATAGTCCATGTTATAGGTAATGGTTTAAATAGTACATGTTATAGGTTATAGTTTAAATTGTCCATGTTATTTAAATGAAATGTTTTCATCAGGGAAGAACCCATGAAAATGAAACATTAAAAACAGAAAACATTACGTTGATTTATGTACGGTTTGTTTTTACTTCAATAGTATTTTCTGGTGATGTGGCAGGTCTGCAGCAGTAACGCCCCATGACAGGCAACGAGAATCTTCACAGCAATGTTAAGGGCCTTGAAGATATCTGTGAGGTCGGTTATTATTATCAAATCGGTTGATATAACAATGGGGTATATTGTTATTTTGGATAACTTCCATAAACGCTTCATCTCTAAGCCTAGGTTCCCATAGTTTCTTTGTTTATTCTATTCAGTTTTTCTTAAATCATGATTCAGTGGTACGGCGATGTCAATAATGGCAGCGTTTTTTTTTTGTTTTGTAACTTATTATTATTATTATTATTTATTATAGATCGATCTATTTCACACGCACGCGCACACAAACACTCACACTACTATAACACTGAAACAGGCAATCATCTATCAATACAAATCAGTCAATATGTATTGATCACTAATAAGTAGATTAGGCGTGCCTCACACAACATTCCTGTCCTCTAGGAGACCTCCCCTTTTTTTTGGCCCCCCTCCGGTCCTCCGGTCCTCTCGTCCTCCCTCCTCCCACCCCCTCCACACTCCTTCTATTCCTTTTACACGCTGTACTTTTTTCTGCTTGTTCGATACATAATGTTTGTGAGGCAATCCAACTATTTGATTGTCTTCACTCATTGAGGCAGCGATCTATCAGGAATCAACATTTATTCAAAGACTTTTACGCCAGTCGGTGAGCAGAGATCTGTTTTCATCCGGTCAGCAGTCTCATAGACGTCATTCCGGTTGATACTTTTTAAAACGGGCACGTTCGCTTCTTTGGTATTGTCTCTAGGTCATTGTTCTATTTTTAAGTATCCATTACTGTTGGATACGAGGACGATCTTACTTTCAAAGAAGTACACGCTTGATCCGACCGAAATAACGAAGGCGTCGACAAAATAGCGTCGACAAAATAGCGCCGCCAAAATAGCGCCCACGACAAAATAAGGTCGACAAAATAGCGCCCATGACAAAATTGCGTCGACAAAATAGCGCCATTGACAAAATAGCGCTAATATCTATTTTCGTAACCCTCAATATTTACTTCACATGTTGTAAAATATAAATATGCAAAACAACTGAACATACGTCATAAAAGGCGTAGACGAATAAAGTAAATATATATCACAATATTTTTAATAAATAATTTAGATACTAAGATACAAAAGTGGCCACTACTATACGGACCTGTCGTTTGATAACTGTATTTCGAGCGTGACACAAGAGAGACCCACAACAAATATGAACACTTAAAATGCTGCGATATATCTGCATACTTTCTCTGTTGGTGGCCAGTATTTACTGTGTTTTTTTGTTTATTTTGACTTTTTTTGTTTTTGCAATTCCTATTATCAGTTCATATTTTGTTCTTAGATGAAAAATGAAGATGGATTGTCATTATATGAAGCGTCAGGTTAACCAATGAATCGTTTATTTCATGTTAAAATTCCACCTTTTTCAGCATTGCTGGTTAGCTCAGCTGTTAGAGCCTTGCACTAATAACGCAAATTCGTGAGTTCGATCCTCATACTTGACATTTCTATTTTACATTGTCAAATGACATTTAAAATATAATTTCTTTAAAATTGTCTATTAACAAATAAAATATAAATGTTTACTTTACTATATTATTACACAATAAAGTAAAAATTGATTTTCTAATAATTATATTTCTTGTTTTGAACTTAAGAGAATATATCTAAGCGTCTGTATCTCTTGCTATTTATAATATAGGGTTTTATGAACTAAGTATAATTGTAAAAAAAAAAAAGATATATCAATTTGAATAAAACACCAGTCTTACGATTGAATGGATGCAGCTCTAGGGTGAGAAAATGTAAACTGACTGACAGCGTCGTAGATAGGAATTTGCCATCATTTGGGGGTCCAAGGTCTTGACCTCTTTAGGGGCCCCTGCATTTTGCAAAAAATTTTTTTTTTTAATTTCTAACACTCATCTGGGGGCCCCCCCCCTCAAGTGGGGGACAGGGGTGGATTTTCAAATTCCCCCCCCCCTTTACACACACACTAGCTACGCCACTGCTGACTGAAAGAAAAAAGTTTGCACCACCGTTCCTCTGTCGACTTACCTTATCTCACAATAATCCTTTGGTAGAGAAAGTGAAACACAGGGCCAGAATCCAGCAACAACCAAAAAATAGTAGGTATAAGCCAAAGAGGAAGAAGAAAAGACAAATAAGAATGTCAATAGCCAGTGGTCAAATCAGGTCACGCGCTTTTGACTTTTCTAGACAACTTTAAAGAGTTAGTCCTGAAGTGATTCATGCTCGTAGCCTGGGTTTAAATCTCCAAGCATCTAGAAATTATCTCTGGAAATTTGTTTTCCCTGTAAAAGCGTTGCGCAATGTCGTCAGGCTTATTTCTCCTTAGTATAATGTAGACAATAACAATATCTAATAAAATTACCTTTTATATAATATTTATCTTTCTTGGAATGAGATTTTGATTTCGTTTTTATTCCTTCACATAAACGAATTAAAAGGATACTTATTAGAAAGTATTAAATAGTTGGTCATTAAAACTATAGACTAACAATAATGGATACTTCTATTAAAACGGTAAATGGGCGCATAGTTCCTTTTCACTGAACAGCAGCTGTAGCCGTGTAGCCGTATATTGAATTTTTGTTTTAAATCCGATTCATGGTAGAAGGAAATCCGAATTTCATTTTGCAGAATTGTTGTCACTTTGTATGAATTTGTTTTGCGCTCTTTGAATGTAAGTAATCCCCTGCAGACGTCAGGACAAACTTATTTTCTAGTATTCTAAATAGTTGAATAATTTTTGCTTTTTTTTGTGTGTATTTCTTTAATTCTGTTACATCTACTTCTCTAAACTTTACGAATCTAGTTGTTTTTTTTTCTTCTAATCTCTTCCTCCAGTCAATTCTTCCTACAAGACCTAAAAGAATCTAGATTATCTAATTTACGAAATGAGTGGAGTCCCTTTTTTATAGTCCAAAAGATGAATACTGCCTGCTAAAACAATTCACGGCGGAGGCACTCAATACTTCGCCCACCGTCACATCCGGGTTAATAGCTAGAGTGGTATCACTCCGCGCCGCTTCCCGCCGTCCCTATTGGCTGCCCTTGTCGGCTTGGGTTCGGCGAGCAGCGAGCAGATTGTAGCAATGTTTTCTTCCGCCATTCACTGCAGAAGATTCTTCCGCATAATGCAAATAAAATTCTTCCGCTTTGATATATAAACCTATTGTATCTTTTTTTTTAAATTAGCATTTAAGTAATCGAAGAAGAGTGAATACTCAACCTAGCATTTAGATATATTATATTAGAATGGCTGCATGGTATTGTGATATTCGCGCTGGACTGACGCTCGGTAGTCTCTTATCTTATAAAATACAGACGTTATTTCAAACAAAAAAAAAAGATGATTACGTCCTACGCATCATGTATGTTGTAGTCATGCATGTTAACCAATGACTTAAATTCTGCTTAGTCATTGTTTTTACTGGCTGGCTCAGCAACCCATTCCATGCTCTAATAGCACTAGGGAAAAAGGAGTATTTGTACAAATTTGTCCTAGCATATGGAACTAGGAATGTGCCTTTATCTTTTTTGTCTTTCTAAATATTTTATTAGGTTTTGTTTTTGTATTTGAAGATTATGGTTCAGTGTTTTATGTATAATTGCTACTTTACTTTTAAGTCTTCTATTTTGAAGGCTTTCTAAAATTTAGTGACATTTCTAAAGGAGTTACTGTAGTCAGATGTGAATATTCGTTTATTATGATTCTCACTGCTCTATTTTGTGTCTGTTCCAGTTACTTAATGTTTTCTTGAGTTGAGGGGTCCCAAACAGAGGGTGCATATTCTATTATTGGCCTAACCAACGTTAAATAACATTTTAGTTTTATATTCTTTTTTATTGGTAGAAATCTCTTTTAGAAAAACCCTAATGCTTTGTTTGATTTAAAAAAATCTGAGTCAGGCAGAAAGATCAATGACTTGGCAGAATTTAAGTCATTGATTAACATACATGACTAGATTGACCTAGGGATACACATAGGACGTAATCATCTTCTTTTTTCTGAAGTAATGTCTGTATTTTATATGACAAGATAAGATAACATAGAAACAAAAAGAACAAATTTGAAGCACGCATATTTAGCTTGATTAACAGTAAGAGCATTATCAGAAATCAGGATCCCAAAATGGTTGTGACTGTAGCTGTGTATTGTATTCGAATTATTTATAAAGTTGTCATTGTGCAAAAACAATATTCCAAATTTCTTTGTTTATCTTTTTAAAAAATATGCTTTGCGGTAATTAGACTACTCTTTCAAATGATTTTTTTACTCTCTATTCTATTTCTATGAAAATAAAATTTCGAACCAAAATGCTCTATCGGTCGTCTGTTGTGGCGCCATTGTCTAGCTCCAGTTTTAATGGATGTGCTGGGTAAGCTAAATGAATGAAGACTCTCTTCGCCTCTGTGTTGCGAAATATCTTGAATGCAAACTGTATTTCCTGAGAACAATCGTGAAAGGAATTCAATTATCACTAGCAAACAAACACCAAGGCCTTACAATAAAAAAAAACATCTTTTAATAGCGTCGATGATGATAAAATATATTGCGATAAGAAACAAGAACAAACATCAAAGCAACAAGGCTAGCTTCCATGAGGTTTGTATGAAGCTGTTTTTGTCTGAATTTGTTCAATGAGGTTTGTATGAAGCTGTTTTTGTCTGAATTTGTTCAATAAGGTTTGCATGAAGCCGTTTTTGTCTGAATTTGCTCAATAAGGTTTGTATGAAGCTGTTTTTGTCTGAATTTGTTCAATGAGGTTTGTATGAAGCTGTTTTTGTCTGAATTTGTTCAATAAGGTTTGTATGAAGCTGTTTTTGTCTGAATTTGTTCAATAACGTTTGTATGAAGCTGTTTTTGTCTGAATTTGTTCAATAAGGTTTGTATGAAGCTGTTTATGTCTGAATTTGTTCAATAAGGTTTGTCTGAAGCTGTTTATGTCTGAATTTGTTCAATAACGTTTGTATGAAGCTGTTTTTGTCTGAATTTGTTCAATAAGGTTTGTATGAAGCTGTTTTTGTCTGAATTTGTTCAATAAGGTTTGTATGAAGCTGTTTATGTCTGAATTTGTTCAATAAGGTTTGTCTGAAGCAGTATGTGTGTCGGAATTTCTTTTCAATAAGGTTAGTATGAAGCTGTGTGTGTCGGAATTTGTTAATAACGTTTGTATGAAGCTGTGAGTGTCGGAATCTGTTTAAAAAAGTTTGTATGAAGCTGTGTTTGTCAGCCTGTGTTCGCGATTGTCTGCGAAAGAATGGGTTGTATGTGGTACTTTGGGGTCATGTGTGGTTTCATATGTTTTGTGTAATTGTATGGTTGCGCCTGTATGTGTATGGATTTGTATGAGTGTGTCTTGTCATTAGGGCCGGCCTTCGGTAATTGGAGGCCCTTAGTGAAAAAAAAAGTTCCCCTTTCTGACTTTGTGGTCTATAGGGTGTCAGGGGCAGGTATGGTGAGAGTGATTGTGTTATTTCTTTGAACTGTTTAAGTATGAAAGAGTTATGTCCCTTTTTTTTAAATTTTTCCCCAGGCATGAATGTGAACACTTTATGTTTGTGAATGTGGGTTTCCGTTGGTTGAAAGAGTGAAATTGGTAGTCAGTTGTATTATGTTCCAGGACTGGTGTTGTGTGTATTAAATATACATTGATGTCATTATTTGTGCTCTATTGGATTATTAAGTATTAAAGTATCATTGTTATATTCTTGGAATTCTGGAGATGGAGTTAACTATATCTAGTAGTATATGTTCCTAATTATATAACTATTATCAAGCCAGGAAACCCCCTATCGAGCCACAGAAACTAAGTCCAGACAAACATAAAGTGAACCCTGACATAGAGCAGATGATGTCAAGTTCGTCTGTTTCTGTGCCCTACGATGTTCTGGATTAGCATGGCCTCTATGATCTTGGGAAATCGAAAACATGACCATTTCATAACATAAGATCCCTTGTGTGAGATGGTGGATCAATAATGAAGAGTTAACATTGAAGCCCCAACGTGTCACTCTTCTAGACTTTTCACTCTCTTCTTTTTCTTCTATTTTTTTTTTCCCAAGCGTAAGGCTGTAAATTCGATGATGAAATACAGACTACGAGTCCTGATGCTGATTAAAGAGAACCCAGATCTTCACCTTGCAATGGAGCCTTACAAACAATACTGATATATGTATGTAAACAGATAAATCTGGTTGAACCTCGTCAAGGCCTTTCGTGTTCCAATGGATTTCATTACGAGCTCAGCAAGTCTTTAGCTCAGACAATTATCTGGGAATTAATCTGGACTCGATTTCTCTGATCAATGTCTATTCCTTAATTTAGACGTAATTACATTTTTTTTCGATGGTGAAAAACTACACATATAATTAAAAATGACCTAAGTTTAGATTAGACTCAAGATTTTAATGAACCTTTCTTCCTGCACTAACACTCACAATGACACTGAACACAGGTTCTCAAATTGTGCGCCGTGTTGTTTTTTTTTTGCTGTTGTCTTCCGCGACATTTTGAACCACACAGACTCGTAGTCGTAAGGCGATAGATTAGCGTTTCCCAGTGTTCCACGTAACCCTAGTTTTCCACGAACTATTGATATAATTAGCTTGTAGGCCAACACGTGAATTAATCTTTCTCAAAAATAACAAGGTGTTCCGCTAAATACTCATAATCGGTGAAGTATACCGTTTAGGAAAAAGTTTATAGCTCGTAATGAAAACAATTTCTTTATATTTTCTAAGTATGCTTAATTTGCTAATGCATTGTTATGATATCTAATTTCTTTATTCTATATAGTCTGTTAAGAATTAGATTAGAAAGTTATGGTTTTTAGCTTTTTGAATACATTCTTACCAAGGGACCATAGGCATGACGCCTAGAGCGCTTACTACACGACCAGTCATCTGTCCTATAGAGCGTGAGTTCTAAAAGTGAAACTGTATGTAATGATGACTTGGGAGAAAGTCTTAGACATGAACTTAGCAGTCTACAACTCTTGAAGGCAGTATCTAGTACAGTCGGGGCCGGATTTAGGTATGTGGAGGTCCCTACAATAGTTGGGAAGAATCACTATAGTTCCATCCATGAAAGATAATATCTAATCGAATATGATCCTCTAGATCAGTGATGCTCAAAATACGGCCCGCGGGCCAGATCCGGTTTAAAATAAAGGTATCTTTACCTACGTTAGGGCCCTTTAACATTGTGTGTTCATGACATGGGACTAGATGTATAATCTATCAGTAAAAGTAAACGGATCTTTACTTTTTTGTGTGGAACATGATTAATAAGCCAATGTATTCGATTTGTAAAGAAATTTAAAAAGAAAACAATAATCTATAATAGTCATTATAAAACAAGTATGTGCGACATTCTTGGTTTCAGCCGCGAATAAAGCTATTGTTAAACTACGCCTAGAGATTGGAGGATCGATGAGAATATATACCAAAAAGAGACTAGAAAATGTGTCGTTGGTTAAACTAGATACAATGTTACTCACATTTTAAGTACGGTAGAGAAATTATGCCATGTATGAATGATAAAAAATAGAAGATAAATGTCTAACATCTCACTAATTAATGTAAGTACTGGATCCACGGATTTCTAATAAATAGTTCCAAGTTATTTTCATTTCGTTCTTGTATCTTTTCGGTCATGTGGCTCGCCATGATTGAGTTCTAAATGTAACGGCCCGCAGATCGCATTGGGTTGGGCATCACTGCTCTAGATGAAAGAAATATGCACTAGGTGTGTATATATGTACATAGCATACATGTATATGTGTATGTATATATGTTTATATGTATGTATATATGTATGTATGCATGTATGTATATGTGTCGATGTAACCCAATGTCTATATTCACTTAATACCCTGCCATTAATTATATTACCTTTTCTTACTTTTAATTTAATAAAAAAGCATGTTGTCTCCCTTCGTTCTATTTATAGCTGTTCTCACCATCTACTTTGAGACAAGTATTCCATGCACGTTTTCCTGTCCCTTCGGTTGCTGGAGTTATGTGCCCTTTGTTTAATGCTTACGATTTTGCGAGGTTATCGCCCTTGAGAGTCCCTCCTACTCGTCAGCCTGTTACAAGGTACAATGCACGAGGAAAAACTGAATCGGCTGCTGGGTGTGACATTAGCAGTATTGTATTCGTTCCTGGACCCAAGAAATGTGATGTGGGTGTGTGTGTGTGTGTGTGGGGGGGGTGAAACTGATGCATTGATGACAGGAAGAAAGGGGGGGGGAGTGGCTGAAATAATGATGCGACATGTTTTATTATACAAGTATCAAATAATTTGGGGTTGTAATTAAAATGTTTAAACATATATAAGGAGTGGGAGAAAGAGAGAGAGAGAGAGTGTGTGTGTGTGGTGCCTTAACGGTCCAACAGACTAAGGAATAGGTAAAGGTGAAGATGAAGAAATCTTAGAAAAGAAAACAATGGCGTAGTCAGCTATAGTGTTCCAAAATGGCACCCAAAAGGCCGTTGTGATCCTGTTTCTAATCTCTTCCTTTGTATCACGGCGGTTTTTATCTGTGATACCGAGAATCTTTCGGTAGCTTCTTTAATCCAATGACCTAAATTCTGCCAAGTCACTGGTTTTCCTGGCTAGCTCAGGCAACCCATTCCATGCTCTAATAGCACTAGGGAAGAAGGAGCATTTGTACAAATTTGTCCTAGCATATGGGACGAGGAATGTGCCTTTATCTTTGTGTCTTTCAGAGTATTTTACTAGATTTTATTTTTGTATTACAAGATTATGGTTCAGTTTTTTTATGTATAATTGCTACTTTACTTTTTAGTCTTCTGTCCTGAAGGCTTTCTAAATTTAGTGATTTTAGTAAAGGTGGTTACTCTAGTCAAATGTGAATATTCGTTTGTTATGAATCTCACTGCTCTATTTTGTGTCTGTTCCAGTTTCTTAATGTTTTCTTGTGTTGAGGTAGCATCTCAATTAATAGGATCTCTTCTTTTCTAGTTCTACAGTTAGTGTCCGAGATTCGCACCCATACAAAAATGTGACTGTGACCAATGAGGGCATCAGTCTAATTTAGCTAGAAATATAGTTCTTGTCCTTCTTGTCCTTCCCCCCCCCCCCCAAAGCAAAACTGAACATAAATAAAAACTTGCTTATTAAAGTGTTATTTTTTTGGACTGCAGGTCAGAGATGATTCAATTATCATATAAGATGAATGCAAGCAGGTCAGGGAATGGTAGGGGGGGGGGGGACGCTGAGGTCACCCAAGACGTAGAAACAGAGGCTTGCACGAGACGCTGTATTTAGTTGCACAGTAATGACATAGGTTTTACATTTAAACTGAGCCAGCGACTGGCACTTGGGCTCTCGGCGCCACCTACGTAATTAGTATGGACTCACAAGGGAGACAATTCATAGTCGAGTTTCATAAATGTGATAGTATTAAGATGTCTAGCCAGTCCTAGGTAGTTGCCTCTTTACAGACTTAATGTGAGTGAACTGGCTATAAGTGCGAAATATTCTTGATGTTTTTCTAGTTTTCTATTTACAATTAATAATCGTTCGTAGTCTGTATTTTTATGAACATCTTCATATAATTTGCCTGCCACGTCACAACCTGTGAGTAATGAAGATCAATAGCTCTTGGCCACGCCTGTACAAAGTATTGGTCTCTACAGCCCACAGGTCGTGACGTTGCAGGTCAGAGATCAGGCCTATATGCGGCGCGAAAGGGTTAACTGTAGGTTCAGCTGACACACGTGAACTCAGGCGACGGACAAGGGACAGTACTACGATTACACGCAAATATGACCAATGTTATGGTCACGTGATCGAAAGCCTGCGAGGACCAGAGACACAGTGTGCAAGAAAGCGGCAGTTCAAGACCGGAGACTGGGACTGTTAGTCGGCCATGAAGTCGGTCCTGGTGCAGTCCTCCAGTGAAACGTACGAGTCCAGGAAGAGACAGCAGAGTTGATGAGTTTAGTACAGTGATATACAGTCTAACCTTGTAGTAGTTGATTGTGTTGTCAATTGTGTCATATTGGCTGTCAATTTTACCCTTATTAAAGTACCAGATTATTTGGAGCCTTGTCAAGTTCTTGATGTATTGTGTTGTGTTTGGCAGTGTTTACAGAAGGCCTGAGTAGGTAGAGATCGTAACAATACGATTCTGCATTTCTAAGCACTGGGTTTAGTGACTCAAAATACAATCAGACTTGAATGTATAAAGTGTGGCTTTATTTCATTATCAGGCTATATGTCTTTTTCTGTAATAAAAGTGTCGAAAAATTCAATAAAACTTTCTAACAATCTAAACTAAAAAACAAATTGTTAAAACCAAAAAAAACAAACAAATATAAGGATCATTTGATAACAATTTCTCTCATTAGCTTGATAACTTCCAATGATCAGATAGTCACTGATTTTGTAAACAACTCTAATGATTTTCCAAGAAAATTTGACAGTTTATGAATTTCTTTGTGAAAACTTTACTAAGCAATAACCCTGATTTCACAGTAATAATTTCTTCCAAATATTATCATGTTAAAGATAAAAATTGGTTCTTTTGTACACAATTTCAGCGCTGGATTGTCGTTCGGATTTATCGATGGTCCCGGGTTCAAACCCTGCCCGCTCCCATTCCCCGTCGTCCAGCGGGAGGTTTGGACTAGAAAGTAAACTATCTTCAACTCTGTAGGAACATCTGAAACATGTAAAACATTTTATAAACATTTTCTAGACCTAGTCTAGATTCTAGATCGAGATCTAGATTCTAGATCGAGAGCACTTCAAGATTCTAGATCCATATCTAAACTAGATCTGTATCATATCTAGAATTCAAGAAATCTAGATCTTGTATAGATCTAGATTCTATACATATCCTATATTCTGGATCTATTCTAGAGCTATTAAGTAAATAGAGTCTAGAGCGATTATGATCAGGATTAGTAGGCCTACTAGTGGTTAATAGTGTTTTAGCCTATTCTGTTCGAATGGGAAACCTTTTAAATTGTGCAGGCCCTTTTTTTTTATTTCTTACTACGTCTACTCCGATATATCAATCGAAATTGTTGGGAAGAAGTAGGTATCTTAGAGCAGTGGCGTCATTGGGGAGCGAGGGGGCGGTCGCACCGGTCTACACCATTTTGGGGGTGTCATATATGGCCTCCTTCAGTCACGAAGCGACTATGGATCATCTCATGGAAATGAGATGAATGCCTGGGCATTAGTTGTGAACGGAACGATGTCGCCCACACATCAGTTCCCCCCACTTCACGCAGCTGACGTATCCAAAGGAACGGCAGTGCCTATACAGTTTGGGGTCAGCGGAGTCGCAGGTTCTGCCAGAGTGTAGCACTGAGTGCTGCAAACTGCCTTAGGGTCGCCAGCTCCTGATTTTTCCTCAGGGTTGACTCCATAAGCCTTTCCGATGATTGGGTATAGCTGCAAGGCAACAGAGGTTTGACCAGAGTTTTCCTTCTCCTAGGTGGGTAACCAGCCATGGCTAACGAGCACCTCCTGCCTGAAGCTTACTGGTTAAGGCGCCAGTTACTCGCCTTTGCCCCTTCTCCTGTTAGTGAGAACAGTTCCGCTGGACTCAATATCTGAGCCACACGTGAAGGCCAGGAGTTTGACTGGTTGTCAGAGGCTATTTGAGATGCATGCCATTAGGAAGCATTTTATAGTTATTGGAGTGCTTATATCCATTACCACTTCCGGCAATGACAACCTTACGGAACATTGGGGGGGGGGGGGTGACAACCAAGTTAGAAAAATTATAGCTTATACAAAAGCAGACACATTGAAAAAATAAAATGAAATCTCGAGATATATCTTGGAGCAGTAGCGTCACTAGGGGGTGGGGGTGTGAGAGGTGCGGTTCGCACCAGTCGACACCATTTAGGGGGTGACAACCAAGTTGGAAAAATAATAACTTGGTAAAAGCAGACACATGGGAAAATATAATAATAAAATCTCTAGATATATGCCCAAATATGCCCTCACACATCTAGATGGTAGTTGAAGAGTAAATGATACAGCACAACGTTATACCATTTAAAGTATAACAATAGAAACCTGTACATCTGATGTTAAGTCTGTTTATAATTATAATTAAATATTATTGTAAAATGTGCAATAACAATTGAATAAATGTAATTAACATTGGGATTTTACATTTGAGTAAAAATCAATAAAAGTAGGTAATCAGCTCACACTGTATCTGGAGGTTTCCATGCTGATCTTAGTTGATCATTTAACGCTACTCTGTTTATTCCAGTAGAGTTAGAAGAGTGTTATCAAAGTTGACTTGTTGCACTGTTTGCTTTTATGTGAAAAATAACGCCAAATTTCTTAAAACGATCAAAACATTGGTGAGTTTGATGGGGGCCGCCTCTGAGTTTGTGTGATAACACAAACTCTCTTTGTAATCTTTTTTCTTCTTTCTTTCTGACTCTCTTTCCTTTTAAGACTTTAATTATTATTATTTTTATTATGTGAAAAACGAACTAGTATTAATTCTCTGGCACTGCCAGGATCGAGCTTCGTTACGAAGCTGCCTGGTCGTGCGGTTTGCGCGCTGGACTGTCGTTTGAATTTATCGATGGTCCAGGGTTCAAACCCTGCCCGCTCCCATCCCCCGTCGTCCTGCGGGAGGTTTGGACTAGGAAGTAAACTATCTTCAACTCTGAAGGAACATCCGAAACATGTAAAACATTTTACAAAGAAACTAAATTCATTGTAGTCCTTTCAAGAGTGTCCACTGATACATTTCCTGATGATGTGTCATTTATCTGCGTGCTGGTCACAGTAGTTTGGTACCTCAAAATAACCTAAGGCCTTAACTTTGAAAGTAAAGGTCCAAGTGGCTTTAACACATACACACATACACACTAACCAACTACTGGTCGATTCCACCTCTTCCAGTGAGCACAATGGTGATTGCAATCTTGACCACAGTCTTGACCTCAATCACGACCTGACTACGGCCAGAAATAAACCCACTGCCCACGCCCATGTCTGTGCCGAGTTTGAAACTGGTGTGCTCACTTCCGGGAGACCTTCAAGTGGTCTTTGCTCTGACAAGAAGCAATCAACGTCCGCCCGATACTACAACAAGTCGGGGTTTTTTTTTGTTGTTTTTTTTATAAAGTTTTTTAGTTTGACCATTTCCAACATTTTTTTTATAACGGTTTACCCTGATGGCAATCTTTATTAAGGTTTAGTATTAGGTCGATTGAGTTTTCAAGGATAAGGCAAGATGTTATATATTTGTAATCGTGTTTGTAATCGTATTAGTTAAAAGAAAGAAACATGGCCTGGAAGACTGTAGAAAAAAAAAGCCTACTAGAGAGAACAAGACAAAGTACAACAAATTGACAGGGCTTATTAGATACACAATTAAATAGATAAAAAGAAAAAGTGGACCACAACATGCTAACAACTAGACCTAAACAAGAATGGTCGAAAGGCCTGGACACTTCCGGCTAGCAGGAAAGAATCAAATAACAAACCCCCAACCATTAAAAGACACTGATGACCTAATATCAGAAAACCTTAGAAAGGCCGAAACCTTCAATAAATACTTTGCTGGCATCAATAAGTCACATCCAAGAAAACAACTGGACTAGGCCTTTAGTAATATCCTAAAGAGAGAAGAAAAAGCTCCAGCAGTCAACTGTCAGATCTTTGACACTCCCTTCACTCTATACGAGCTCAATACTGCCCCCCAAAAAAACAAAAAACCTCAAGCTAAGAAAATCTCCTGGACCCGATAAAATAACAAATGAAATGATCTGGGGACTAGGACCACAGGCCCAAAACTGTAGGCCTATACTTCACTTTATCAATCATACATGAACTGGAGATATACCACAGGAATGGAGAGCTGCAAACATAATACAAAAACCCATTTTTAAGAAAAATAAACCACCAGGAGACCCTAAAAGTTATAGACCAATATCACTAACATCAAACATTGGCAAAATGGCAGGAAAAAATGATCAATAACCGACTTTATTGGTGGCTAGAAAGTACTTGCTCACTCCACAATGCACAAGCTGGCTTCAGGAAAGCAAGTAGAACAGAAGACCACCTCTTTCATTTTATCCAGGACACAGTAGAAGGGTTTCATGAAAACAAGCACACTACAGCAGTATTTATAGATTTGCAACAAGCCTATGATAGAGTGTGGAGAAAAGGTCTGTTTTTTTAAGATGAAACAAATGGGCATCCATGTAAAAATGTACAGCTGGATCAGGGCATTCTTAAAAAAACAGAACCATCCAAACCCGATTCGAAGGTGCCATCTCTAGTAAATAAAAGTTTGAAAGAAGGCCTACCACAAAGTCAAGCCCTTAGCTGCACTCTCTTTCTAATCTTCATATATATCATTTCATTATCTTACTACTAGATCTATCTCATAGATTTATAAATACGTTTCATTCGAGATGAAAGGAAGTTTGTCTAAGTTTACTTCAAGCTTTTTAAGATTTAATAATCTGCCAACATCGCTAGTCTATAGGAGATATTCTGGAGATAGAAACCTAAGATCGACAATTAACGCTGATATATGAAACTCATAATGCTCTCTATTAGCACTGAGAGACATAGCTCTTTTAATTTGTCATTGCCTCTTCACGTAAAATTTATTTTGACATTTGAATAAAAGTAACTCAATTGAATGAATCAAGTTTCTGTTACATGTGTCTATTTCAGCTCAAAGTTTGCATTGCGTCCCTTTATCTCCTGCGATTGTTTTTCTCTCCCTTGATCTAAATATGGAAGTGAAAGTCGGCCGGAAGTCAAAGTCGGCGCGACAACTTGGCACGAGGTTAAGTTGACAGGGTCTGGGCGTCAAGGGGGGATGATCCCTGAATATTAAAAAAAAAAATACCCTACGAGTCGACTCAAGGCTTCAAATAGTCGCCTCGTTTAATTGGAGTAGCGGTTCTCAACCTTTTATGCTCGGAGACCCCCTTTTTTACTATTCCCCATTATGCGCTGCCCCCCCCCCTTTTTTTTTTCCCTGAGAAAATTATTTTCGTTCACAAACTTAACTCTTTCTCTCCTAACTAACGATACCAGCGTTGATTCCACCAGAGTGTGGTAAATAATTACGAGAGAAAGAGTTAAGCAATCGTAATTACAATGTAAATATCTGATATGCATTGCATAGCTTCATGTTTAATCACGAAAGAATATTTAAATATATCCTTGTTTTATCTCATTTCAACACATATAAATGTCTACTGCATTATGCGTACAACGACATAAACGAAGGTGTGTTTCTCCATACAAGATCCTCTGGAAAACTATTTAATGTATCAAGGCTGCGGGCAAAAACCAATGTTAGGAAGCTACTCGTCAGGGAACTCCTGTATGTTGATGATGCAGCTATTGTGGCTGATTCTGATATTCAGCTACAGTCCCTGGTTGACAAACTATCTGCTGCTTGCCAGAAGTTCGGCTTAAACATCAGTCAAAGCAAGACTAAGATACTTGTCCAAAACACAAACACTGCACCTCAAGTAATCATTAATGGCCAACCACTAGAAATTGTTGATCACTTTTGTTACCTTGGCTCCATCATATCCAACAACACTCTACTGGATAAAGACATAAACAACAGGATAGCCAAGGCAATGGCCACCATGTCACGGTTGCAGAAAAGAGTCTGGGACAACATATTGCTGACTAGCAGTACTAAAGCCCTAGTCTACCGGACCTGTGTGTTGAGCACCTTGCTGTACGGAAGTGAAACATGGTCAACCTACTCATGGCAGGAAAAAAAGCTGAATGTCTTCCACCTCCGATGCCTAAGGCGGATCTTTAAAATAAGGTGGCAAGATAAGATAACCAATGAGGAAGTGCTACAAAGAGCAGGGTGCCAGGACATCCGCTCTGTTATCAGCAGCAGACGCCTTGGCTGGCTTGGCCACGTTCGTAGAATGCCAGTAGGTCGACTAGCATTCCAGGACATCCTGTATGGCGATCTAATAGAAGGCAGGAGAGCCGCTGGTCGCCCACTTTTACGTTATACGGATGTATGCAAACGCGACATGAAGCTCTTCAAAATCGACACTGGCAACTGGGAATAGGTGGCACTGGACAGATCCACATGGAGAGAGAGCATAAAGGAAGGGTCACAGATTGCAGATGTCATACACAACAGAAGCAGAAAGAAGGGTGAAAATGCAACTGCGCCTGGTGATTATATATGCCCAACCTGCGATCGCAGCTGTGTATCAAGGATTGGCCTCTTTAGTCACACAAGAAGTTGCAAAGGGAAAAGATCGTCTCTCGAGACGTAAAATGCCATAAAAAAAAATAAATGAGATTTGACCAGCATTTTTTTCAAAGTCTCTTTCGAATGTGTGTGTCAAGATGAAAAACATGGCGGAGCAGTAGTCAAATGAATTGTCACAATAGTGTTTTTCGACAGTCCGATGGCCTTAGGCGACCCCTGCACAAATCGTCATTCGACCCCCAAAGGGGTAGCGATTCACAGGTTGAGAACTTCTGACTTGGAGGCTGCGGGAAACGCCGATCACTGACAACCATTGTGTTGATGAAGATACTTCAAAATATCGCTCACTAGACAGAGACAGAGACTGTCTTCAAGTCAGGTTGTCATCGTTGACACATCATCGGCTACAACACCAACAACATCTTTAAAAACGTTATCTTATCTTATAAATTACACACGTTCATTTAAAAGATAATAATGACGTCCTTCGTGTATCTAGTGTTGATCTAGTCGTCCCTTTTACTTATCAGGCTAGACTTTAAAAAGACATTGGAGGTACGGTGGCTGAGTGGTAAACCTCTTTGTTTCCGAACCAGGGGTCCCGGGTCGAGTACTGATAAAGACTGGGAATTTTATTTTCGGGATCTTTAGGAGTCCACCCAGCTCTAATGGGTACCTGATATTAGTTGGGGAAAAGTAAAGGCGGTGGGGTCGTTGTCATGGCCACATGACACCCTTTTTAACCGTGGACCGCAGAAAAAGTTCACCTTTACACCATCTGCCCTAGAGATTGGAAGGTCTAGAATTCGTATAGAAGCATATTTTATTTGTAAAGAAAATATTGTTTTTAGCAGAATAAACCCCAAGAAAAAACTTGGTCTTATGAATAATGAAAAAAAAAAAAAAAAAAAGAAACCTGACATTATAGTGTCATGGTGTGTCACTAGTGAAACTTCTATACATCTGGTAAGGTGGCATATGAATGTAATTTTACTAAGTAACCGTAAAACATAAAAAATACTTTAAAAAAAATAAGCTTATATGAAGTGTAGGTAAATTGTAGTGGCGTAGCTATGGTGGGGGGGGGGGAGGGGGAGAAGGGGGGGATAATTTGAAAATCCCCGCAATTGAGAGGGTCCCCCAAGTGAGCGTTTCTTACATTAAAAATTAAATATTTCGCAAAATACAGGGGGGTCCCCAAAGAGGCCACCCCCCCGGGTCCCCAAACGATGGAAAATTCCTAGCTATGCCCCTGGTTAATTGTATCAGTCATGTAGTTAAATTTGTAATAGATCTACACCTACAACAATATATCTATGCGATTAGTGATAGTTCTTACAAAACCTATATCAATTCACTCTGTCTGTCTGTCTGGTAAAAAGTGTGTACACGTTATTTTTCCCTCCCTTAAATTTCGCACAATTATTTCTTTTACCCGGAACCACAAGAATCAATAAGAAGAAAAAAAAGTTTATTAACTATTTGTAATTAATTATTTTGTTAGGTTAGGATTTCAGATGTCATACACAACAGAAGCAGAAAGAAGGGTGAAAATGTAACGGCGCCTGGTGATTATATATGCCCAACCTGCGATCGCAGCTGTATATCAAGGATTGGTCTCTTTAGTCACACAAGAAGTTGCAAAGGGAAAAGATCGTCTCTCGAGACGTAAAATGTCACAGATTTTGTTAGGTATCTCAAACAAGGGAAAGAAATCGATCTTGTCAGATGTGGTTGTACCAGACAGACAGACAGAATGACTTAATTTAAGCTCTGTAAAAAGGAACATTCGCTTCCCGATAAAGAATTCTGGTCAAAGGAATGTCTAGATCTGCTATAGTTTACAATATTCCAGCGATAGGTTTTTAGCCTAGACCTAGAAGAACATGCACAAAATGTTTCTGAATATTAATTTATTTAACTCTACATTCCTAAATGTTTGACAACGTAAGGTCTGTTCAACATAAGTATTTTCTAGTCCTCTAGCCAATTTAAATTTATTACTTTTTAAACTTTGAAACAATATTCCGGTCAAACTAAACTGTTTTTTAGTGACCAACACGCTAGTAATTCTATTCTCAATGATAGGCATCAACTGTCGAATTTACAGGAAAATTGTTAGAGCCGTTTTCGAGATCCATGTTCAGGCTTTTGAGCCCACCCTGTTTATAAGAAGATACGAGTTGAACAGAGACCAATCGTTACAGAAGGCCTGAACACTGACCCGCAACGTCACAACTTATGGGCAGTTTAGACCAATAGCTCGTCGCTACTTCACAGGTCTGTACGACGTGTTCTAATTTTTTAATATTTCTATCTACGCCAAAAGCGCTTTAAAAAAAAATAAACAAATCAAATAGTGTCGTCAAACATATTTAATTCGACTAAGTTTCATGAAATTATCTTGTGCTAACGCATTAAGCGTTACCGTTTTAAATTACCAGGAGGCGCGGTGGCTGAGTGGTAAAGCACTTGACTTCCGCAGCGGGGTCCGGGGTTCAAATCCTGTTGAAGACAGGGATTTTTATTTCGGGATCTTCCGGCGCCTGTAAATCCACCCGTAAGCCACAAAATCAGATGACCACAAGGTCTAAAAGGGGAACTTTACTTTTATTTAACATTATCTAAATGAATTTCCAGGAGTAGCTCTACAAAAGTTGGCATCAAAATTGTCCACACATGGAAGACAAGCTCATTTTATGAAAACATGAATTGCCTGCCAACTAAGCTGTTTTATTTTTAAATTTGCATCAACCGTTAAACAAATAACATTAATCCTTTCCTTGCGATTGGTGTTAACAACTCTTTATCTCCGTAATTATTTTTCCACATTGTGACAGAATTGTTCATTTTCCACATGTGTACATTCTACCCTATTATGATTTCTTTGTCATCAGAAAACGTTTCTTTTGGTATAGAATTTTAAGACATTGCATGCTCTTTTTATAAAGCAGAAAATAGAGTTTATAAAACAAAAATTAATTTAATTTAATCAACGATGATATCGTTAATTAGGAGAGAAAGAGTGTTAGAAGCATTTCCAAACTACCTACATTAAAAGTTACTATTTTAGCACTCTGTAAAAAAAAGGGCGTTTTTTTTTAAAATGAAATCTTTGGTTAAACTACAATGTTCCCTCCCCCAACATCTCGTGTACTATAAAAACAAACACTTTATTTATTTACAAAGGGGAATTAATTTTATTTTGGAAACATTTTGTTTACTCTGCTTATTAAAACCTCAAAACCAACAGGGCAGCCAACACCAAACAAATGTAGAGAAGAAGATCTAATATTGTTTATAAAACAACATGCAAAAAAAAAATATCTAAAGAAAAAAAAATGCACAGTTGGCGGCTAATTTTTTTCTTTTATATTAAATTTTAAAAAATCAAACTTTTATTTTGTTGGTTTTTAAAAGCATTTAAATGACTTTGTTAATAAATGATGAAATTCAGAGTCATAAATCCTCCTGCTGACAGAAATAGAAGATAAAGACTTGGAGAGGGAGGGAGAGAGAGAGAGAGAGAGAAGGAGAGAGACAGGGATGGAAAGAGAGTAAATACAACTTTGTTCATTCATAAGTTCATAAAACATTGAATGGACTCTGTAGAAGACGAAACAAACCATTATGTTCAAGGGTTTTGTTCAGGTCTTCACTGGAGAATTGAAACATGAATGAAGTCTTTTTGTTTGTTTTATTTTTAAGAACTTTTTTTTTCCTTGTGCAGATCTAAATCTAACCTATCAGTGTGTTTGTGGCAAGTTATTGAACTTGAAGCTGAGTAGATCTACCTTGGGAACTTGGGATTTATGTTTTCGTTGGTTTTACAGCTTGTGGACGTTCAGAAATGAACAATATATGAACATTACTACATCCAAACGGGGGGGTGGTGGCTGAGTGGTTAAGCGCTTGGCTTTAGAAAGTGCGGTCATGGGTTCGAATCTCGGTGTAGACTGCAATTTAAAAATTCGGGATTTTTAGGGCGCCAGAGTCCACCCAGTTCTAATAGGTACCTGACTTTAGCAAGGGAAAGTAAAGGCAGTTGGTCGTTGTGCTGGCCACAAGACACCCTGCATAAAGAAACAGATAACCTTAACACCATCTGTCCCATAGTTGGCAAGGTCTGAAAGGAGGAACTTTACTTTTTCTCTATACTTTACTAATCTGATTCTCGGGGACGACGGCATTAATCGTGGAGGGATCAATCTCGCTACCATCATTACTACAGTACGAAGCTCTTACGACTCGACCAGGAGGAGATCGCGGCATGTTTTTTTCAGTCATTATTAGTTGTTTTTTTTTTTATTATTGATTCGTATTTTGTTAGAATTAATGAGTAGATGTGCAATTTTTCAGCTTGATCCGAATTTGGGTGCTGGGAGAAATAACGTGTTCAATAGTCGTACTACACAGACAGACTGAGTTAATATAAGCTATTTAAAAAAAACAAAAAAAATTGTACGGGCGTGTCTTAATACATTTAATTCATTTTAATTTATAGTAATACATTTATATAATAAAAAATCTTTCAAAAAAAAAAATTCTCTGTAGATGACAGGCCTTGTCAGAATATAATGTAGATCTAGATATTTTTAATTTTCCGCGTAATAGTTTTTTTTTAGATCTTGTCTATAATTAGACGTGTCATGTGATAGGTCTCTTGTAACAGACGACACTTTACCACAGCGTTTCTGAAAATGTGGGACGCGATGTCTTGACAACGAGGTGGATTTGCGCGAAACCTGCCCATTAAATTTTCAGGTGACAAAATATAGTGTAGTTTTATTGCCGTAATTATGTTCCTACTTCGCTAGTGTCATTATAGCATGGAATGGGTTGCCTGAGTCAGCCAGGAAAACAAACCACTTGATAGAGTTTAAGTCATTGACTAATATGCATGACTAGATTGACACATGAAATGGGTACGATGTTATAATCTTCTCTTATGCAGTAATGTCTTTAATTTAAAAGATATAAAAATACATTCTTGTTGGAATCTAAACAAAGAACAAAAAAAAAAAAAAAAAGACAATGTTTCAAAAATAAGGTAAAGCCTTAAAAGCAAGAAACTTTGATTCAACTAAGTAGGACCTTTCCAAACGCATTCTGTTTCTACGCAAACATTTGTGTAACAATATCGACGCAAAAAACTTTTCAAACATGTTATTTAAAAATAATTATTTTTTTTTGGTTTGTTTTTGTTTGTTTGCTTTTTTCTGTTTTGTTTTTTGTGCATTTCTATGTTTTTTTGTTGTTTTTTTATTTTGCGGTTGTTTTTTTTTGTGTTTTTTTTTTATGTTGTTTTTTTTCTTTCTGTTTTGTGTGTGTGTGTGTGTGTTTTTCTTTTGTCAAAATGGTCAAATTTTGCGTAATCATTGTACATTTGTATGTAGACGACTTTTGCGTAACAAGAAATCCTCGACAGAACGTCTTACTTTTCATGCTTATTACAAGTTGACGTGCGCTATATTTACTTTGAAGGCCACACGCGTCGTCTATTAGACTTATTTCAAAATGCGTCTTGGCTCGTCTCACAACTTTTTAGTATCAACTTTATCAATATAAACTCTTCTTGCAATAATTATTAGAAAAAGTACTCTGTCGACGATAGGAGGATGAATTTCTAAAGCTCAGGACGTACATAAACGTTTGGCACTGGGGCTCCGCCTTGAACCGCGCTGGGTAAACTTATTACGCCTCCCCCACATCGTGCTGCATGGAGGGAGGAAGCTGCTGCCTCTTCTATACCCTCTCCAGAAATATTCTAGTATTTTCTAGTTGACAAAACATCTTTTGCAGATTAAAAAAATAGGACGGGCTTTAATGAACTTTGATGAAATAAATTATGCAAATTTTCAAAAGCGATCTTCTTAAGCGATTTTGAAAGCTCTATAAAGATAAACTGAGGAGCCGTTGGGTCTTCACGGCAGAAGAAAAAAGTAGCTGGCAGCACAGATGACCTCTCACAAAAGCAGCAGGACAAACATTTGAGACCCAGATAAAAACTCTTTATTGAAAGACAGGCGCAGAAGACAAATAGTAAAGCTTAAATAGGCCACCAGCGGACATCAGATGTGGAAACATATGCAGGTCGCAACTGGATTTGGGTAATCATGTGAAACACTGCACTCCTATGTAATCTTCGGTATCGAAGGCATCGCCATATTTGTAAATTCGGATTTCAAATATATTGTAAATATATATTCAATTTAAAAAAAAAAACGGACAATTGTGTTATAAATAAATTATAGCTTTTTATATAGCGCTACTTTAACGCTTATAGCACGCTCAGAGTGCTGTGGTCCAATCACATTTGTGGACCAGTGGTGGGGAGGGGGTATGTAGGAGAAGGTTTTTTTTTCCGTACTGCCTTTAGGGCTCTCAGTAAACACAACTCCTCTGCTCGAGTCAAGTGTCGAACCTCTAGCCCCCTTCATAGGTAGCCATGCCAAGCCAAGTTCAAGCGTACACTATATGTCTGTATGTTTCTTTTCTTTTTCATTACGTATTTAGAATTCCCCCCCCAGACCCCCCATCTGGCTAAGGGGGGGGGGGGGAGAGCGAGCGAGACTTTGTTCGTTCCGGGGAAAGAGGCGCAACTGGTAAAAGTTTGAGAAACGCTGCTTAACAACGAATTTATCAACTGCGAGAGACAGGAGGCTTATGAGGATTTCAGTTCTGCAAGGCTAGTGTGTAGGAAGTCTGTAATCACGAAGCCAAGGGAAGGTAAATCATAATTTACTTTTACGCTTTTTAAAATCGTGTTTTGTTATACTTTACAAAAAAATATAATTTTACACTATACAAGATGTATAGCACCTCTATCTAATATTGAGAACACATGTAGATCGTCACCAACAAGATTCATATTTAGTAACCTATAGTCACTGGTTTTCCTGGCTAGCTCAGGCAACCCATTCCATGCTCTAATAGCGCTCGGGAGGAAGGAGTATTTGTACAAATTTGTCCTAGCATGTGGGATGAGGAATGTACTGCCCTTATCTTTGTGTCTTTCAGAGTATTTTATTAAATTTTGTTTTTGTATTTAAGATTATGGTTCAGAGTTTTATGTATAATTGCTACTTTAGTTTTGAGTCTTCTGTCCTGAAGGCTTTCTAAATTTAGTGGTTTTACTAAAGGTGTTACTTTTGTCAAATGTGAATATTCCTTTGTTAGGAATCTCACTGCTCTATTTTGTGTCTGATCCAGTTTCTTAATGTTTTCTTGAGTTGAATTTAATATAGACATATTATACCTGGAGATGAAACAAATGTAGTTAACTTTAGTAATACTATAAACTGGTACTTCGAGCAAAATCTAATTCACTACAACAACACGTTTTTTCACTGAGGCCATCTGGAGTCGTCTGTACTACCTAAGACAGCTGACGATAATGCCGCTTCTCTTGCATCATTCACATTACATGGCTAACCTCTTCCATCCTTCACCATAGAAACACATTTAGAAAGTCACTGAATTTTAATGGTTACTTGACATTTCTTGTGAAAAGTAAAAAAAAATGTAAGAGCTTTGGGCTTGCCACACTATACCATTGTAACCCTTATACTAGAGTTCCATCCACGGTTTGAGGAAGCAAATAATCCTAGTCTGTTCGTATGTTTGACTTCGTATTAAAATGATAAGACGCTGTTTTCAAATTACCGAGTCACAAATTTTGAAAAAGAATTATTGTTTCTCTTGACTATATTGACTTAGCTAAATTATCGTCTCTTGACTATATTGACTTAGCTAAATTATCGTCTCTTGACTATATTGACTTAGCTAAATTATCGTCGAATTTTGTTGAAACCATCATGTTTCCCTCCATTTCTTTTTCTCCATCAGTCCGGGCACGCACAGCATTTCCCCATTCAGGATGGTGACAAGAAGGATAACCCGAATCGTCTGCCTGACTTTTGTTCTGATTCTAAAGTTGTCGCCCGTCTATCAGCAGTCACTTGGTAGGTAACTAAACCAGACCTTTGAGAATCTATAAAAAGCTAGATCTTAGAGGATCAGTAAAAATGTATATCTTTAAGGATCTGTATAGATCTAGATCTTTGAAAATTTATGAAAAGATCTCTAAATAGCTAGACCTTTGAGGATAAAGAATCAGATTTCTTAGGATCTGTAAGGCTAAAGAAGATTAATGTTATATAAATGACTAGATTTATTGATTTCTGAAGATCGGTACAGATCTGCATCTCCATATAGATTTAGATCTTTGGGGAACTTTAAATATCTTGATCTTTGCGGATCTGAATAGTTCTGGACATTTGAGAATCTATAAAAAGCTAGATCTTGAGGATCAGTAGAGATTCATATCTTCAAGGATCTCTATAAATCTAGATCTTTGAAGATCTATGAAAAATTATATAGCTAGATCTTTGATGATCTATAATGAACCAGATCTTAAGGATCTGTAAGCAGGGACTATCCTAACAATTGCGGGGCCCCATTCGAAACTGATTGCGCGGGGCCTAGTCTGGGTTGGAATAAGGATTATAAGTGAAAATTAAGATTTTGTATTAGAAACAAATTCGACTTTGCATTGTGTTCATTCTTTTCTAAGTACAAAATAGCGATCGAATTAACTTTACTTTACGCACCTTGCAACCTATGGCATATTTATATGCCAGTGACTATAAAAGTGAATAAAGGTATGGGAACATTCGGTTTAGGTGAAAACTCGTCCTATTATTACATTTTATTACATGAAACCTGACAATGCCTTTTGTATCGCGCGTAGGATTGGCGTTTTCCGTAGTAAATGACACCCACAAATGACAATTTTGTCTGAGTTTTCAAGAGATTTTAAAAAAATGCAGGACATTTCCAGGAATTTTTCGTATATATTTTGCAATTTAATATGTACACATAGAGGAAGGGCAGGGCCTTTGAAAGCGCGGGGCCCACTGCGACCGCATGGGTTGTAGTGGCCTAGGACCGCCCTGTCTGTAAGGCTAAAGAGCTTTAAGGATTTTAAAAAAGCTAGATCTTTGATGATCTATAATGACCCAGATCTTAAGGATCTGTAAGGTTAAAGAACTTTAAGGATTTATAAAGAGCTAAATACTTGAGAATCTATCTCCATGCCTTAGGAAGTGTATAGAATAACATCTTTTTGAATCTACCAAAATATATTTTTGTGAGTACCTATGTAGGTTTATATCTTGGAGGATCTGTAAATCTGTAAAGACCTAAATGAGTCTAAAACAAGCATTTTTTAATGTTTTTTTTTCTTAATGTCCTCAGCTCAAGCCGGAGCCAATGTTGGAAGTCTTGGCGGGATGGTCGGCGGTTTTCTCGGCAGTGTTCTAGGCGGTACGCACGGGCGGAGAATTAACGCTGTCAGCTACAGGTGACCAGTGTGTGTGGGGGCATGTGTAAAAATGTGTGTGTGTGTGAAAGTGTGTGTGGTGAGTATACGAGAAAGTGTGTTGTGTGCGGGCGTGAAGGTAAGTTGTGCGTAATATTTCAACTGTTGGGCTCAATTACAGAGGAAGATCATAGCAATTAGATTCAGATGCTAGAGAAGGATCGCATTACAAATGGTGGAAGTCGAAATAGGTTCCCTATGACCATTGGACATTATGACGACATTCAGGCCACATTGGACATCATGACGACATTCAGGCCACATTAAACATCATGACAACATTGAGGCCACATTGGACATCATGACGACATTCAGGCCACATTGGACATCATGACGACATTCAGGCAACATTGGACATCATGACGACATTCAGGCCACATTAGACATCATGACGACATTCAGGCAACATTAGAAATCATGAAGATATTCAGACCACATTGGACAGCATGACGACATTCAGGCCACATTGGACATTATGACGACAATCAGGCCACATTGGACATCATGACGACATTCAGGCCACATTGGACATCATGACGACATTCAGGCCACATTGGACATCATGACAACATTCAGGCCACATTGGACATCATGACAACATTCAGGCCACATTGGACATCATGACGACATTCAGGCAACAATGGACATCATGACGACAATCAGGCCACATTGGACATCATGACGACATTCAGGCCACATTGGACATCATGACGACATTCAGGCCACATTGGACATCATGACAACATTCAGGCCACATTGGACATCATGACGACATTCAGGCAACAATGGACATCATGACGACATTCAGGCCACATTAGACATCATGACGACATTCAGGCAACATTAGAAATCATGAAGATATTCAGACCACATTGGACAGCATGACGACATTCCGGCCACATTGGACATTATGACGACAATCAGGCCACATTGGACATCATGACGACATTCAGGCCACATTGGACATCATGACGACATTCAGGCCACATTGGACATCATGACAACATTCAGGCCACATTGGACATCATGACGACATTCAGGCCACATTGGACATCATGACGACATTCAGGCCACATTGGACATCATGACGACATTCAGGCCACATTGGACATCATGACGACATTCCGGCCACATTGGACATCATGACGACATTCAGGCAACATTGGACATCATGACGACATTCAGGCAACATTGGACATCATGAACATATTCAGGCCACATTGGACATCATGACGACATTCAGGCCACATTGGACATCATGAAGATATTTAGGCCACATTGGACATCATGAAGATATTCAGGCCACATTGGACAGCATGACGACATTCAGGCCACATTGGACATCATGACGACATTCAGGCCACATTGGACATCATGAACATATTTAGGCCACATTGGACATCATGACGACATTCGGCCCACATTGGACATCATGAAGATATTCAGACCACATTGGACATTATGACGACATTCCGGCCACATTGGACATCATGACGACATTCCGGCCACATTGGACATCATGACAGCATTCAGGCAACATTGGACATCATGAAGATATTCAGGCCACATTGGACAGCATGACGACATTGAGGCCACATTGGACATCATGACGACATTCAGGCCACATTGGACAGCATGACGACATTCAGGCCACATTGGACATCGTGAAGATATTCAGGCCACATTGGACAGCATGACGAAATTCAGGCCACATTGGACATCATGAAGATATTCAGGCCACATTGGACATTATGAAGATATTCAGACCACATTGGACAGCATGACGACATTCCGGCCTTATTGTACATCCTGACGACATTCAGGCCACATTGGACATCATTAAGATATTCAGGCCACATTGGACTGCATGACGACATTCAGGCCACATTGGACATCATGAAGATATTATGGCCACATTGGACATCATGACGACATTCAGGCCACATTGGACATCATGGAGATATTCAGACCACATTGGACATCATGACACATTCAGGCCACATTGGACATCATGACGACATTCAGGCCACATTTGACATCATGAAGATATTCAGGCCACATTGGACAGCATGACGACATTCAGGCCACATTGGACATCATGACGACATTCAGGCCACATTGGACATCATGACGACATTTAGACCAATGTCCAAAAGGTGCAAGTTATGACCACAATGCCTTCTAACTAAATACACAGGGCTCGCTAAGACCTTTCTACAGGGAACAGTCCCAGGTAACGGAACGAAGAAAGTAGTGACAGGAATTCAATGTCAATGAATAAACGGGCCTGTTAATGTCCGAGACAAATTCTCGCATAAGACATTTATTTCAGTGGTTCCCAAACTGTGATCCGCTGACCACAAGGGGGTCAGCAAGACAGCCGTTGGAGGTCCGCCGAAAGATGAAATGTGTATACAATTAAGTTAACCTCTTCTCTTAAAGCCAGTTTATCCGATCGGATAATTTGAATGATAATCAACTCCCCCCTCACTACTGTTTAATGGGTCTGTTACGTGTGTTACTTACTATAATATCACGACATAAACCAAAGATTTAATGATATTTTTCACTTCAATATTCCTGATTTGTCATTGAGCTCACATCCAAGACACGCATAAATCGGTAGGGGGGGGGGGGCAGCGTATTGAAATAGCCACAAACGAGGAACCTCGACCAATGTTTGAACAAGGAGACCTCAAAGCTCGTTTTCAACAAGAGATTTCAATTTTATATCTTGTTTAATGGGTCAGTGTACAGAACTGTTGACTCCTTTCCGGACTTCCTGTTTGTTTGGATTCCTTGTCGTAATGAACGTCATCAGAAGATAAAATAAGACAAGATAAGACAAGATACGACATGATAAGGCAAGATAAGACAAGATAAGACAAGATTGTAATAGACACACTAAACCAACATGAGCTTCAATAAACCCAATGATTTTATTAGTCTCTATTTATGTACTTTACTCCAGCCCCTTGTTCTCCAAAGCGGACCTCCTTTTACATACAGTCCTGACACCCCGCTGTTCACTCAACCATGTACACTCAAGGTCCACTGGCCATTTCATACACAGTCACACGCACTGCACTACCAGCCACGCAAAACACATACACTTACTATCACAAAGAGAAGACAAAATAAGAAAAAATAAAACAACATACAATTAGATAAGATAAGGTAATTGTATATTGTTCCAGTCAAAAAAGAAATTCAGTTTGACTACAGTTGACCACCTCAGTGTAACTCCTGCAACGATAACAAAATAGATGCAAATACGAACAACATTCACACACGAAACACATACACACTCACAACCAGCGCTTTATGAATTGGACTTCTGTGTACTTCTCGATGACGACAAATAATAAAAGAAACCGACTACACAGTTGTGCTTGTGGGGATATTTTCGGTTGCTGCTTACAAACTTTGACCTGGATACTTTCATAACCTTTCGTCATCATTATTCAAGTCATTAATCTTTTTGTTGACAAATTTAATTTTAAACAAACTAATAATCTCAAAAACAAAACAACTTCAGATATTATATATATATACACTAATCGACCTGCGGAGTGGCATTCGCCGCTATTTTGCAGGGCCACTTAGGCCACTGCAACCTATGCGACCGCATTGGGCACCACACTTTCATAGGACCCGCGCTAATTCAAGGTGTATAAATTATTAAATTAAACCATTTCATAATTTAAAACAGATTTCCCGCGCCCTCCTGTCGATTTACCAGGAGCTCCTGAAAATCTCCCGAAATTGCAAAAAATACGAAAAAGTCCTTAAAATATTCGGATTTATATAGACAAAATTGTCATTTTGGGGTGTCATTCAATATGGAAAACGCCAATCATACGCGCGATAAATAAAAACGGCATTATGCATTAGGCGTAATTGTGTAATCTGGTTAAAGAAGCTTCTCGCACCTCTTACTTATGAAGAATTACTTGACGTCAACAATTCTCAAAGATAGATTGAAACATTTGGTAATTCTTGCTATTGAGCTTGATCAATGTAGGAAACAGTAGTTTGATGATATACTGTATGACTTTGTTACACGCAAGGCTCGTAAAGTAATTCTGTACGTAGTAAAGAATGAATAAAATGCAAAGACGAATTTATTTTCTAATACAAACTCTTAAATTTTACTTATAATCCGCTTCCCTTCCCAAACTTGGCCTCGCGAAATCCGTTTTGCATAGGGCCCCACAATGGTTAAGTCCGGCCTTTCTATTTAGTGACGGGTGAATAAACATAGTAGATTACTTGTTCTCTTTCCATGACTTGGTCACAATGGTTAAGTCCGGCGGTGTTATTTACTGTTTGTAGAATGTTTGTTTATAAAATGTTTTACATGTTTCGGATGTTCCTTCAGAGTTGAAGATATTTTACTTCCTAGTCCAAACCTCCCGCAGAACGAAGGGGGATGGGAGTGGGCAGGGTTTGACAGTCCAACGCGCAAACCGCTTGACCAGGCAGCCATTCGTAGTGACGGATGAATTCTACTTGTTCTCCCCCCCCCCCTTGTTTTTTCTTGGAGTTAACTCTATCCGCAGAAATAAAAGAGTGATCTTTCCTTTACTTCTTCCTCTTCTCGTCCAAACTTTTTTAGCCATAAAGAGAATTATATATATATAGATTATATATATACAAATATAGACACATATATGCTTAATTCTAGTACAGTCAAATATTTGTGTTCTTTTGTTTACTTCTAACACATATTTTTTGTATCGAAACATTCTAGGCAAGACATTACCGTTTTTTCTTAAACCGAAAGTACAAATCTGATTGTGAAAACGGAAATATGGTGTAACAATTAAATAAGCAAAAAGAAAATGTTACAAATATGGTATAATATAAAATGCATAGAGTTATTTTCTATATTGTTATTGTATCAATATAATACAAACAAGATATATGTTCTTGGAATTGTGAAAAGACAAAAAAAAAATTATCAATAAACTATTCAAATTTTAAAACGAGATTACATGCTTGACCAGCATGTATCAAGAGGATACTGGTCAATTGGTAAAAACGCTTGCCCCTGAACCAATGAACACAAGTTCGAATCTCAGTAAAAATTTAAAAAATCGTCCCTAAGTCCGTCCAAGTCCCATGGGCAGCTGAGATTAGTTAAGGAAAGTAAATGAGCTTGGTCCTAGTGCTTGTTCGATGTTTATGTGTCATTGTCATTCGATGCTGATGTGTCATCGTCATTGTCATTCGAGGTTCATGTGACATTGACATTCGATGCTCTTGTGTCATATGTTTTTGTCCTATGATGTTCATGTGTCATTGTCATTTGATGTTAATGTGTCATTGTCATTTGATTTTCACGTGTCTTTGTACTTCGATGTTCATGTGCCATTGTAAACTCGATGTTCATGTGTCGTTGTCGTTTGATGTTAATGTGTCATCGTCGATGTTCACGTGTCATTGTCATTCATTCATTCTTATTTATTGTGGTCTGTAATAACCCTTGATTTTACTTACAAGATTATAGCAAAGAGATGTGCCTCCCCTCTCACTGTGTTATTCTTTACCCAGCCTCCCCCCTCCCCCTGCGTTGTACGGACCCACCACACCTAACCTAGAGCTGGTCAACGCAGAAAAGGTTCATATGGGTTTGATCAACGGCCCAGCAACATTCGCTTTCCATCAAGGTATGATCTTAATATACTGAATTAGAACCGGGGCGATTTATTAATTATTTATTTATTAGCAATGACAAAAGTTAAACGCCGAATAACAACATTGGGGACGCCAACAGTTTATGTCTGACACTGTAACTCATCGTTCCCTTACGTACGTAATTCCTTTGACTGCCAGTGGATCACAGTAGAGTCGTTGGACTTGGTTCTCCTCGGGTTCATGTCCATCCTGTCTTCTTCGCAAATTAGTCTAAAAATTTCCTCCATATTGGCTTTGGTCTTCCACCCTGTCTCTACCCAGTCTAAAGCTTGTTATGCAATGTCGTCTGCTGTTCTTGACATTGTCAGCCATATACAGCTGCAGTTAAATCTTTTGATTACCTGGTGTTTGCTGGGTTGTTTCCCCGCAGAAAAGAGAGAGACTTTCCTACAGAGAACAGTACCAGGAAAAGAAAAAGAGAGGCAGAAGAAAAAACCCAAAGGAAGGACATCACGGCAAGGTCAATGACAGAAACTCTACTCCTTTCAAAAGAAATGAATACTTTAAGGAACAGAATGTTGATACCTTGATCTATCTATCTATCTATACGAGAAGTATGTGTCTCGGCCTCCATCAGTCGTATGAAGTAGCAAATATACATAAAACACAACCATAATCTTCAAATGCAAAAAAACAAAATTTAATAAAAATACTCTGAAAGACACAAAGATAAAGGCACATTCCTCGTTCCATATGCTAGGACAAATTTGTACAAATACTCCTTCTTCCCTAGTGCTATTAGAGCGTGGAATGGGTTCCCTGAGCTAGCCAGGAAAACCAGTGCATGATATGACTATCATATGCATGACTAAATGCATGACGCGTAGGACGTAATCATCTTCTTTTTTTTTTTGAAGTAACGTCTGTAACATATAAGATTAAAAAAGTGTGTGTCGGCCTCCGTCATGCGTAATACGACTTTAGTTTTTTATTCAATAGAAGATAACATTGCCCAAAACAAAGACAAAACCGAAAGTTCCATGTTTTCACAGCAATGAAGGTTAACATTGTTTAGGAATTGTTCAAACTTGACGATCATTAAGTTGTCTGTTGTCCTCAGACACAAGTACGTACACATGTGTTATACACGCCAAACGAACGAGGTCCTTGAAATTGGGATTCTCTCGAAATGAACTGTCCCTTAGTTTCTATGGAAGCCCGAAAATTTCGAGAAACATAATGCTATATGTTTTTGTTGGTACATTTACCAGCTGACAGGCATAAATTCCTATTGTAAATGTGTAAATAGAACTGGGGTAACCAACGCAAAAAAAAAAAAAAAATGTTGCTGTACATCACTCAGCCATTATCACGCTCTTTATAAGTCGTGTGTCTTGCGCCATTGTATTCAGGCTGAAAGGTGAGGAACTTTATTACCAAAAATAATAAAATGGCTTAGTGTTAGGTTGATAAACAAAAGGAATATGTAGGAAATATAGTCTACAATACATTGCATAAAGTTATCTTTTCACGGACGCATGCATTGAAGCCATAAAATATGCTAAATGGATATGCACTTTCGTACTTTGAATAATAATTTTTTTAAAAATACCCAAATCTTTTAAACTAGGCTACCGCGTTGGCTTGAGAGGTGTGAGATGTCATTAGCTCACAGTTCGAATTCAGGTCGCTCCCTTTTGTTTAAATTTTTGTATTTTTATAAATGCTTTTTTATTATTAGTCTAGATCTATTACAAATTTTATTACATGACTGATCCAAACTAATTGATACAAGTACGCTTAATATTAGCTTTTTTTTTTATAATAAAAAAGTATTTTTTAAATGTTTTTCTTGTGACTGATAGCCTTGGGGCGCGATAGAAAATCTCACGGAAGCACAGTCATACACTCTGCCTACATGAATACTTCCGGCAAATAGCGGTGTATGCTACGCCGCGGGTCGACTAGCAATCTAGATCCGTTTAATTAAACATGGGTAATATAGCTAAATGTATGTCTTCTGTATCATTTACTTACTTGGTTTGTGCCAGGTGAGCTGTTTGCTGGTACCAGAGACAATAAAGTGTACAACCTGGCAAGATGTAAACCAAAGCTCGTAGCAGACCTGTCCTTTCCTGGCTGTGGTAAGTCAACCTGGCATGATTCATTCTTTTGTTTACAAAGTTTGTTGTCATAGCTACTATGTAAACTATTTCAGTTGGTAATTTATTTATTGTATGCAAATAGCTTTGCACTGTCGAAGTTCAACTTAAATGACTTTGATGAACTGTATATGTTCGCCATCTTTTCTTACGATTTTACTCATTCTTTCTGTCCGTCTGTCTGTCTCGGTGGGTTCTTTTTTTGGTTTTACTTGTTTCGGATGTTCCTTCGTGGTGAAGATATTTTGTTTCCTAGTCCAAACCTCCCGCAGGACGATTGGGGATGGCAGCGGCAGGCTATGAACCCAGGACCTTCGAGAAGTCCGAACGACAGTCCAGCGCGCATACCACACGACCAGGCAGCCATTCTCCCACTTTCCATCCTAGAATCAATAATAAAAAAAATAGTTAATAAATTAGTGGTAATTGATTAATTGTGTGTCTTATATACTAAAGATGAAATAAACATTGATATATTGAGAGATAGGACAGCCATTGGATTATCTCTCTTTCTGTACTCAATATAAACTTGGATATACATATGCTAGAACTTCTTCTAAGCCAGCTTATTCCTGCTGAGCTGTCAGCTCTCTTGCAGACTGTGCCGAGGAAAAATAGAGTGCCATTCTCTTTAGTTGTTCAGTGCTGTCGTACATGGTGCTGGTTATGTTGGGCTGTTGAGGTTGTAGGGCCTGCCGTGGGTGGATTTGGAAGGGGCGTTTAATAAAAATACGGTTTACCTTGTCATTGCGGTAGTTGCGGTGTCTGTAAAGGGGAAGAACAGTGGGATTTATTTTGTTCAGGTGTTAATTTAACAGAGGTGTGTGTGTCCTGTTCCCAGATGTAAGATTGTAGATTGCTCTTTGCGGGGGAGGAAGTTATCACTGTCCAGTTTGTTTGGCAATGGTCATTTCTTTGTACATAGCTCTGCCTGTGTTCCCTTCATGCCCATTGGTTGAGATATTACGTTTTGTGATTGTTGACTAACCTTGACCTTGGTGTGACGTAGTTAACCGGTCGATTTACAGCTTTGACGTCACGCATGAAGATCTCCAGTACTAAATACCTTCTCTTAACATCTTTCTTAATTAGGAAAGCGATTGAGGGAAATTTAAAAAATCTATCCAATGTGCTAATTATAAAATGCTATTTATATAGATGGGTTAATTTTTGGTTGGAGTAAGTTGCTATTGGTTACGAGTAATAAACGAAGTACTAGACCATGTGATCTGCAGTTAGTTTTTTATTACAAAGCTTATATCAGCTCTTGAGGTGTGGTGGTATTATAGGTCGTTGTCTGATTCTTAGCGAATACAACATTGAAAATAGGACGAGACTGGCAGAGTGGTTACCGTGTTGGCTTAAGAAACCTAAGAAGGCTTGACCATGACTTTGAATTCAGGTCATTCCCAATTTTTATAACTGCTTTTTTATTATTGTTAGTCTAGATCTATTTCAAATTTAATGACACGGCTGATCCAAACTAATGGACCTCATCCACCAATCGTAAACAAACAACATCTAGTCACGTGATAATATTGATATTGATTCCACTTATCTTATTCATGGCAAACCAGTAACACAGACTAAAAACGCAAAATACCTAGGTGTTATAATAAATGAAAAACTGCCATGGAATCCACATATTGATGAAACTATAAAAAAATCCAACAAAGCATTAGGGTTTATTAAAAGAAATTTCTATAAATCAAATAAGAACATAAAACTAAAATGTTATTTAACCTTGGTTAGGCCAATAATAGAATATGCATCCACCGTGTGGGACCCCTCAACTCAAGAAAACATTAAGAAACTGGAACAAACACAAAATAGAGCAGTGAGATTCATAACAAACGAATATTCACATTTGACTAGAGTAACACCATTAGTAAAATCACTAAATTTAGGAAGCCTTCAGGACTGAAGACTGAAAAGTAAAGTAGCAATTATACATAAAACACTGAACCATAATCTTCAAATACAAAAACAAAATCTAATAAAATACACTGAAAGACACAAAAATAAAGGCACATTCCTCGTCCCATATGCTAGGACAAATTTGTACAAATACTCCTTCTTCCCTAGTGCTATTAGAGCATGGAATGGGTTGACTGAGCTAGCCAGAAAAACCAGTGACTTGGCAGAATTTAAGTCATTGGTTAATATGCATGACTAAATGCATGACGCGTAGGACGTAATTATCTTCTTTTTTGAAGTAACGTCTGTATTATATAAGATAAAACACCGAAAAAAAACTGTCACGTGATAGCCATTGTTTATTTAAAAAAACTAGATCGTAATTTGTATAGAAGAGATAACCTTCTTAGGCTTCTCAAGCCAACACGTTAACCACTCTGCCAGTCTCGTCCTATTTTCTATGTTGTATTCACTAAGAATCAGTCAACGACCTATAATACCACCACGTGGCTTAATGTTGTTTATTTACGGTTGGTGAATGAGGTCCATTGATGCAACTCTGCTTGATATAAGCTTTGTTTTTTGTTTGTTTGTTTTTTACAGTATTTTTTGAAATAGTTTTGTTTTATTTTTTGTTATGACTTTCTTTCTTATCCATAACCGTTTCAAAATTCAAAATGTAGATTCAAAAATAAATACTTTCAGGAAGGCTTTGTCTAAAAATGTCTATTAATATCTATTTGTGTCTCCACCAACACGTGACTAGAACAGACAAGCTCATGCGGTCAGCTGACCAGCTTACGTCGAGACCCGAGCACAGGTGACCTGATTGCGCTGGACACGGACAAGGGGTTGTTCCGCATTAAGAATGACACAGGTAAAAATGTCTTGTTTCCTTATGTGTTTGGTGTCATTTGTATGTTTTATGACGTGAAGTATATGACAAGTGGGGGACTTTCAAGTGGGGACTTTCACGTCGATCCCAGAGACCTACACGCTACAAAGATCGCAGTTTGTATGACGGGCGAAAAAAACAACAACATTCGGCGCACACTCCACTACATATCCCTGTGAAGACTGGGATTTGAAACTTCGGAATTCTTAGGATGCCCCCTAAACCAGTGGTCTTCAACCTTTTTTGACCTACCCCAACCCATTTCCTTTAAAAAGATCCGACATCTCCACCCCCTCTAAGAAAAAACACTTATAAGGAAGAGCGAGAAGGCGAAGTTGAATACAATGTCATTTATCAGTTACTTTTTATGATTTCAATATTAATTATCTCGCATTGGAGACCACATGCCAAAGACGATCTTCTTTGGCGAGCTTAGAGGAGGACGGCATTACAGAGGTGCCCCTATGTAAGCGTTATAGAGACCAACTCAGGCGCCATTTTGCCCACACTGGCATAGAGGAAACTACCTGGCAGCTGATGGCCTCTGAAAGAGGCCATAGGAGAGTTTTCACAAAAGCTGCGGGACACAATACGAGAAACCTCCACAAGTTGGCAGAATGCACCGTCATTTCAGATGTTGAAGATTAAAGCTATGGTTTAAGATCCGTGTACAGGTTCCACCCTCGAACCTCCAAGTTCAATGAAGCTCTGATTTGAATGTAAAAATTCCCCTTTCAGACCTTGTGGTCTATAGGGCAGATGATGTAAAGGTCATCTGATTCTGTGGCCAACGGTCAACGAGGGCCGACAAACCGCCTTTACTTTTCCCCAACTAATGTCTGGTACCCATTAGAGCTGGGTGGACTCAGAGGTTCCCAAAGATCCCGAAATTAATAATCCCAGTCTTCACCAGGATTCGAACCCGCAACCCCCGGTTTAAAAGCCAAACGCTTTACCGCTTATCCACCGCCCATCCGACTTGAATAGAGGGATTGTAATATAAATTAGTCCCGTGTATATTCACAGAACAAAAGTGTGTCCTGAAGATAAAGAAAAACATGTTGAATAATTGGGTCTCACACAAATGACTTTGTTCAAGTCTTTTAAGGACTTCTGTAGAAAAAGTCTTGGTTGACAGGTTTGTTTTGGATGATTCCTCATCTGTCAAAATTCAAAATTATCAAAAACAACATATCAGTATTTTTTTTTTCTTCGATTTGCTCATTCGAGCTTTTTTTTTGGTCGATGAGAGCTTGATTAAAACCAGACATTGCAGACAAAATGATGATCCATGTCACACTGCCCTCTCCATCACAGAATTTATTTTAAATTAAAAGGCATTCCTGGGTTCCCCAACCCCATTATTCCACTGACTTCAGCCTCTTTGACTTTTTTTTTACCTAAAAAATGTCACTAAATGACGTCATTTCGGAGCTTTAGAAAACACCCAAAAGAGTGTGATGGACATTCTGTTGACCATGTTGGTTAAAGACTTCCAGCGCTGCTACCAAAAGTGTGTGACGGACATTCTGTTGACCATGTTGGTTAAAGACTTCCAGCGCTGCTACCAAAAGTGTGTGACGGACATTCTGTTGACCATGTTGGTTAAAGACTTCCAGCGCTGCTACCAAAAGTGTGTGACGGACATTCTGTTGACCATGTTGGTTAAAGACTTCCAGCGCTGCTACCAAAAGTGTGTGACGGACATTCTGTTGACCATGTTGGTTAAAGACTTCCAGCGCTGCTACCAAAAGAGGGAACACCGTCTCCATCAGTTTCCAAGGGAAACAATTTTGAAGGGGAGATAATATTGTTGTTAAAGAAAAAAAAAAGGTAAATAAAAAAACAACGTTAAAAGTATAAGACTAATTTCGCAGCCACCCTTTCCTTATTCCACATTGACTGCAGTTATTAGCTTATTCATGGCTATTGGCTACTCCCTTGTCAAATCACCAGGTACATTTGAGCAGATCTACAGTGTTGACCTTCCAGTCAACGGGCGTCCTCCTGTCCATCTCAATGACCTGGTGGTCACCAAGGACGGCATCATCATCATGTCCGACTCCAGCGATGCTCACGAGTTTGGAGCGGACGTCTACATTGGCATGGAGGGCCGGACCTCGGGAAGGTAAAGAATAGTGACTCATCCATACTCTTCTAACTGCTCAGCTTCAATCACAACTACCGCTATCTGTAGCTCATTATACACTAGCTATCATAGTCCACTTTTTGTTTGTTTGTAAAATGTTTTACATGTTTCGGATGTTCCTTCAGAGTGGAAGATAGTTTACTTCCTAGTCCAAACCGCAGGACGACGGGGGATGGGAGCGGGCAGGGTTTGAACCCTGGACCATCGATAAATTCAAAAGAACAGTCCAGCGCGCAAACCGCACTACCAGGCAGCCATTCTTTAGATGGATATGGTTATAGAGAGCAGTGCATCTTTCCGCGTTTTACATTTTAGCGTAAAAGTTTGTATTAGTGAGGCATATCAAGGCGATTTGTTTGTTTATTTGGTCTGTTTGTTTATTGAGGGGGAGGGGAACAATAAAGTCTGAAATTATCTGTCAGTATTGCTTTGTGGATCTAACCCTTACGTAATATTCCTGTCATCCTGGCACCTGCTTGTTGGTGCCCTCAAAATTGTCTACATTTATCTCTGGAATAAACTAATTTTAAAATATACGTCTCTGAATCTTTTTGTATCGCATTCAAGTATCTGTAGTCATTGAAGCATGGCCATTTTAATGTTAATTAAACACACATACGCACACACACCATTGCACACATGGTGCAGTGTAAATATCCATCTGGTTATAGTTGGGTTGGGATAACTCTTAACAAAAAGTGATTACTTCCCTTCCCGTTGTGTACTTCTGATTCCTGACACTTTTCAAAAAAAAAAAAAAAAATAACAACGAAATGTAGGAATATTCTAGTTACTAAGTCACGTCCACAAGTTTCATTTCTTTCTTTCAGACTCATTTCATATGTTCCGTCGACTGGCGTCATCAGGGAACTTCTGCCTAATGTGATGGTGTTTCCAAACGGCCTTGAACTTACACCTGAAGGCAATTTGCTGGTCGCTGAAACAGGAAGAGTCCGCATATTGAGGTGAGTATCAAAGAGCAGGGCCGGCCTAAGGCATGGGCAAAACTAGGCAGCTGCCTAGGGCCTCTGATTTGTAGGGGCCTCGCAAATAACTAGATAAATTGGGCAGTGACCGACTCGGAACTGAGCTAGGACGCCCTGCTCCACACAACTTTGCTGCCAGCACGCATCCTTTCGGTTCCGCCTACTCAGCTGCCTATGGAGCTCACAGCCTTTGTCGTCAGGCCTTTTGCATCTGAAAACTGTCAAGATGTATTAGCACTGGGTTTTTCTCTGTTTTTTAAATTTCACACCAGAGTAGTAGTGGCGTAGCAGGGTATCTTTGGCAGGGCCGGCCCTAGAGATTGCGGGACCCTATGCGAAACGGGACTAGTCTGGGTTGTGATAAGGATAATAAGTGAAAATTAGGATTTTATATTAGAAAATAAATTCGTCTTTGCATTTTTTTCGTACTTTACTAATTACAAAACCACTGTCAAATTAGCCTTACGAGCTATTTACAGTAGATGATAGTTTTTCGACAAAAAGCTGATAAACATTCAGATCTGCCTTTTAGATTTACTATTGACTAGCAAAATGTCGCTTTTGTTTTTTGTTTAAGACAGATTTAGAACTATATTTGTATGCCAGTGACTATTCAAGTAAATTATGAATTTGAAAATCTTGTTTGGTTAAAATTCGCCTTATCGTTACATTTTTATGAAATGAAAGCTGACAATGCCGTTTTTTTTTTATTGCTACTAGGATTGGCGTTGTCCATATGAATGACACCCAGAAATGACAATTTTATCTGTTTTTTAATGAGATGTGCATGAGTTTTCGGAAGATTTTAATAATTTCAAGAGATTTTCATGAATTTTTTCGTATAAAAAATGTAAAATGTTGTACATGTTTCGGATGTTCCTTCAGAGTTAAAGATAGTTTACTTCCTAGTCCAAACCTCCCGCAGGACGACGGGGCATGGGAGCGGGCAGGGTTTGAACCCTCGACCGTCGATAAATCCGAACGACAGTCCAGCGCGCAAACCGCACGACCAGGCAGTAATCCATATATATATATATGGATATATGTATATTTTACAATTTCACGAGAATTCCAGAAACCCTTAAATAACAAGGTTACATTGACAGTTTGTGTGGAAACACAAACTCAAAATCGGCCCCCTAAGTGGTCCACCCAGGCAGGCTTCAATATTTTTAGAAAGAACATCCAAATGAAATTATATCAAAGACAAATGAGAGATAAGTATGGAGAAAGAAGGTTGACAGATCTTGTGTAGTGCCCCAACGGTCCAGCAGATCATAGGATAGGTGCAAGTGAATGCAAAGCTAGATGTGAATCTGGCCTAACTAGTTCCACTTTCAGACCTTGTGGTGTATAGGGCAGATGATGTAAAATTCATCTGTTTTTTTGTGGCCTACGGTTAACGAGGGTGTCATGTAGCCAGCACAACGACCAACCGCCTTTACTTTTCCCCAACTAATGTCAGGTACCCATTAGAGCTGGGTGAACTCGGAGGCGCCCCAAGATCCCGAAATTAAAAATCCCAGTCTTCACCAGGATTCGAACCCGGGACCCCCGGTTCGGAAGCCAAGCGTTTTACCGCTCAGCTACCGCGCCTCTCCTGGCATAACTGAAGTCTTATAATTGATGTAATTGTTTTGAAAAGGCTCAATCTCTTTTTCGAATGCTCAAAAGTACAATAAACCAATAAAAAAAAGATTACGAAAATGAAGTTTACAAGATTACTATTCGTTTCTAATTAGGTCTAACTTATAATGCATATTAATTAGCTTTTTCTCTTTAAAAAACTGCTTGCATAACTGATTTTAAAAATGAGATTTTTCGCTTTCAGAAAAAAAAAGTAGCCGTTGCATCAGAACTTTGAATGGTCTAAAATATTGTGATGTCGGGGCCTATGAAAGTGCGGGGCCCACTGGGCTCTGCTGTATCTAATAAGGGAGTGCATGTCCATGGAGACAACTTAAACGACAGACATTACGCATGCTCCTTACGGGGTAAACGACAGCAAGGATCTCAAGCATCGGGTCATGTTGGGGGTCATTGTCATTGGTCAACCAAGTAACGCGCCAGGACTCCGTTTAGCGTGCTGAATATTCCGATATTCTGAATGTGCACTGGTCGCACGAGTGAACCTGAAGACTGACCTGACAGTGAGGATGCCCTCACTGAATATTTTACATATGCTTCGTTTTTTGACGAATGAAAGAGTGTGATTTACTATTTACTTATACTATTAATTTAAGTATTTCAACTTGTGCACACATACCGTAATATTAAAGAAATAAACTAGAACTAGGACCAAAACAAAAGTAAATGAAATTGATCCTAAAGAGCATTTTCTCCATCAGTACAAATGGATGATTATTATTATTATTATTAATATTATTATAAAAGAACGAGTATTCATTCTCTTGCGAAGCCAGGGTCGAGTTCCGTTAAAGGGAAACAAAATTCATCGTAGTCCCTTTATCAGTTTCCACCGAGGAATTTTCTGGTGGTGTGGCTGGTCTGCAGAAGTACCGCCCTCTGACAGGCAACGAGAATGTACATTGGAATGCCAAGGGCATTGAAGGTATCTGTGAGGTCAGTTGTTATTATCCCCTCGGTTGATATGACAATGGGGTATATTGCTGTTTTAGATAATTTCCATCAACACTTAATCTCCAAGCCAAGGTTCCCTTATTTTCGTTGTTTTTCCAGCTCATTTTTTTTTAAATTATGAGATAGTGGTACGGCGATGTCAATAATGGCAGCGGCCTTTTCTTTTTTATCGATGAGCAGCAGATCAAAGCGATTAAAATATACCGTTTTGTCAGTCAAAATAGGCCTATCCCAGTACAGCAGATGATCCGTAGACTCGAGAACCTCTTGTGGTGAGTATTTGTAATAAGGAGGAGTGTCTGTACCGATCGGATATTGTATAGGGTTACGGTCCTGGTGTATTAGCTTCGCAACTTGGTTATGGCGACCTAGGTAGGCAGATTCCGATAGGGCTGAACATCCTGCCCTAATTTGTTCAATTGACTCACCCACATTTCCACATTTTCGGCATTTGTCAACAATATTGAGTTTTATGTTTCTCGTAATTAATAATATTATTATTATTGTTATTATTGTTATGGAATACAAAATCAAACACGGTAGAATTGACTGAGACGCTGCACAGACAATGCAAGAGTTATCGTCCTTAAATAGTTCTCACACTTCAGTAATAAAATGAACATCAATTTGTTGTTTAACTTATATACTGGTAAAGTAAAGTTTCCCTTGTAGAGCTTGCGATCTATAGGGCAGATGATGTTAAGGTCATCTGTTTCTTTGGCCCACGGTTAACGAGAAGGGTGACAGGTGGCCAGCACAACGACCAATCGCCTTTACTTTTCCCCAACTAATGTAAAGGTTACGTGACTCCGCGTTAATAATGGGCCACAAAAACAGATGACCTATATATCATCTGCCTTATAGATCGCAAGGTCTGAAAGGGGAACTTTACTTTTATTTTACATTAACTGACGGAGTTTACACCAAACTAGATATACACCAGGGGTCGCCGTGGCTGAGTGGCTAAGCGCTTGGCTTCCAAGCCAGGGATCCAGGGTTCGAATCTTTGTGAACACTGGGATTTTTAATTTTGGCATTTTATGGACGCGCTGAGTCCTCCCAACTCTAATGGCTACCTGACCTGCTGGTCACATGACACCCTGCTCCTTAACCGTTGGCCAAAGAAACAAATGACTTTAACATCATCTGCCCTATAGATCGCAAACTCTGCAAGGGAAACTTTACTTACTTTAACTTTCTTTAACTTACTTTAACTTTCTCTAACTTACTTTACTTAATTTAACTTGCTTTTACTTACTTTTACTTACTTTACCTACTTTACTTACTTTAACTTACTTTACCTACTTAACCTACACCAGGGGTCGCTTACTTTACCTACTTTACTTACTTTTACTTACTTCACCTACTTTACTTACTTTAACTTACTTTACTACTTAACCTACTTTAACTTACTTTACCTACTTTACTTACTTTAACCTACTTTACCTACTTATACTTACTTTACCTACTTAACTTACTTTAACTTACTTTAACTTACTTTAACTTACTTTTACTTACTTTTACTTACTTTTACTTACTTTAACTTACTTTAACTTACTTTAACTTACTTTAAATTATTTTTACTTACTTTAACTTACTTTAACTTACTTTTACTTACTTTTACTTATTTTACCTACGTTAACTTACTTTAACTTAATTTAATCTCTTTTAACTTACTTTAACTTACTATAACTTACTTTACTTACTTTAACTTTCTTTACCTACTTTACTTACTTTAACTTACTTTACCTACTTTACTTACTTTACCTACTTTTACTTACTTAACCTACTTAACTTACTTTAACTTACTTTTACTTACTTTACCTACTTTAACTTACTTTAACTTACTTTAACTTACTTTAACTTACTTTAACTTACTTTAACTTACTTTAACTTACTTTAACTTACTTTAACTTACTTTAACTTACTTTAACTTACTTTAACTTACTTTAACTTACTTTACCTACTTTTACTTACTTTACCTACTTAACCTAATTTACCTTAACTTACTTTACTTATTTTAACTTACTTTACTTACTTAAATTTACTTTAACTTACTTTAGATATCTTCGTCTCTGTTTTATTTACACGAGTTCGAGAATCGATGACTAAATATTACAGGTGAAAACCAAAATAGATTATAACTTACAAAAATAAAAAGGTTATTATTTTTTAATTATTAATTGTTTATATTGTTTGACATTTGCTGACATTTGCTGACACTGTCATTTCTAGAGTGAGTCTTCAACGTGCCACGTGGCTCCAAGTTTCTGTATTCGCTCAAAACTTACCAGGCTTACCCGACAACATCCGGGCATCAGACCGAGGAACCTACTGGGTAGGAATGAGCTACGTGAGACACTCGAGATCCCAGAACCCCATGGATCGGTACGCAGGCGATGCTTACTACAGACAAATGGGGGCCGCAGTATGTATATGCGTTTCCTAATGTTCCTATTGTGTGAATATGTTAGTTTACAGAATGTAAATTGAAGGCATTATTATACACGAGCCGACCCGCGGCGTAGCATACACCCGTCTTCCCTCCTTTTTTTCTGAGCCCTGCTCTCTGTCACCCTGAAAGTTACGTAGAGTAACTCTAGTCCAACTTGCAGAAATATAAGAGTTATCTTTTCATGACCTTTTTATCGTGGTGTCCCGCATGGTCGGATAGAGATTATATATTTATATTCTTTATTCCACAGACTAAGAAAAAAACAATTAAAGTAACTTTTTAAAGGCTTTTCAAGACACGAGGCAGATGATACATCAATAATGTTCTCATTGCCAATGATTAACGAGCAGGCTGTCATGTGGCCGGCACAGCGACCAACTGCCTTTACTTTCCCTAACTAACGTCAGGTACCCGTTATGGGTGGGTGGACTCAGGGGCGCCCAAAAATCCCGAAGTTTAAATCCTAGTCCACTAGGATTCGAAGCTGGGACCACCGGTTCACAAGCCAAGCGCTCTACCGCTCAGCCACCACGCCTTCTCCTTAATGATCTTTTTTAACTGTTCATACACGAAATTTAAAATCCCAATCTTCACTGCGATTCGAACCCAGGACCTAGCATTTTGGAAGCCCGTTTACACTCAGCCACCACACCCCCTTCCCAAAAACTAAATCCTAATCTAAATCAACATCAATTGTTCTACTTCAGACTAATATAGCCTCTAAATCAACATAGATTCATTTTACTTCAGACTAATATAGCCTCTAAATCAGTGGTTCCCAAACTTTTTTGTCTCGTAGACCCCTTGCCATGTTTTTAAGTTTTCGGTAGACCCCCCAGCATTTTTTTTGAAAATTCATTAACTTCAGATGTGCTTTTCTCACTGATTACTATGCGATATATATTTATTGATGACATTCAAAGCAAAATAAAGCAAAATAAAAATTAATATGCATTACAAGAAGTAACTAAACAACAACAACAAACGCCTATTGGTGGGCAGCTTTGATAATAAAATGTAAATCTTGGGATTCAATGTAGTTCGGGTTAACATTCTATCTTCTCGATTAGATGATGTCTGACTGATTTAAATTTGGAAAGTAAGAAAATGTATCATTGTCATTGTATGCTTCATTAATTGAATCCTCACATGAAACACTGAGATTATGCCTTCGTGTTGATCAAATTTAGGTTATCACATTGTAGCTGCAAGTTAACCTCATTCAATTTATGAAACAAGTTTGTGAAATAGACTATGCCCGATTCCCGTTTAATTTCTGTTTTAAAATAGGATCTTAGCAACCAAGAACATAGTGTCAAAGATAAGCCTTTCGAAAACTATCATACTTCAGTGTGAAGGAGCATTTGATCAAAATTTCAGGCAAAAAGCAATTCTTTATGAATTTCTTGATTCATAACAAAAATATAATAATACCACTACATTATCAGGCAAGGTTAAATAGTCCAGCTTTTTAAAAAAGTAAATCGTAATAACACGATAACCATTCATTGTCCAAAACTCATTTCACCATGACACCTTTGAACTGTATTGTGGCTTAGAGGAAATTTTAATGATATCAGATGTAGGATTGTGTCAAACAGATTGTAAAACCGCTTCAATGGTTGGCAAAGTCAATATTTTGCTTATAGTGTGCAGTTTTTTAGAGTTTGATATAAGTCTAAGTAAATATATTGTAAGACGCTCACAAACCTATTCTCTTCTATGATGTTTAATCAACATCTTTCTACTGTGGCTTAATTCTGAATTTAAAAGTTTTCAAAAATATTTCAAATCTTCATCTATTTAATTTCATGTTGACTTTTCTCGATATTCCAGCTTCGATGGTTTCATAGCGACATAGCTTCAAACTTTGTTACATAAAAATACAGAACAAATGCAATAGTTGTTCAACAAAGAAAGAATGAAGCCAAATTTTTAATAACCAACAATTTACGGTCAACATTTCATTTTATAGACTCGGCCATGTATATTATTACTATCATGTAGACACAATTAAGGTATTTAAAATAATACGTTAAAATCTTTAAATAAAAAAAAATCATTCCACTAACAGGGTTGAAATTTAAAAGGATTAACTAAGGTACAAATCATGTGTGAACGAGTCAATTTCATGAATGGTTATGGATCCGCCTTCGTAGACCCATAGACCCCCAATTTATTTTTTCACTTCCATAGACCCCTTGGAAGTCCTCGTTGACCCCTGGGGGTCTATATAGACATTTGTTCTACTTCAGACTAATATAGCCTCTAAGTCAACTTACATTTGTTCTACTTCAGACTAATATAGCCTCTAAGTCAACTTACATTTGTTCTACTTCAGACTAATATAGCCTCTAAGTCAACTTACATTTGTTCTACTTCAGACTAATATAGCCTCTAAGTCAACTTACATTTGTTCTACTTCAGACTAATATAGCCTCTAAGTCAACTTACATTTGTTCTACTTCAGACTAATATAGCCTCTAAGTTAACTTACATTTGTTCTACTTCAGACTAATATAGCCTCTAAGTTAACTTACATTTGTTCTACTTCAGACTAATATAGCCTCTAAGTCAACATACATTTGTTCTACTTCAGACTAATATAGCCTCTAAGTCAACATACATTTGTTCTACTTCAGACTAATATAGCCTCTAAGTCAACATACATTTGTTCTACTTCAGACTAATATAGCCTCTAAGTTAACTTACATTTGTTCTACTTCAGACTAATATAGCCTCTAAGTCAACTTACATTTGTTCTACTTCAGACTAATATAGCCTCTAAGTTAACTTACATTTGTTCTACTTCAGACTAATATAGCCTCTAAGTCAACTTACATTTGTTCTACTTCAGACTAATATAGCCTCTAAGTCAACATACATTTGTTCTACTTCAGACTAATATAGCCTCTAAGTTAACTTACATTTGTTCTACTTCAGACTAATATAGCCTCTAAGTCAACTTACATTTGTTCTACTTCAGACTAATATAGCCTCTAAGTCAACATACATTTGTTCTACTTCAGACTAATATAGCCTCTAAGTCAACTTACATTCCGTATTCCCCAGACCATGTCTTATCAGTCGCTACAAAACATGTTCAGCAAATATGGAATGGCTGTGGAGCTCAACGCTGCTGGAGCAATCATTAAGTCACTGCAGGACCCTTCAGGTAAACTTCTGAACATAGCTTGACTTTAATTCTGAAAATGATATAAGTTTATTTTCTATTAATATTAGTTTTCAATCTTCTTTTGTGTTTGTTATGTTTTTTCGGGTGCAGTTGATTACAGTATATTTCACAACAGTGCTATATAAATTATACTATTTGTAACTAGGCAATAGTTAGTGGTTTAGTCATATTTACGTATTAAATGGGACCTTGACGCTACATTCGTTACATTATTGTTATTATTATTGTTATTATTATTAATATTATTATTATTATTTCACCAACGCAGGTCAGACCATCTCCATGGTGACGGAGGTAAATGAGTTCGGTGGTGTAATGAACATTGGCTCCCCTGACATCAACTATCTGGCCAGGATAGTTAATCCCCAGAGAGGACTTAAAGCGGACAGTTTCATAGCTGTAAGTTGATGTGAAGTGGAGGGAGGAGGGGGGGATCATGTTATATTGAAATACAGGTTATTGTTTCGTGACTATTGTGAGTATACGAGGCAGTTCTGTGACCAGTTATTATAGAATGTTTAAAACGAAGTAACACCGTGACTTCAAAAAAAAAAAGATTTGACACATTTTTTTTTATTTGGCTGTAAAGGTATTGTCATAACATGGGAGATGAGAATGTGTCTTGCGCGATGAAAATTTATTTAATTGAGGGGAAATTGCGCTGCACCAGCCTCACTCGCTCGCTCCTTGAAAGATTAATCCAGTGGCAGAACAGCAGACAACTGGAGCTGGTTTGGAGTGTAGTTGAAGACCAGTGTGCTCTACATGTCCCACAGTGCTCCAAAACGTTCCACGGCGTTTGCTAGATGACGCCTGATGGCCCTGGTAGTCCAATTCGACTTGAGCGCCATGCAGCCGCAACTAGACATACTGGTGATGGACAAAGACCATAGTTTCACCAGATACTAGCTATGGCTAACCCTTACCTGGTTTGACCAGTCAGTCGAGACGGTTTGCCGGGGTGTGGCCGTTGCCGCATGCAGACATCTGCTTGGAGCCAAAGGTGAGAGATTGGCTCTGAGTGAAGACCAAGGTCAATGAGCTGCTCAGAGAGCCCGACTGCCCAGTTGACAGAGGTACTCCTCCTCCTACAGAACCCCATACACCCCTCAAAAATGGATACATATTAAAGTATAGATAATTTCCTAGTGTATCTGGTTTAATACTTTAAAAAAAAGATTATATTTATGTGTATCAATTCATTTTGGATCAGTTCATTAATTAAATTTGAAATAGATGTAGACTAACAATAATGAATCTGTGCGATTAGAAATTATTTTTTTTACAAATTGTTTTTGTTTAGTGCAATTTTATGCTTTTAGCGTTCTCAATACCCTATGATTCTATTAATAGTCCGGACCAGTTGGAAATAGGGAGAAAAAATTTGTGTATCTGGGTGATCGCTTTTAAAATTATTATTTTTTTAAGAAAAGGGAACGACCTGAATTCGAACTTGTGGGTTCAAGCCAACGCAGGAACCACTCTGCTTGCGAAGAGTCTATAAACATGGAAGATTGTATTGTTTCTTTTTCATGTTTGTGTTCACTAAGCCTGAGACGGCAGCCTAATATAAAGGGGACTAATTCAGCTTATACCACCACTTCAGTCAAAATTATTTCTTTCCCTTGTTTGAGATACAATGTAATTTATTACCAATAGTTAGTGAACTAATTGTTTTTTTTTCAAATTGATTCTTGTGTTGTTACGTAAGAAATGATTGTGCGAAATGTTGGAGAAATGACGAGTACAAACTTTTGGTCAGACAGATCGACACACAGACAGACAAACAAACAGACAGAGTGAGTTAATATAAGCTTTGTAAAAATACAGAAGAATTAATAACTTCGGGTATTTTTTTAAAAAACATTTTTTGTTCCTTTTTGTTTGTACTTTGTACTATAGAATCAAATGTCTAATCTCTTAAATGTCTAGTCTCTTCTGCTTGTAATTCAAAGTACGTTTTGATTTTGTACTTGGCATTCGAAGGCAAGACTAACAACAAACAGTGAACGCTGCTATGGGCAGAATAGAGGAACTTCTTATGGTCCAACTGTTACGCTGGGCCAGATAACCCTTTCTTTTGTTCTTCTTTCTTTTCTTTCTTTTTCTTTCTTTCTTTCTTTTTTCGTTCTTTCTTTCTCTTTCTTTCTCTTTTTCTTTTTCTTTCTTTTTTTCTTTTTCTTTCTTTCTTTTTCTTTCTTTTTTTCTTTTTCTTTCTTTCTTTCTTTCCCTCCACCCACCCATTTAAGCATCATAGCGTATTGAGAAAGCTTAAGGCATGAAATAGCGCAAAGCAAAAAAACAATTGATAACAATATTTCTATTCGCAAATATTTATTATTACAAATTTCATGACACGACTGATCCAAACTAATTGATACAATTACACTTTGTAGAAGCTTTTTTTTTCAAAAAATATTTTCTATGTTTTTCTTGTTTTAAATCTTCACAAGCCTTGTGTCTCTGTAATAAATGTGTGATAATTGGAATCCCATTTAAATGATGGCAATCTTCTTAACAACAATGTTACTCATGCAGGTTGCAAGAAGTCGATGCCAGCTAGATGACTCAAAAGTGGCGGAAGCCAGGAAAACTTTAGAAGCTCAAATGTCAAAGACAGCAGTAACCGTAACTCCTGCGAAGAAAGTCTAAAGTTCAAGATGCAAGAGTTACTGTAGAAGAAATAATCTTATTAAACTTTATATATGGTTTAAAATAATTTGTTATATCATCAGTTAGCTAGTTTTATTTTCCCCATTCTCTGATATTATATTTTAAATAATCACGCATTTTATTTTGTTTTAAATATTAAAAGAAATAGGTTTACATATTATGAATATACATTATCTGTACAACAGTAATGAAAAGGATCTATACATACAAAAATGAATCAAATTCTGTAGCAATAACGACAGTAGTATAGAGGCAGTCATCTGTATGGTGTAAATATTGAGTTATTTTTCATTCAGAACTCTCCATCTGAAAGAGTTGAACATACATATATTAAACATAAATGAATAACAGCACCAGGGACCAAGTTTTTAAAAGAGAGAAAGTAGTGAATTAAAATGCTACGAAAATACGAATGTTCCGTTTTTTTCGACTTCACCACTGATTTCTCTACGGCAAATTTAAATATTTTCGTAGCATTTTAATTCACTACTTTCTCTCTTAAAAACTTGGTCCCTGGTGCTGTTATTCATTTATGTTTAATATATGTATGTATCATTTGTTTCAGCACCTAGCTTCAACTCTATGTTTACGTTGAAAGAGTTGAAGAATGTCATCCAGGCTAACAAAGATGGTCAACTTCTTACCAAAAAAAAAACAAAAAAAAACCCAACCACTATAAGCTATTTTGATCAAAGCCTAGGCAATCTATTTACTACTTCGTAACATTACAGGTGGGTCTGAGCCGAGGGGCAGATGGTTTGAATCGTGTCGAAGGTAGGAACTGTGAACTTCGGGTTCTTAGGACGCCCCAACTGGGTGTCTGGCATTAGTTGGGGAAAGTAAAGGCGGTTGGTCGTTGTGCTGGCTACATGTCACTCTCGTTAACCGTAGGCCATAGAAAGAGATGACATTTACATAATCAGCCACATAGAGTCTGAAATTGGTTTTTAGTATAACACATCAAGATAGGAGTATGTGTTTTGGAAGGTGAAACAACGGAATCAACAGCATGGTAGAAATAGTAGCTAGAGGTTCCCTATTCAGATATATAGGGCAGAGGATGTTAAGGTCATCTGGGTTGTTGTTTTTTTTGCCAGCGGTTAATAAGCAGGATGTCATGTGGCCAGCACAACAACCAACCGCCTTTACTTTGAAATAGTCAGGTAAGCATTAGAGTTGGCTGGTTTCATGGGCACCCTAAAAATCCCGAAGTTCAAAATCCAAGTCTTCACCGAGATTCGAACCAAGGACTCCGGGCTAGAAAGCCAAGTGCTTAACCACCCAGCCACCGCGCCACTGCATGTTAAGACAAAGAAAATCGTAATCGCGTCTTTCGAGTTTGCAGACTTTAAGGAAAAAAGCTGGACCAAATATCTGTCTCATAGACCAACTCAATACAGAATGGCTTGATTAAAAAACAAAAACCTGCATAATGCTTGTAACATTAAAGGTCATCACAACAGATAATCTTAGTTCTAGGTATGTACAATCTCTTCACCCCTAGATTGTTTCAGATAACTGTAGATTTAGTACATTCTGTTATAGTTTCTAGCCTTGACTACACATATACATTAGATGTAGGACAAGATGGCGGAGTCTGCTGTATATGAAAAATGGAAGAGAAAAAGGGAAATATATATAAGCCTAGATTTTAATTTTTTACTCTTAACCTATTTCTAAACGGAAGCTAAAATAGTCATCTAATAGATAAACAAAACAGAATTCTTCTATATAGTATATACTACAAAATCATATGATGGATTAACCCAGTTCTATTCCACACTATTAAACTATATATATATATAAGTGCCCTGATGTACTGACGTATCACTAATTCTCCCACTTGTTGTAAATGGCAAAAAATACGAAAATTTAAACAGTTACTAGATTCTACTTTCTGTGTGCCTATAACAACTAAACACCTTTTACGATCGAAACTGGTTAAATTTACATCTGGGTAGTATTCATTCACAATTTCAATCTAACATTTTTATTTTAAAAATTACATATATATATTAGCTTAGATTCTGTGGATAATTTTTAATGACATCCTGTTAGCTCAGTGTCAGACTAATGTATCTAAAGATCAGTAGGTCAAATCTCTAATCGTATGTAACACTATATATAATTATATATATTAAATAGTGTATTTGCACGGATTTAAAATTCGATCTACATAAAAGTTGAAACAGAATTTATAACCTTGATCCTAAGATACGTCATAACACGTGATTAAAAGTAAGAAATACTTGAATACACTGGCCATACGGGGGAGGGGGGGGGGTTGAAATGCGGGCAGTGTTATTGAAAGTGCAAATAACTAATAAATAAAAGTTTGCACTGTACGGCCAAAGTATTCTGTGAGTATTTCGCTGTAGTAATAAGAAAATAAACAATATAAAGGCTTTTAACAAATCAACGGGCGTAGCCGGTGGGTAATGATAGTAGATTATTCAAATGACATGTTAAGTAAAATCACACTTATAAACGGGGAGGGGTGGGCTTTTATAATAGTAACGAAAAAAAAAGAAAGTTAAGAAAGATAACTAGAATAAAATTTTTATAAATAATTCTATGTCGCAGTTATCTCCCTTGTGTTGTACTTTATGTTTCTGACCTGGCTTTGATCAAGCCACAACAGGAGAAGATAATAACTTCTAATTCTAGTCTGTACTTAGCATGCCAACAGCATGAATGCTAAGCTGCAAGGAAATTAGTAGCATCTTTGTTTTGCGGCAACGGTGACATATGGATACAAGTAGGGCGTAATTATTTTCTTGTTTGAAGAAAAACGTTACTAATTTGTTTCTCTTTAAATCTAGAATCCAAGCTGATTACGATATATCCGAGACCAATCATTATAGATGGCCTTTAACACTGACCAGTGACCTGCTACGTCACAACTTGTGGGCATTTTAGACCAATAGCTCACATGTCTTTTAGACGTGGCAACGGTATATTGGTTTAAACTGGCCACCGGCTGTGACGTAGCAGGTAAATGTTCAGGCCGTTATAGATGGCCTTAACACTGACCAGTGACCTGCTACGTCACAACCTGTGGTCATTTTAGACCAATAGTTCACATGTCTGTTCGACGTGGCAACGAGCTATTGGGCTAAACTGTTCACATGCCCACAGGTTGTGACGTAGTAGGTCAGTGTTCAGGCCGTTATAGATGGCCTAAACACTGACCAGTGACCTGCTACGTCACAACCTGTGGTCATTTTAGACCAATAGCTCACAGTTCTGTTCGACGTGGCAACGAGCTATTGGTCTAAACTGGCCACAGGCTGTGACGTAGCAGGTCAGTGTTCGGTCCTTCTAATACGAATGGTCTCGGTTCATTTCGTGGAGCACCTTTTCGTATGACTGAAGAGCCCCATTCTGGAGAGACCTTCCCGTCCACCTACAGCGCAGTCACATATAGTAGTTGCTGTTTTGTTTTGGTTGTTGGCTTCCTTTCTACGTATAGCGAACAAAAAAGATTAAACCCAGGGTATTATTAATGGTCGGAACAATGTCGCCCGCACAGCAGCTCTCCGCCCCTTACTCCCGCCTCTCATCGAGCTGATGGTTCCAAAGGAACGACAACTATGTCTATCCGATACAATTTCGGAATCAGTCGCGTTGCAGGTTCGGGCACGCTGTTCTGACTCAACGTGGCACTCGGGTGGAAACAACCATTAGAGGAAGTGGTTAGGCTAAATGAATAGCAAAACAAAACTCCCGTGGGGGTGTCCAAGGGAATGCAGAGTGGTCCCATTGCACGGAGCGGATTTGAAAGAGAGCTCCTACGGCCCTATCGATATTTCATGCGCCTTTCCTCAAGGGACTGTTATATTAATGGCGAGTCCTCCACGGTTAGCTTGGTACAACATAGGAAAATGGCGGAGGTTCCCGGTGCACTCGGCCTTCGGCCATGTCTAGCCCATGCGCTCAGACAGGTGGTTTTTTTTCAAACTTAGAGCTCGAAGAGCCTTCGGCTCAGCTCTTAGGCGATCAAACGGTTCGGCCAGGTCATAGCACTTTGTGCCGTAAGATCTGATAAGTGGTTAGAATGACCTAACTTAGAAATGTTGACTATCCTCAGGACGATCTAGGACTACCGGTTACTATGGAGTGTGTGTGTGAGAGTGTGCGTTTCTATAGTGACGGTGGAAGGTTGTCAGCAATTGGTTGTGAATGATGCAAGATAGGTGGTTCTGTCGTCATTGGTCTGAGTTAGGACAGACGACTCCAGAACGTGAGACTGAAAGGTTGTGTTATTGTAGTGAGACTTTGTAAAAAAGAAAAATATTCGTAGTAAAGTCCAGTGGTTCCCAACTGTTTTCCTTGACGGAACAATTTTCACATTCTGCGTATTTAGAGGACCATTTTGCTTACTTTTTCGAGATATTAATTCAAGTCTAGGCCTACTTGTTAATTATTCCAGTAGTTCGTGGAACACCTATTCAAGCCTTAGGTCTTAGGACAGACGACTCCAGAACGTAAGACTAAAGGTTGTGTTATTGTAGTGAGACTTTGTTAAAAAAAAATATTAGTAAAGTCTAGTCCAGTGGTTCCCAAATTCTAGACTCGTACAGCTACATTTTTAAGGACTAACTTTGTAGCACACAGTCCTTACGGCCTTGCGTCCTGGACTCGACTGTCCTTTCTAACGCACTGTCTTTCGTCTTTAAAGACTTTTTGGTCACATGACCATAACATTGGTCATATTGCGTGCATTAGCAGTAATGTCTCTTGTTCAACAGCCCTTGACCTGTGTGATTGGCCTAAATCATGTGAGTCAGTTGGCCGCACATACATTAACCCTTTTAGTCCGCCGCTAGGGTTATAACAATATGATAAAAAAAACAAACTTATATTTAGTATTGCTCATAAGGAAGTTATTCAAGTTACCGGAAGTTTTATTTGTTAAAATTTAATACCCCTACAGAGGTTTGGTTGTCTACCAGCAGTTTGGTGCTACACAGCAACAGTGGTCCTTGTTTTGTTTTTTCCACATATTTTTAGGAGTAAAAAAAAGAAGCAAAATATTTTTTAAATTCTTTAAAAAAAAAGCTTATCTAAAGGGAAAGAACTCCCTTAAAACTATATCTATCAATAATGTTCAAGCTATTTTCCTTATTCTATATCGAACATAATAATTAATTGACTAATAATTAAATGACTAATAAGGTTTATTTTTTATTTGATTCATCTGTTAGGTACATTAAATAATCGTTTAAAATATAAAGATATAACAAATTATTTAATGGGACTAAACCCAACAAATTTAGCCTCATCTGTAAATACTGAAGGATTAGTTACTCCTGTTAGTATCATGAAGAAAGTTGAATTACCGGTAACTAGTTAACTGGTTACTGCGAAGTTTCAACTTGATCCGAGAATGGGTGTCAGAGAAAATACGTGTACAAACTTTTTACCAGACGGACAGACAGACAGAGTAAGTTCATATATAATTTTTGTTAGAAAAAAAAATAGATTTCTAAAACGAGGCGAGTTGACTATTTATAACCTAAGAACTCCAAACTGTGGGAAAAGTAAAGAAAACAGAATATGAAAATAAATCATTATCGTTTAAAGTACGTGCATAGGATCATATGTTTTGTCACGTGATACAGTGCGCCACCTGTCGGCGACTTTTGTTTTCTGGAACAAGCTTACTAGTTGAAGCCGGAAGGTCAATGCTTGTGTTTATCTGTTACTTATCTTTCACCCATCATCAATTTAGTGGACCCAAGTAGATCTAACTCTATATGTTTTAAGCAGCACTATGCTTTTTGGAAAAATTTTATAGGTATAGGATATTGGTGGCCTGGTCGAGCGGTTCGTGCGCTGGACTGTCGTTCGGATTTATTGATGGTCCCAGGTTCATACACTGCCCGCTGTCATCCCCTGTCGTAGGTTCGGACTAGGAAGTAAATTATCTTCAACTCTGAAAGAACATTCGAAACATGTAAAACATTTTACATACATTATAATACTATGTGGTCAGTCTGTATGTTATCATATATATGTTGGTCGTTGTGCTGGCCACAGAAACATATTAATTTGTATTTGCCATATAGATCGCAAGGCCTGAAAGGAGAGCTTTACTTTTTAAATTTTTGTTTTTAATTTGGTGCCGCGGTCACAAAAGATATAGCTACTATAATGCTCCCTATAGTTACTATAATGCTCCCTATAGCTACTATAATGCTCCCTATAGCTACTATAATGCTCCCTATAGCTACTATAATGCTCCCTATAGCTACTATAATGCTCCCTATAGCTACTATAATGCTCCCTATAGCTACTATAATGCTCCCTATAGTACTATAATGCTCCCTATAGCTACTATAATGCTCCCTATAGCTACTATAATGCTCCCTATAGCTACTATAATGCTCCCTATAGCTACTATAATGCTCCCTATAGCTACTATAATGCTCCCTATAGCTACTATAATGCTCCCTATAGCTACTATAATGCTCCCTATAGTTACTATAATGCTCCCTATAGCTACTATATTGCTCCCTATAGCTACTATAATGCTCCCTATAGCTACTATAATGCTCCCTATAGTTACTATAATGCTCCCTATAGCTACTATAATGCTCCCTATAGTTACTATAATGCTCCCTATAGCTACTATAATGCTCCCTATAGCTACTATAATGCTCCCTATAGCTACTATAATGCTCCCTATAGCTACTATAATTCTCCTTATAGTTACTATAATGCTCCCTATAGTTTCTATAATGCTCCCTATAGCTACTATAATGCTCCCTATAGTTACTATAATGCTCCCTATAGCTACTATAATGCTCCCTATAGTTACTATAATGCTCCCTATAGCTACTATAATGCTCCCTATAGCTACTATAATGCTCCCAATAGCTACTATAATGCTCCCTATAGTTACTATAACGCTCCCTATAGTTACTATAATGCTCCCTATAGTTACTATAATGCTCCCTATAGCTACTATAATGCTCCCTATAGTTACTATAATGCTCCCTATAGCTACTATAATGCTCCCTATAGCTACTATAATGCTCCCTATAGTTACTATAATGCTCCCTATAGTTACTATAATGCTCCCTATAGCTACTATAATGCTCCCTATAGTTACTATAATGCTCCCTATAGCTACTATAATTCTCCTTATAGTTACTATAATGCTCCCTATAGCTACTATAATGCTCCCTATAGTTACTATAATGCTCCCTATAGTTACTATAATGCTCCCTATAGTTACTATAATGCTCCCTATAGCTACTATAATGCTCCCTATAGCTACTATAATGCTCCCTATAGTTACTATAATGCTCCCTATAGCTACTATAATGCTCCCTATAGCTACTATAATGCTCCCTATAGTTACTATAATGCTCCCTATAGCTACTATAATGCTCCCTATAGTTACTATAATGCTCCCTATAGCTACTATAATGCTCCCTATAGCTACTATAATTCTCCTTATAGTTACTATAATGCTCCCTATAGTTACTATAATGCTCCCTATAGTAACTATAATGCTCCCTAAAGCTACTATAATGCTCCCTATAGTTACTATAATGCTCCCTATAGCTACTATAATGCTCCCTATAGCTACTATAATGCTCCCTATAGTTACTATAATGCTCCCTATAGTTACTATAATGCTCCCTATAGCTACTATAATGCTCCCTATAGCTACTATAATGCTCCCTATAGTTACTATAATGCTCCCTATAGCTACTATAATGCTCCCTATAGCTACTATAATGCTCCCTATAGCTACTATAATGCTCCCTATAGTTACTATAATGCTCCCTATAGCTACTATAATGCTCCCTATAGCTACTATAATGCTCCCTATAGCTACTATAATGCTCCCTATAGCTACTATAATGCTCCCTATAGTTACTATAATGCTCCCTATAGCTACTATAATGCTCCCTATAGCTACTATAATGCTCCCTATAGTTACTATAATGCTCCCTATAGCTACTATAATGCTCCCTATAGCTACTATAATGCTCCCTATAGCTACTATAATGCTCCCTATAGCTACTATAATGCTCCCTATAGCTACTATAATGCTCCCTATAGCTACTATAATGCTCCCTATAGTTACTATAATGCTCCCTATAGCTACTATAATGCTCCCTATAGCTACTATAATGCTCCCTATAGTTACTATAATGCTCCCTATAGTTACTATAATGCTCCCTATAGTTACTATAATTCTCCTTATAGTTACTATAATGCTCCCTATAGTTACTATAATGCTCTCTATAGTTACTATAATGCTCCCTATAGCTACTATAATGCTCCCTATAGTTACTATAATGCTCCCTATAGCTACTATAATGCTCCCTATAGTTACTATAATTCTCCTTATAGTTACTATAATGCTCCCTATAGTTACTATAATGCTCCCTATAGCTACTATAATGCTCCCTATAGCTACTATAATGCTCCCTATAGCTACTATAATGCTCCCTATAGCTACTATAATTCTCCTTATAGTTACTATAATGCTCCCTATAGCTACTATAATTCTCCTTATAGTTACTATAATGCTCCCTATAGTTACTATAATGCTCCCTATAGCTACTATAATGCTCCCTATAGTTACTATAATGCTCCCTATAGCTACTATAATGCTCCCTATAGTTACTATAATTCTCCTTATAGTTACTATAATGCTCCCTATAGTTACTATAATGCTCCCTATAGCTACTATAATGCTCCCTATAGCTACTATAATGCTCCATATAGCTACTATAATGCTCCCTATAGCTACTATAATGCTCCCTATAGCTACTATAATGCTCCCTATAGCTACTATAATGCTCCCTATAGCTACTATAATGCTCCCTATAGCTACTATAATGCTCCCTATAGTTACTATAATTCTCCTTATAGTTACTATAATGCTCCCTATAGTTACTATAATGCTCCTTATAGCTACTATAATGCTCCCTATAGTTACTATAATGCTCCCTATAGCTACTATAATGCTCCCTATAGTTACTATAATTCTCCTTATAGTTACTATAATGCTCCCTATAGTTACTATAATGCTCCCTAAAGCTACTATAATGCTCCCTATAGCTACTATAATGCTCCCTATAGCTACTATAATGCTCCCTATAGCTACTATAATTCTCCTTATAGTTACTATAATGCTCCCTATAGCTACTATAATGCTCCCTATAGCTACTATAATTCTCCTTATAGTTACTATAATGCTCCCTATAGTTACTATAATGCTCCCTATAGCTACTATAATGCTCCCTATAGTTACTATAATGCTCCCTATAGCTACTATAATGCTCCCTATAGTTACTATAATTCTCCTTATAGTTACTATAATGCTCCCTATAGTTACTATAATGCTCCCTATAGCTACTATAATGCTCCCTATAGCTACTATAATGCTCCCTATAGCTACTATAATGCTCCCTATAGTTACTATAATTCTCCTTATAGTTACTATAATGCTCCCTATAGCTACTATAATGCTCCCTATAGCTACTTAAATGCTCCCTATAGCTACTATAATTCTCCTTATAGTTACTATAATGCTCCCTATAGTTACTATAATGCTCCCTATAGCTACTATAATGCTCCCTATAGCTACTATAATGCTCCCTATAGCTACTATAATGCTCCCTATAGTTACTATAATGCTCCCTATAGTTACTATAATGCTCCCTATAGCTACTATAATGCTCCCTATAGCTACTATAATTCTCCTTATAGTTACTTTAATGCTCCCTATAGTTTCTATAATGCTCCCTATAGCTACTATAATGCTCCCTATAGTTACTATAATGCTCCCTATAGCTACTATAATGCTCCCTATAGTTACTATAGTGCTCCCTATAGCTACTATAATTCTCCCTATAGCTACTATAATGCTCCCTATAGCTACTATAATGCTCCCTATAGCTACTATAATGCTCCCTATAGCTACTATAATGCTCCCTATAGCTACTATAATGCCCCATATAGCTACTATAATGCTCCCTATAGCTACTATAATGCTCCCTATAGCTACTATAATGCTCCCTATAGCTACTATAATGCTCCCTATAGTTACTATAATGCTTCCTATAGCTACTATAATGCTCCCTATAGCTACTATAATGCTCCCTATAGTTACTATAATGCTCCCTATAGCTACTATAATGCTCCCTATAGCTACTATAATGCTCCCTATAGCTACTATAATGCTCCCTATAGCTACTATAATGCTCCCTATAGCTACTATAATGCTCCCTATAGCTACTATAATGCTCCCTATAGCTACTATAATGCTCCCTATAGCTACTATAATGCTCCCTATAGCTACTATAATGCTCCCTATAGCTACTATAATGCTCCCTATAGCTACTATAATGCTCCCTATAGCTACTATAATGCTCCCTATAGCTACTATAATGCTCCCTATAGTTACTATAATGCTCCCTATAGCTACTATAATGCTCCCTATAGCTACTATAATGCTCCCTATAGCTACTATAATGCTCCCTATAGCTACTATAATGCTCTCTATAGCTACTATAATGCTCCCTATAGCTACTATAATGCTCCCTATAGCTACTATAATGCTCCCTATAGCTACTATAATGCTCCCTATAGCTACTATAATGCTCCCTATAGCTACTATAATGCTCCCTATAGCTACTATAATGCTCCCTATAGCTACTATAATGCTCCATATAGCTACTATAATGCTCCCTATAGCTACTATAATGCTCCCTATAGCTACTATAATGCTCCCTATAGCTACTATGATGCTCCCTATAGCTACTATAATGCTCCCTATAGCTACTATAATGCTCCCTATAGCTACTATAATGCTCCCTATAGCTACTATAATGCTCCCTATAGCTACTATAATGCTCCCTATAGTTACTATAATGCTCCCTATAGCTACTATAATGCTCCCTATAGCTACTATAATGCTCCCTATAGCTACTATAATGCTCACTATAGCTACTATAATGCTCCCTATAGCTACTATAATGCTCCCTATAGCTACTATAATGCTCCCTATAGCTACTATAATGCTCCCTATAGCTCTATAATGCTCCCTATAGCTACTATAATGCTCCCTATAGCTACTATAATTCTCCTTATAGCTACTATAATGCTCCCTATAGCTACTATAATGCTCCCTATAGTTTCTATAATGCTCCCTATAGTTACTATAATGCTCCCTATAGTTACTATAATGCTCCCTATAGCTACTATAATGCTCCCTATAGCTACTATAATGCTCCCTATAGCTACTATAATGCTCCCTATAGTTACTATAATGCTCCCTATAGTTACTATAATGCTCCCTATAGCTACTATAATTCTCCTTATAGTTACTATAATGCTCCCTATAGCTACTATAATTCTCCTTATAGCTACTATAATGCTCCCTATAGCTACTATAATGCTCCCTATAGCTACTATAATGCTCCCTATAGCTACTATAATGCTCCCTATAGCTACTATAATGCTCCCTATAGCTACTATATTGCTCCCTATAGCTACTATAATGCTCCCTATAGCTACTATAATGCTCCCTATAGTTACTATAATTCTCCTTATAGTTACTATAATGCTCCCTATAGCTACTATAATGCTCCCTATAGCTACTTAAATGCTCCCTATAGCTACTATAATTCTCCTTATAGTTACTATAATGCTCCCTATAGTTACTATAATGCTCCCTATAGCTACTATAATGCTCCCTATAGCTACTATAATGCTCCCTATAGCTACTATAATGCTCCCTATAGTTACTATAATGCTCCCTATAGTTACTATAATGCTCCCTATAGCTACTATAATGCTCCCTATAGCTACTATAATTCTCCTTATAGTTACTTTAATGCTCCCTATAGTTTCTATAATGCTCCCTATAGCTACTATAATGCTCCCTATAGTTACTATAATGCTCCCTATAGCTACTATAATGCTCCCTATAGTTACTATAGTGCTCCCTATAGCTACTATAATTCTCCCTATAGCTACTATAATGCTCCCTATAGCTACTATAATGCTCCCTATAGCTACTATAATGCTCCCTATAGCTACTATAATGCTCCCTATAGCTACTATAATGCCCCATATAGCTACTATAATGCTCCCTATAGCTACTATAATGCTCCCTATAGCTACTATAATGCTCCCTATAGCTACTATAATGCTCCCTATAGTTACTATAATGCTTCCTATAGCTACTATAATGCTCCCTATAGCTACTATAATGCTCCCTATAGTTACTATAATGCTCCCTATAGCTACTATAATGCTCCCTATAGCTACTATAATGCTCCCTATAGCTACTATAATGCTCCCTATAGCTACTATAATGCTCCCTATAGCTACTATAATGCTCCCTATAGCTACTATAATGCTCCCTATAGCTACTATAATGCTCCCTATAGCTACTATAATGCTCCCTATAGCTACTATAATGCTCCCTATAGCTACTATAATGCTCCCTATAGCTACTATAATGCTCCCTATAGCTACTATAATGCTCCCTATAGCTACTATAATGCTCCCTATAGTTACTATAATGCTCCCTATAGCTACTATAATGCTCCCTATAGCTACTATAATGCTCCCTATAGCTACTATAATGCTCCCTATAGCTACTATAATGCTCTCTATAGCTACTATAATGCTCCCTATAGCTACTATAATGCTCCCTATAGCTACTATAATGCTCCCTATAGCTACTATAATGCTCCCTATAGCTACTATAATGCTCCCTATAGCTACTATAATGCTCCCTATAGCTACTATAATGCTCCCTATAGCTACTATAATGCTCCATATAGCTACTATAATGCTCCCTATAGCTACTATAATGCTCCCTATAGCTACTATAATGCTCCCTATAGCTACTATGATGCTCCCTATAGCTACTATAATGCTCCCTATAGCTACTATAATGCTCCCTATAGCTACTATAATGCTCCCTATAGCTACTATAATGCTCCCTATAGCTACTATAATGCTCCCTATAGTACTATAATGCTCCCTATAGCTACTATAATGCTCCCTATAGCTACTATAATGCTCCCTATAGCTACTATAATGCTCACTATAGCTACTATAATGCTCCCTATAGCTACTATAATGCTCCCTATAGCTACTATAATGCTCCCTATAGCTACTATAATGCTCCCTATAGCTACTATAATGCTCCCTATAGCTACTATAATGCTCCCTATAGCTACTATAATTCTCCTTATAGCTACTATAATGCTCCCTATAGCTACTATAATGCTCCCTATAGTTTCTATAATGCTCCCTATAGTTACTATAATGCTCCCTATAGTTACTATAATGCTCCCTATAGCTACTATAATGCTCCCTATAGCTACTATAATGCTCCCTATAGCTACTATAATGCTCCCTATAGTTACTATAATGCTCCCTATAGTTACTATAATGCTCCCTATAGCTACTATAATTCTCCTTATAGTTACTATAATGCTCCCTATAGCTACTATAATTCTCCTTATAGCTACTATAATGCTCCCTATAGCTACTATAATGCTCCCTATAGCTACTATAATGCTCCCTATAGCTACTATAATGCTCCCTATAGCTACTATAATGCTCCCTATAGCTACTATATTGCTCCCTATAGCTACTATAATGCTCCCTATAGCTACTATAATGCTCCCTATAGTTACTATAATTCTTCTTATAGTTACTATAATCTTTCCTTTAGTTACTATACCTTCAGATAAAGGAGATGTCTTTCTTTTTTTGGGGTTGTGTCAACCATCTGACAGTCATGAGCCTAAATTGTTAAAATGTCCGGCTTTTACCCTGTTGCTAGGCGCTGGCCATAGGACACCCTCTTTATCGCAGGCCTCAGAAACAGACGACCTTTACGTCATCTAGTTCACGAGGTCTGAAAGGGGGAGGTTTACTTTTCACTTGGGTAAATTATTATTTAAATAAATTAAATTCGTTGAGATGGAACAAATTGTTTAGGCATCAAGAAGTAGAAAAAACTAGATTTTAAATCTTGTTTTTTAATGAAATAATTCATTCTTTTAAAACAAAATTTTATCCTTAAAATAGCCAATTACATCGTAGAAAGGTTAGAAATGTTAATGGGCACAGCATGTCTCCAAATTTTTTTATTTTTTTTTAAATTTCTTTTTATTTAAGCATGGACCATGCTGCTTCCGCAGGAGTCACTAATGTCTGCTTCCAAATTTAACCTCTTTATCTATATTTTACTGAGCGAAGACCCTTAAAGGAAGAGTGATTCAGCAATTTTTTTTAAAACTATTTTGAATCTAAAAGAACTAGACCAAGTAATTACTACATAGGTCAGTTGAACACACGTTAACTATACATAAACAAAGAACAATCAGCCGTTTGTGCCAAAGGAAAGTGATAAAAGTATTTTGATTTCATAGTGAAAAAGTAAGTTTAATTTCTAGTTTTAACTTTAATTTTTGCAGTGACATGCGCAGGCTGTCCCATTATTATATGCATGTAAGTTATTGTTTTTTCCTGTCTGATTCGGGAAACGCATTCCATTCTCTAATGGCACTAGGAAAGAAGGAGCACTTGCACGAATTCATCCTAGCATATTGAATAAGAAAAGTTCTTTTATCTTTGTGACTTTTTTTTGTTGTTGTTTAATTTGTATTAGATTTTGTCTGAACTCAATATATAACAACTTTTAGAAAACTTTTATAATATAAAGAACACTTTATATATTAGACAAAAAAAATGACACTCGCGCATTAGTCCAATGGTCATGATAGTTTTTAAAATTTCACATGACCAAATAAAAAAAATGATATGAATAAAAGGTATAGACCCAACTGAATCTCAATATCTAAAGCATTACTGTTCAGTTGTTAGCACTATTTCTCAATGCGCTAGGATCCTATCACTTGTCTGAACCGGTTGAAAAAGGGAGAGAAAAAATAGGGTATCACGTTAATTTTGCCGTGATCGCTTTTTTTTGGCACTACATTCTGGCAGAACCTGCGACGCCGCTGACCCCAAACTGTATCGCACAGCCGTACCTTTGGATACATCAGCTACGTGGAGATGGGGCGGGGGACTGATGTGTGGGCGACATCGTTCCGACCACAGCGAATGCCCAGGCATTCATCCCATTTTCATGAGACGATCCATAGTCGCTTCGTGACTGAAGGAGGCCATAGATCGCTTTATATATATATATAAAAACAACACCTTGTTCACTCAGGACTTAGGCATTCTCAAGGGGTCTAAGTAAGCTTATACCCACCAATTCTTTTCCTTGTCCGTTACCAAACAAAGTCATTTATTACCAATAGTTAATGAGCTAATGGGTTCTTTTTGTTTTGTCAGGTTCAAAATTTCAAGTAGAACCGAGATTGGGTGTGGGAGAAATAACGTGAACAAACTTTTTACCAAAAAAGACAGAGTGAGTTGATATAAGGTCTGTGAAAGTGGTAAACATAGAGCCATTTCAGGACAGGACAGAATAAACATAAGAATAAACATAAGAATAAACATAACATAAGAATAAACATAAGAATAAACAATAAAGTAACAATAATACATTTTACGTCTCGAGACACGATCTTTTCCCTTTGCAACTTCTTGTGTGACTAAAGAGGCCAATAGCTGAATATCAGAATCAGCCACAATAGCTGCATCATCAGCATACAGGAGTTCTTTGATGAGTAACTTTCTCATAATTCTGTCACTCTTATACTCAATGCAGAGGACAACAAACAGTACTTCATCTTTTAACTAAGGACAAAATAAATTTAGTGTCTACTAATACTAATAATTCATGTAATTCAATTAGTCAATATATACCGTATTATTTTAAAGAAAGAAATAATTAAACAAAAACAAAAATATTTTTATTAAAGCTTTTTATTTTCAACTTTGTTTATTATCATTATGTGAAAACCGAACGAATATTCATTCTCTAGCTCTCTAGGAGTGAGAGACCCGTGGCTGGAGGGGTGGTCTTGGCTTTGAGCGTGACGGTTACAGTATAGGAATATTATACAAACTCCCCATGGTTAGCGCTGCCCTCGGACCCAGGACAGAGACGCGGTGCGCTGTGTACGATCCATTGCTAGGTCTTTGGCCGGTACTGCTGGGAGCCCTCAGACGGGACTTGGGGCTTAGAGCTATCAGTCCAGGCCTGTTCAAATGGGTAATGGCGCTGAAAGCGCCGATTCTCTACTGGACATTATCGAAGGTGATGTGGCAGGTCTGCAGCAGTACCACCCTCTGACAGGCAACGATCTTATTTGGGGTGTTAAGGGCATCTGTGAGGTCAGTCGTCTTTATCCCCTCAGTTTATTCAACAACAGGATATATTGTTATTTTAGACAACTTTCATAGCCGCATAATATCCAAGCGTATGTTGTCATATTTTCTTTGTTTTTTCATTGTTCCATAATTTTAGTATTATTGTTATTATTAAAATTATTATTATTATCTATTTCTTGATCTATGTGTAAATTTGAAGATATACGATGTGCATGCTGATATTTATATATATCTAATCTAAGTCACTGACCTATGTATATGAAAGAAATTTAGAATGTTAGGTTCATTTTGACCAAAGATATTGAAATATACGGGGACCATTCATTGTTTTAAATTAGAGGGGAGTTATGCGTTTTTTTTCATTTAGGTCTTTTTTGTTTGTCCTCTTGCACATTGTGTGCTATGTAAAAGTAAAGAAACAAATCCAAGCCTTGAAAATAAAGGCTTTGTCTGTGTTAGATGTGATAAGTATGTAGATACTGAGATTATACTAGACTAGTTAGCATATGAGTTTAAAAAGTGACACATTATGAAATAGCCTTCTGCAATCTTCCCTTAATTTTCGGAGCTGAAGGTAAAGCCTTATTATAATTATCAATCTAGATTTTAGAAGCCAACAATTATCACAAACTATGTCTGTGAATTATAACGAGTGGTACATTTTAATAGTCTTACTGTACTACAGGAGAATGGCCTTGAGTAGCACTGAGACCATTTTGTCGTAGTAGGCCGTAACACAGATCTGTGACGTAGCAACCCATGGTCTGGGGAGGCCAATATCTTAACGAATAGATTTTTATCTCCAAGCATAGGTTACCACAATTTCTTTGTTTTTCCATTTCGGTTTTAATTATATTATAGGATAGCATTACGGTGATATTATTGATTGTAGTGGTGTTTTCTTTCTCTTTTGTCATTAAACAGCAGATCCGGGCGATTAAAATATTACTATTTAATCTATATTGTGCCCCCCCTCCCCCATTCTATTATCTTTTCTGCTTATCCTTCATAATAAACGTATGATTACCTCATGTAAATTGTATTTTCCTATTTTGTAATCTAGATGTACAGTTTTGTTGTTTTCGTTGCCTGTGCGATGTTGTCAGCCTTCGTTCAAGGGCAGACAAATCCTTGTGCCGGCACCGAAAGTGGAAGGTTGTCCTCACGTCTGCTACAAAACATCCGCAACAACGACGCCAACAACGACAGCTTCGTCACCGGGGACGAGATCAAAGCCGACCTGGTCCAGCACTACGACAAGAACGCCGACGGCTGCGTCACGCTTCAGGAGTGGGTGGACGCCTGGGCGTCAGTGAAGTTCTCCAACGAGTAAGCCACTGCCAGGCTGCTGGACCTGAACGTCAACGTGACCAGTGCATGCCCGCTTAGCGTCAACCAGTTCCAGGGCGTGTCCATCCCGTTGGTGGGGTTCATCAACGCTAACCTAGACTCCCTGATCAAACTCTGCGAAGGGAACCAGACCCTCTACAACACCGTGTGTGACTGCTACCAACTCAAGCACCAGCTTTGTAACCTTGATACCTACTTCCAGAACTTCGCTTCTTGTCAGAAATATGTTTCTAGCGTTTTAGTTGGTTGAGCTTAGGAAATATTGCATCTATATTTGGATATTAAAAAGAAGATATGTTTGTAAAACGTTTGTTTGTAAAATGTTTGTTTGTAAAATTTTTGTTTGTAACATGTTTGTTTGTAAAAATGTTTGTTTGTAAAATGTTTGTTTGTAAAATGTTTGTTTGTAAAATGTTTGTTTGTAAAATGTTTGTTTGTAAAATGTTTGTTTGTAAAATGTTTGTTTGTAAAATGTTTGTTTGTAAAATGTTTGTAAAATGTTTGTTTGTAAAAAGTTTGTTTGTAAAATGTTTGTTTGTACAAAGTTTGTTTGTTTAAAGTTTGTTTGTTAAAAGTTTGTTTGTAAAATGTTGGGCATGTTTCGGATGTCTCTTTAGATTATCTACATCCTAGTCCAAACCTCATGCAGGACGAGGGGGGATAGAATGTGCGAAGTGCTCCGTTAAGGAAAAAGTTTGGTAAACACTGAACTATATAGAATGAAAAAACAAAGATTTACTGCTGCGGGGTTAAACGACTGTATAGCAAATACGAAAAACATGCATATCTTTAGATCAATATTTAAATAGACTCAATCAGCCAGGAAAATGGTGTAAAATTTTTTACAATTTTCAGATGTTCCTATAGAGTTGAAGATAAATCTACTTCCTATAAGAATCGTAGAACGTGTTCAAACGGTTACCATAGCTATCATTTTCATTCTAAATAAATTCAGTTCACTTTGAAAGCCCAACACTAAATGGAAGTAAATTAAAAATACTAATCAGTTTTATCGTGTGCTTAGTTTCATGGTTGTGCAACAGGTTCTACACTCTTTTTCAACGTAAGTCCAGCAGACTTGGTGAATCTAGAGCAGTGAATCCAAAAGTGGTCTATATAGACCCCCAGGGGTCTACGAAGACTTCCAAGGGGTCTACGAAAGTGAAAAAAATAAATTGGGGGTCTATGAGATGGCCAAGGGGGTCTAGGATAATGGATTTCATTTCATTTGTGACTTTAAATTTCACTCCCATTAATGTAATTATCCTACACTAATATATAATTTGTACCTTAGTTAATCTTTTAAATATTTATCCTGCTATTCAAAGAAAAAATGTTTGTATTTAATTTCAATACTTATTAAAATAACTTAATTTTGTCTTCATGTAAATAATGTTTAACAAAAAGAAATGTAGACTGTCTAGCGTTGATTGTTTAAAATTCGGATTCATTCCTTCCTTGTCAAACAAGAGGTTGCCTAATTGCCTTTTTATGACGATATGGACCTAATTACGCTGGGGAACACTTTGAGACGGTGCCACCCTGATAAAAAGATAAAAGTCTGTAAAAGATAAGTTCAGAATAGACCCACAAAATCTTCTCTTCGACATCATAAAGAGAAGATGAAGGCTTGTGGACGACTGACACTATCTCTTTATTTATAGCCAAAATACGGAAAACACTTTAGTAGGTAAACATTGATTTTACCTGCCGTTGAAGTAGTTTTAAAAGCTGTTTTACACAAACCTACTTTGGATAGTATTAAATGAATTTCTTGCAACAATACAGTTGAAAGGAACATCGGTGGTATAACATTAAAAGCTTCTTATGTAAATCTTTTTAAATGACATAAACAGTTTGGGATCAGCAAATCAATTCCTTAATATTTAATGTTTCAAGGACTACTTTATAGAGCAACAAAATCCTATATCAAACATAATATCCGTAGCAACGGATGATGAGCCTACAAAAAAATCCCAACATTTCCAGTGTGTTTGATGATTCCAGAAATATATATTTTGTTATTTTAATTGTTTGAAATTTAAATTTTATCAATAAAAAATGACATCCGTATAACTTGAATTGCAGCTTTAAATTACTTTTTCACTGTGGGACTCACAACATTAAGAAATTAGGTTTAAAAAAATGCTGATGAATTAAGCAGGGGGTCTACGGAAAATCAGAAACCATGGCGAGGGGTCTACGAGACAAAAAAGTTTGGGAACCACTGATCTAGAGTATTCTAGAGGGAGAGAGATCAATCTGATCCATCGTCTAATCATTGTTTCCACTTGACGACAGTAGATTCTCATTGGTCAGTTTCAACGTAACACTTAGGTCTGTCGCTTGTACATTGGAGATATTTGAAAAACAAGCACATTAAAAAAACAACTTATCTTAAAGGTTTTTATGAAAAACTATATCTATCAATAATGTTCAAGTTATTTTCCGTGTTTGAAATCTAAGAAAATAATTCATTACCAAGAATTGGCTGTTTGATTATTTTTGCTTATTAATTCATGTTTTGTCATGTAAAATAAATACTTGTTTAAAGTTTCAACTTGATCCGAGATTGGTTGTGGGAGAAATAACGTGTACGCACTTTTTACCAGACAGACAGACGTGCAGACAGTCAGAGTTGATAAAAACTTTGTATTAAAAAAAAAAGCTCAGTCCTCTGTGCTGTCTACTTAGGCCTTAACTAATTTGTTGTCTACGTAATTTGCAAATATTTATGTTCGTGTCAGAACTTGAAGAAATCTGGGGTCATATTTCCTGTGTATAGCAGGAAGATGCAAGCTTGACAACTCGCGTTCACTTGTAAAGCCTCTATAGCCCATGAGGTTTATAAGATCAAGGCAATTATTTTGTATTCGGGCAACTGTTTTAAACGACGCCTTTTTCCTCCACTTGTAGGCAGTGACCGTGGCGTTACTCCTGACTGGGCACACATTGCAGCCGTCCGGAAATCCCGCGTAGGTCATGTTCCAAATCATGTCCATGAACTCTGGCCCAATGTCAAGGTCTACAAACTGGTACAGTTGTCTTCCTACGTTGAGAGGCTCCCGGACGATGTCTTCGTATCTCAGAGTCAACAATCTCCCGACAAACTGTTTCCGTTTATGTAGGTAGAGCTCCAAGTCTTTCAGGATTTGAACGCAAAGCTCCCAAGAGTTTTGCACGACGCCATCTTCCGGGTAGAATCCAAACTCTTTCCTTGAGATAAGCACAGCGCGCGGGTCTCTGATCAGGTGAAGGACTTTGACCAGAGGGTCAGACAACATCAGATTTATCGCCTGATCCATGAAGGCCTCAATAACCTTGACAAGTTTGACCCTAGCTTGAAGACAAGCAGATGTCAGCAAAGGGAGACAACTCGGTATCCTGGATATAATTTCTGCAACAACAACAAAATAAAAAAGGTAAACATCGTAAGTTTCTGAAGTTCCCTCAAAAAAGGTAAACATCGTAAGTTTCTGAAGTTCCCTCAAAAAAGGTAAACATTCGTAAGTTTCTGAAGTTCCCTCAAAAAGGTAAACATCGTAAGTTTCTGAAGTTCCCTCAAAAAAAGGTAAACATCGAAAGTTTCTGAAGTTCCCTCAAAAATAACTAATTATTATCTTATCTTATATATGTATAAATTATCTGATCATATTTAATTTTATAAACCACAGAGGTTCCTTTAAAGAATAAGACGGTACATACTAGGCGTATCTATGTGTTAATCTAATGGGTTTACCTGTCTGATTCAGACTCAGGCAGCCCATTCCATGCCCCGGAGAAGAAGTACTTGTATGAATTTGTCCTAGCGTATGGAATAAGAAATGTGCCTCTATCTTTGTGTCTAATTTAATTTAAAAAATTAGGTTTTGTTTTTGTACTTGTAAGTTATGGTTCAATGTCTTAATTATTATCCTTTATTATGTGCAGCGCGACTTCATGCCGCTATCAATGCAATGGGGTCAGGGCTCCTCTGTAAAACATGGGAGAGGGGTCAGAGAGAAAGGGTTTGTCGCGCTCAGCCACCACAACTCAGTCAAGTCACGAATTTAAAAATGTGTTGTCTTCAGAGGAATTTAAACTCGAGCCCAATCAGATAGCCAAATTGATAGTGCCACTCAGCCACACATCACTCTACTTATATGTACTTTAATGTGCTATTAATGCACTTTTAATGTACTTTTAGTGCACTTTTAATGTACTTTTAGTGCATTTTTAATGTACTTTTAATGCACTTTCAATGTACTTTAATGTTTTAATGTACTTTTAATGCACTTTACTGTAATTTAATGCGCTTTAATGTACTTTTAAAGCACATTTATGTGGACGGGTGTGTCTTTCCAAAATAGGGCAGTACAGAAACATGAAAAAGTGTTCGAGATGAATCATAGTCGTTCGTCGACTAAAGGAGGCCACCAATGTACTATAATGTACTTAAATGTAGTTTAATGCACTTTGAAGCAAGTTAATTCAGTTTAATGTATTTACACGTGTATTACACTGTTAGGGACGCAATGCTTAGATCTATACAATGTTTAGTTTACCTTCTTTTAAAGTCAAGTCTTGCACATGGGAAATATTTAAACAAATGGCGTAGTCCTCTGTACTGGGACTCCTATACATATGAGTGTGCTAGGGGAAAAAAAATAAAGATAACAATAAGTTTGATGTAGTAGGGTTAAGAAATAAGCTAAGTTTGATTGGCTGCCTGGTAGTGCGGTTTGCGCGGTGGGCTGTCGTTTTGATTTATTGATGGTCCCGGGCTCAAACCCTGCCCGCTTCCATCCCTGTCGTCCTGCGGGAGGTATGGACTAGGAAGTAAACTATTTTCAACTCTGAAGGAACATCCGAAACATGTAAAACAAAACATTTTAAAGATAGCTACTTGGTAGTGTGGGACAGTCAATCACATCCTCAAGAACTGCAGGGTGCCCAGAGGCGTTTTCGAAGATACGATAGAACTGGTTCATGCGGGGGTCTTGGCCTTTACGTAGACAGACAAGCCCTACAGAACACTGCCAAATACATGGAAGGCACGCGGGGGTCTTGGCCTTTACGTAGACAGACAAACCCTACAGAACACTGCCAAATACCTGGACCGCGCTATAAGGGATTAATCTCAGCACGGAGCCTGCAGGCTTACGGATGGTCGTGTGGAATGCGCATTGAACGTTCGTCTCGACAGTCCCGGGTTCATACACTGCCCGCTGCCATCTCTCACTGTCACGAGGAAAGCTCGAGCTATGATGTAATTATATTTAATTCGGAAAGAACATTCAAAACAGGTAAATCAAAGTCAAAATGTGTGTGGATCCCTGTTGCTATAAGCGGTGACATTTTAAATTTTAACTACATTGTATTTTATCCTATCCTGTAAAATACGAACGTCACTTCAAAAAAGATGATAACGTCCTACGTCCCTGTGTCAATCTAGTCATGCATGTTAATAACTTAAGCTCTGCCAAGTTGTTAGTTCTCCTGGTTGACTCAGACACTCCATTATATGCTTTAATACATTAGTAAAAAAGGAGTATTTGTACAACTTTTTTCTAGCATAAGGAATCATAGAACAATATACATGCCGCTATATTATATATAATGGCTTTCAAGTTGTGGCGTTATCTACCATTTTGTTCAAATAGGCTATGACCTACTTTTACAATGTTTGCGACTGTATCTGATGTCCTCTGTTGCTTGTACCTAGATGCAGATTTTAATTTGAAGGTAAAGCTAAACACTTAATTAGCTTATTGAACGCACCGTTAGAGTGCCAACATCCAGAAGATGAAATCTACACTGGAATATGTCGTTAAGAACCTGGACACTGGTGAACCAGAAAGTCGTTTGATCTTCGCTGAGGCTGAAATTTAAAATGATTTCTGGGTTTCAAAACATAACAACAAAAAACTTTCAGACAGTAACCCGAGAACTAGTGATTATACCTTCAAGTATAATGCATGACTACATGCATGACGCGTAGGACGTAATCATCTTCTTTTTTGAAGTAACGTCTGTATTATATAAGATAAGATAAGTGGAAATTATTAGTTGTACTGATTATGAATTATAGAGACCGGTTCTGATCGTTCTTTTAGTTGTCAGACTAGGAACATAAAGATTTGAATCAAAATAACTTTGTAGAAAAGTTTGTTAATTTATTTTAACTGTTTACTAGCGGTTTGTTTTTAAATTTCAAATTAAATTTAAACAGAACAAATGCATATTGAAGTGCTTCTAGGTCGTAAAGATTCAATAATGTTCTAGAAATATTTTTTTTTAAAAAAAAGCTTACACAGGGGTAAGAACTGCACATTTACAACCATATATCCATATCACAATAGTGTACAATTTATTTTTCTTTTCCCATGTAAAAAAATTAATTGAATACCTATAATTAATTAATCACTTAATTATTTTTATTGATTCGTGCTTTGTTGGAGACTACGAATTATCGTACAAAGTTTCAACTTGATACGAGATTGGGAAACGGGAGAAATAACGTGTATAACATTTGTACCAGACAGACAGACAGACTGAGTGATTTTATAAAAGCTTTGTAATAATGCTTAAACTAAGAATCTCCATCTGTTTGAAACTTTTATAATTTCTAAGACCTAAAACTAGTACAAATAGAGACTTGACATCATTAGGCACTGAAAATATGACACTATTATAATTATCATTTCTAAGACTTTTCATTTTCTGTGTTTATCTGCATGGTAGCGGGGGGGGGGGGGTAGCTGTCTTTCTTTTAGGTGGGTAGACAGGTAAAGACTTACGATCCCATCTTGACAGAGCCTTATGATTAAGTTGCCCCATTTTCAAGTCAGTGATAACATTTCCACCGCCCCAATTTCTGAGTCTATGTAAAACACATACCATTGGAAGTAGTTTATAGGTAATAGACTGCTTACTATTAGAACCGCCCAGAGCCTCTATATATACTATTTTAAAAGATAAATAGACCAGTTAAGTTAAATTAACACATAATCTATTTCTTTATTCTTTATTGTTATGTTTTATAATATTATTAAGTGCATTAATATTGAAGCTTAAAGAGGCTTCAAAAAAAAAAAAATGATGCCCAGGGACTGCACTTATTTAAGTCCGACCACTTCTGGCAATAACAACCTTAGTAAGTTTCCTTCTAAGACAATATGGTCTATGGGGCAGAGGATGTAAAGGTCATCTGTTGCACATAGTTAACGAGGGTGTCGTGCAGCCAGCACAACGACCAACCATTAGCCATTAGAGTTGGGTGGACTCAGATGCGCCCTAAAGATCCTCATCAGGTTTCGAAGCCTGGACCCTACGGTACGGAAGCCAAGCGCTTTACAACTCAGCCACCTCACCTCCAATAGCAACCTTACGGAACCAGATTAAATCTAGACATTATGACTTTATGTAGCATATATCTTTTGTACAAGTATATTTGTGTACAAGTTGTAAAAATTGTAAACATTTACTTCAGAACACTGCCGTTCAAGTATCTTAGCTTTGTCAGACCATCCAAAGCACGTCTTGGAGTCCAAAGTGGCTCGTACATGTAAAAGACGTCTGGATGAGCCCCAATCATAGCACCGACAAAAGTTGAGCCACTGCGCATGTAGGTCAACAGAATAAGATGGTGATTGGATAGACTCGATTTGAATTGATTCACTTGACCTTCAATGTTTATTGTTGTTTCTGAAAACATGTGGGTCAGCAAATTAAGATGGAAACAATTTGAATCGATTCATTGTCGTTTATTCTTTATGGCCATTTCTGGAAAAAGTACAAAATCATTTATCTCTGTGTAAATAAGTTCTTACAGATCATCTTTATCATTTATTCAGAAGCAACATTTGATTTCTACTAAAAACAAAACAACTATAACTAACAATTTAAAAAAAAAAAAAGGACAAAGCTTATTCAAAGGGAATCACGGCAAGCTTTTGTTAAGGGTGTCCACACAATTTCATAAGTGTCAATGAGTTTATTACATTCTAATCTTTACTAACAGCAAGATAATCTAATGTATTCAGGTGGGTACTTGGTAGTTTGTTCAAACGCTTCTTAATGAGGTAGTTCTGTATTCCCCCCCCCCCCGAGTCACGTGGTTGTGTGTATACAACGCGCACCGTGCTTAGTTTTAGTTAGTTTGTAGCGTTTGAAGTCAATATTTAGTGGTTTCAATTTACTCATTAGCGCTAAACTATAATTTGTTAATAACAGGAGAATCTAGAGATACATTTTTTTGATAGTTTCAACTAAAACAAATAGTTAAACCTTTGATAGAAGGTACCGAAGCGTTGGCCTATAATATGCCATACTGAGATCAAGAATTCTTGATTACAATGACTACACTTACAGTTCTTAGCATTCGGGTAACCAGTCCTAGAAAAAAAAGTAACACTTTCATTCCCCCCCCCCCTTTCCTCTCTGCCCAAAAGTAAAAAAGCTTGAACTTGAGTAGAACACTAAAAGTTGGACAGCAGACCAGTGTGTATCGGTCAGATAGCTCTAGGGCTGGTGTGTAGTCGATATGTCGACTAGTTGTTATAAAAGATGAAAAGACTGCCATGTGTTTTTCCTTGTGCGTACTAGGGTTCAGTTGTTTCGCGGACAAATAACACACAACACATCTGATAGTCAAGGATAAATCTAGATCTACTCTTACAGTATACACAGGCCAAATGTGTCTTACCCCGCCCTTTCATTGGTACATTTGGTTTCTAAGTAATAAAATGGATCTCGATCTGTTTCGTCGACGCATTTTTGAAACCTTAATGTAACATTTTGTGAATTTCTTAGAAATGATAGAACTTTTAATAACATAATAATACATCATGTATCCAACACAAAAAAAATAATTCTTAATGTTATCGATGTGCATAATGTATTAGAAATTAGCGGAATATGAAATACATAACGTTAAAACGTTATGAAAATAACAATGTTTCATTTAATATGCATATTATCCCATATATAGGCCTATATATATATATATATATATGTGTTGGTGTGTGTGTGTGTTGTGTAGTCTATACCAAGCCTTTTTTCTATCCTACAAGAACGTTTGTAAAAACCTATCCTTCTGTATGTGAATGTAGATCTATCATCGGCAAAGTGTTGTCGCTTGTCATGACTATAAAGGAAATATCATTGATAATTTAAACCTATCCTTAAACAGTCCTTGGCCATTTATGAAAAAATTCGTATAATTATTTGAACATTCAGGGAAAATTAACGACTTAGCATAGTTAAAGTCATTGATTAACTGGCATGACTAGATTGGTACATGAAATGCGAAGGGCGTAATTAACGTCTGCAACGTATAAGATAAGATAAGATAAGATAAGATAAGAATACGGAAAACAAAAGTTTAATGGTGAAATGCCTCGCTATTGGAGGCTATGCCGGCCGGCCTCAATGACCAGGACACACCTAGGCTTATATGCTACAACTACGCTCTATCCAATCTGCTAGTTGTTTCCAGGGCCGGATTTAAGCATGTGGAGGCCCAGGGACAGAATTTTTGTAGAGGCCCTAACACTTTTTTGAAAGATATTTACAAAAATCCACTTTTAACACTTATCAGTAAGCGTATTAATATCTAATAGCAAGCTTTATTTTACTTATTTACTACTTTAAAAAAAAAGTTACAATTATTTAACATGCAATAAAAAAAAATGTATATCTTGTAATTTTTAAACATCTCTTTTGTGAAGCCCCCCGGGGGGTGTAGCCCAGCCTTCTTTGCCTTAAATCCGGCCCTGGTTGGTTCCCAAACTTTAGACACACCCACAAAAAAATGTAATCCTAGTTGGCAGCTTACTTAATAAGTGTAGTGAGAAGTAGTACAAGACTGTGGCGGAGACTGCGACAAGCAGCAACAGAAGAGGCAACACTGTAATAGAAAGTCGCCATCGTCTCATCCTGTTAGAAATGGAAACAAACGAAAGTGAGAAAAGTAACCAAGACCAGCTATTGCACTGGGAAACACAGCAGAAGAATGAAGGATAGAATGACAGATAGATAGATTACTTTGATTTGATAGACAGACAGACAGTTTACATTAGATTAGATTAGACATTCAAAGACAAACAGACAAGATAAATAGAGATAGATAGACAGAGGGCCGGCTATAATTGCGCGGGGCCCAGCCTGGATAGGAATAAAGACAATTAGTGAAAATTAAGATTTTGTATTAGAAAATAAATTCGTCCTTACATTTTTTCATTCTTTACTAGGTACAAAATCACGATCTAATTAACTTCACTTTACGAGCCTTGCGTGTAGCGAAGTCATACAGTATATCATCAAACTTCTGTTTCCTACATAGATCAAGCTCAATAGCAAGAATTGCCAAATTGTTCAATCTAGCTTCATGAATTGTTGACCTCAAGTAATTCTTGAAATAGTTTGAGGCGAGAGAAGCTTCTTTCACCAGATGCCACAATTACGGGTATTGTTAAAAATATTCAGAGTGCAACATAGTAGTTTGGGAAAGCAGTGTATCTTTCATTAGTGGACAGATAAGTTAAAATCTCTTCCGATGTTTTGATGGTATTTGGTATTTGCCTTAAATATGACAATTCTGTCTATTTTTCATGAGATTTAAATGAGTTTTCACTAGATTTTAATAATTCCGGGAGAATTCTAGGAGCGTCTGGAAAATCAGGTAGCCGCGTGCCGTTATAAGTTATAAAACTCAAAATACCTAGGTGTTATAATAAATGAAAAACTGTCATGGAATCCACATATTGATGAAACTATAAAAAAATCCAACAAAGCATTAGGGTTTATTAAAAGAAATTTCTGTAAATCAAATAAGAACATAAAACTAAAATGTTATTTAACCTTGGTTAGGCCAATAATAGAACATGCATCCACCGTGTGGGACCCCTCAACTCAAGAAAACATTAAGAAACTGGAACAAACACAAAATAGAGCAGTGAGATTCATAACAAACGAATATTCACATTTGACTAGGGTAACACCATTAGTAAAATCACTAAATTTAGAAAGCCTTCAGGACAGAAGACTCAAAAGTAAAGTAGCAATTATACATAAAACACTGAACCATAATCTTCAAATACAAAAACAAAATTTAATAAAATACTCTGAAAGACACAAAAATAAAGGCACATTCCTCGTCCCATATGCTAGGATAAATTTGTACAAATACTCCTTCTTCCCTAGTGCTATTAGAGCATGGAATGGGTTGCCTGAGCTAGCCAGAAAAACCAGTGACTTGGCAGAATTTAAGTCATTGGTTAATATGCATGACTAAATGCATGACGCGTAGGACGTAATCATCTTCTTTTTTGAATTAACGTCTGTATTATATAAGATAAGATAAGATGTACGACATATCAAGCAGCCACCTCAGTAAGACCTATTTATGAATCCGGTAAACTCCGCACACATAAATTTAGCCACTCAGAAAATCTAGGATCTAAAAATAGATACTCATTAATTTGATCAGGAAAAAGATTAAAGAAACGGTAATTCCCGTTTTTATAAATGATATCTTGGTTTTAATTCTATAGGTTAAAAATAGTACTTGTCTTGCAGGTATTTATCCCTAAAAACAAATGGTAGTTCTGTGGGAAGCTTGGCAGAGGGGTTACTTCGTTTATTTCAAAACCTTTGACTTGCTTCATATACTGCGGGTTCAACACCCGTTGCTGCCCCTCGCGCTATCTATCCACATTTTTTTTTTAATTTTTATATTTTATAAATAAATAAATTATAATTCCAGGAGATGTCAATGAAATAATTACAAGGTTATATCTGTGAGACGCTCAATGGGCAAAGGCTGCTCTTGGATTTTTTCACGAATCTTTTGCCTGAACACAGTTCTGAATTCTAGCCATCACAATGCAGTCATAGTAGCCTTGGTCAAGTAGTTTGTCCATGTCTAGACTGGACATGTTTTTCTGTCAACGACGTTAGACACAGACAGTGTGTCTCTCTGAATAACAGTGGCAAAACTAATGAAAGTCTTCATCGCAATCAACAAACGGAACGCTCAAAGACACCTGCTCAGTGCTTGAGACATCTGAAGTTTCATTACCAAAATGCCCAGCAAATGCAATCTTCACTCTTGTTCAAAGTAAATTTAACATCGAATGACAGCTGGCAAGATTGTTTCCTCAAAGGAAAAAAAAAAAAACTATCATATTTTAGGTCTTAACTAAATATAACAATAACTATAGTTATGTGCAAATGAAAGAAAAAACGTCACGGCTTACAATAATAACATGCTACTGAATATATGAAACACTTTATAAGTGTAAAGAATTGCAAGCCTACAATAAGTCCTACGTGTCGGACATGAACTATAAAATAGCCCATTCTAATTTTTTACAATAGTTATACAATCCTTAAAACTTTACTTCAGTTAAGTTGTTACATAATTTTTTTCTGAAAAGAAATTAATTGATTTGAAGGTGTAAAATATTCACTAAAATTCGGGTACTCAGAATTCAGAGGGGTGCACCGTGCACATACAAGGTCGGCCATTAATTCTTGATAAGTTTAGGCTAGTCTACTGCAACTGTACTTCAGTCACCAATGGAAGAACTATTTGTTCAGTTGCTCCTAGGATTTAAATTGATCCGATTGTGCAAAAAAAAAAAAAGGCTATAATTTGGCTACTCAGAATCAAGGGCTTATAGTATGAAAATAGGCTAGAATTTGGCTACTCAGAATCAAGGGCTTATAGTATGAAAATAGGCTAGAATTTGGCTACTCAGAATCAAGGGGTTATAGTAGGAAAAAAGGCTAGAATTTGGCTACTCAGAATCAAGGGCTTATAGTATGAAAATAGGCTATAATTTGGCTACTCAGAATCAAGGGCTTATAGTATGAAAAAAGGCTAGAATTTGGCTACTCAGAATCAAGGGCTTATAGTATGAAAAAAGGCTAGAATTTGGCTACTCAGAGTCAAGGGCTTATAGTATGAAAAAAGGCTAGAATTTGGCTACTCAGAATCAAGGGCTTATAGTATGAAATAGTGGGGGAAAAGACGGTTCAGCGGTTCCGCCAAAACTTCCCTATGTCCCATTCGGAGTGGACCCATTTTTAGACCCAAAACCCTTAATATTTAAGTCACCAGTGGAAGCACAACTTGTTCAGTTGCTACTTAGATTTTAATTGATCCGACGGTGCAAAAAAAAAGGTAGAATTTGGCTACTCAGAATCTATTGGGGGGGGGGTGCAAGGGCACCACCTTGCACCCCCCTGCAGGCGCCCATGCGCGGGGCCTATGAAAGTGCAGGGCTCACTGCGGCCGCATAGGTTTCAGTGGCATAAGGCGGCTCTGGATAGATAGATAGATAGACAGACAGTCAGACAGACAGACAGTCAGACAGACAGATACGTATATTATCATTACTAGAAGTATTGACTTACTTTCTTGAGTACCTTTTAAAATAGAAACATCGCCTGAGTGATTCTATAGTACGTGTAGCCATATAAAGTCTTATAGAAAACAGCCCTCCTGGCCAATCTCTTCTGCAACTTAACTACTTCCAATAAGTCTGTGCATGTAGATCTAGGTTTTAAGTTAGGCTCACATTAAAGTAAAAACGGAGTAACTTAATTGGTAGTCAGTATGAACAACTTACAACATAGTCACTAGTTTAATTTGCAAACAAAATGTTTGAGCTCGATTAGAGGTAATAATTGCATGCAAGCTGTAGATGTATGTGTGGGTAAAAGATATTAATGCGTTGGTAACATGTCAACGCATCACTAATGTGATGACTAATTGTTCATTAATAATCTATCCTGCAGGCTCAGAGATGCTTTTAAAAACATGCAGACATAAACCATGTCCATCATTATGTTCAGTGTTAGAGCTAAGAAACTGTGAGAGACAGGTCCTGGTCTACGGCAGTACAAGACTGTAGTACTTAAAGGGGACCTTCATCTTTAAAAAAAATACAAATTCTACAAAACATACATTCTACTTCCGGGACGCTGCGTCAGGCGATCTGATTATACTGGCTCTATTATCTTATCTTATAGATTACAGACGTTCAAACGGAGATAATTATGTCATACGCATTTCATGTTTCAATCTAGTCATGCATGTTAATCAGTGAGCTAAAATCTCAAAGTCACACCATCATCTATCTTTTGGCTTTCATCACAGAGGTGATGAAACAGTTCGCGTAACCAAATCCATCCACTTTTTCCGCCAGCAGCTGTTCTTAGTAGGATATCGAGAGAGAGAGGTCTGTCCATTATTTTACATTGTCCAGCCTGCTTTTCTTTGGACGGCCTATTATGTGCCTGGTTCATATAGGCCTATTATGTGCTTGATTCATATAGGCCTATTATGTGCTTGATTCATATTGGTCTATTATGTATTTGGTTAATAATGAATATATTTGGTTTTCTTTTCACTTATAACTCTTAAATCCATTGTTTAAAGGATTCTGAAAGACAGGATTCAAAAGTTTGAAATCAATCTTATTCCGCCAGCAGCTGTTCTTAGTAGGATATCGAGAGAGAGAGGTCTGTCCATTATTTTATTATTGTCCAGCCTGCTTTTCTTTGGACGGCCTATTTCTTCTTACCTCCACTGTGCTTTGAAGAATAACTTATATGTCTCTTCACAGTGTTGAGCAGTTCCTTACATGGCATGTCCTGGAGATGAGGATAAGATGAAGGTCTGACGTTGCATACTGTGGTCGAGAGGCCAAGTGCGCTTGAACTACCTAGAAGGGGGCTCGAGGTTCGACACCCGACTCGGGCAGAGTTGTGTTTACTGAGCGCCTATTGGCAGCAAGGAAAACCAACTCCTAGATACCCCCTCCTCCCCACTGGTCCACAAGTGAGATTGGACCAAAAGCGCTCTGAGCATGCTATAAGCATGAAAGTAGCGCTATATAAAAGCTCTAATAATAATAATAATAATCCATCCAAAAGAAAAAAAAAACAGAAACTAGGTTGCTGCTCTAATTTCGACCAGAATCATTATCTTCATCATCAAACATTAGGGTGAGATCTCGTGATGCTCTGATTCCTTGGAAAAGCTCTGCTGTTGTGCATTATGCACACATGTTAAGACACAGGTGAAGAACATTTTTCTCCCAAGAAACGAGGAGACAGATTCAGCAAGTCTGAGACACTCAATTATTAAATAATATATATACACACAAAGAAAAAATAATAAAAATTAAAAAAATAATAAAGCTGATTTTATTTAAATGTATTTATTTCTTGTACATAATTTGTAAACTAAGTTTAACTAAGTCGACTATAGACTTACATTTAATGCTGCCCAAGTACTTCTTAGTCTTAAGACTTTCTCAAATTTTAAATCTTCAGCCAACTCAGAAATCATTTCATTGAACTGCAAGGGGACACAACCCCCCCCCCCCCCCCCTCCTCACCAAGGTTAACAACAATCAACAAATTTGTACCCAAAGACAGGATTTCAGAACCACTGAAAATTGGTGTAAAGTTGTTTGACCTGCTTACAACCACCACAAGGACAATTAGATGTGTCTTACTTTTTTTCATAACACACCTGCACTATTTAGGACACACCTTATGTAAGCACAATCATAATACTTGATGTAAACACAATGTCTCTACAAGATAATATTTAATACATTGGTGGACATCAGCACTCAGAGATTCAGCCCTCTTAAACATTCATACTTGTACTTTGAAGTCTTAACATTCTGTAACAGTATCAAGTCTAGACATCAGTTCAAACCAGAAGATGAAACATTCAATATTATCCTATTTTTTTTAGAGCAATAATAATACCATTGATTGTGATTTGTTTATATTACTAGTCTGAATAATGCCAAACATGGACAAGATGCATTCTGACTTCCACAAACACTACACATTTTTCAAGGTAAAACTAAAACAGCTCTTTCAGGACAGTTTTTGTAACAAGGTGACTCTAAGCCAGGGGTTCTCAACCTGTGGGTCGTGACCCCTTTGGGGTTCGATTGACGATTTGCCAGGGGTCGCCTAAGACCATCGAAAATATGGATTGTTATTGTCTACTCTTCTATTGCTGTGTGTGTAAGGGGGGAGGGGTTGCGACAAAGTGAGGAATCGTAAAAAGGAGTCGCTGAGCTTAAAAGGTTGAGAACCGCTGCTCTAAGCAAAAAAAAATATATTTTAGTTACCCAGTTATTTAAATCAGAAAAGTAAAACCCAACGAGACATTCAGATTACCAGAAATAGAATATTTATGAGAGAATTGAAATTGATTGTTTATTTAGTGGATTGTTTAGAGTTATTAAAACATGGTAAATATTTCACTAATTTACAGGAAGACAGTGCAGGATTTTAAACATTATTTCAGCAGTATTAGAAAAAAAATGGCTTAGAGTGCAAGCTCAAACAATGTAAAAGACAATATTAAAAAAAGGAATTTGGATTATTCTTTGCAATTACTTACAGATCTATATAGTGAGGACATGAGTAGTGCTAGTGAGGACAGGAGTAGTGCTAGTGATGACAGGAGTAGTGCAAAGAAAACTGATCAACTGGTTAAAAAAAATTATTATTTTATTAACGAGGCCATCAAAATTATTACAACTCTATGGATGCTATAGATCATCTTATAATGCTAGTAAGTATACATGCACTTTTAATGTCACTGTGACATGGTAGGGGTGCCCCCCCCCCCCCCTGATGGTCTAACATTAAACAAAGTAATAAGATGTCTTGTGTTTTGTTTATGTGAAGTGTGTCCTCAGCATTGTGTGCTTCAGTTTGGTCATTCTGTAACTGTGCTTGTGCAGTTATGATCGTGTGTAAAATGTTTTTTTTTTTTTTATGGTCTTAAAAAATGTTATGAATCAATACCACAAAAGTATTTGCAACATAAAGCAAATAACATGAACCGTTTTTATCCTCATAGCTTAATTAAATGTACAGTATTTCTCAAAAAATTTTGTTTGTATGTAACTTGAACATAAACAATTCAAAAAAAATAGAAACTGTTTCAATATTACATTTAAACACAGGCCACAAATTAAACAAATTTACATGAAACACTGTAAAACGATCTGTCACCACAAGAAAATGCCAATAATAAGTAAAGCGTATTTTATATAAATTCATGTACAGTTATGCAGATTATTAAGAAATAAGCTAAACCACTGTAACTCTAGAAAACACTTGAAACAAATTTTAGTAAAAATCTGATGACAAGTGCATTTCTATGCCCAATGTAATAATTAAGTTTCCAAGAGTGATGGAAAAAAGTTACACTTTAATCTGATTAATAATCTCAAACTAAACTTTGCCTGAAAGCAACTCACACCAAAAATACTCTCCAACAAAAGGGAGCCAATAAGAAACAGAGTCCCTAGATCTAACTAAATCTCTATTTTTTCTTGTCCTGCTCTTGTAAAAAGAGAAAGGCTGAAGAGAAGTCTTTTCCACTGTAACCTTGGTTACACATGGTTCGGTAGATCTGATGAGCCAAGGAGCCAAGAGGAGTGGGGCTCTTAGTGTTGGTAGCAGCATTCTGAGCCAAGCCAAGGTCCTGAAATGAAATAAAGATGTTGATTTGAATGTTTCGCGAAAACAACAGGAAATAAGAAGAAAAGAAAATAAGGAAATAATCTGGGTTTTATTGTGACTGCATAGTTTTCTGGGCTCGCAAAGACTTTCCTTCAGGGAACAGTACCAGGAAAAAGAAGAAGAGGCAGACACAGAGAGCGCTGGGAGGACAACATTAAAGAATGGATGGGCCAGCCATTGAAAGAGGATCTAACTAAGGCAAAAGACAGGGAGGAATGGAGAAAGATGGTTGACGAGTCTTGCTTGGTGCCCCAATGGTACAACAGACTAAGGGATAGTTCTAAAATCTTGGATTAAGTCCCTTAGTGATTGGAGTGCAGTTATTATAAAGTGTTATTTGAGACTTGTACCAGTTACTAATTTATTACTATACCGTATTTGTCAAGTATTTCTATAAAGGATAGTTACTAATTGTACTTGGATGCCAAAATTATGGTTCAGTGTTTTATGTGTAATTGTTACTTTACTTTTGAGTCTTCTTTTCTGAAGGCTTTCTAAATTTAGTGATTTTACTAAAGGTGTTACTCAAAAAATTTAAATATTCGTTTGTTATAAATCTCACTGCTCTATTTTGTGTCTGTTCCAGTTTCTTAATGTTTTCTTGAGTTGATGGGTCCCAAACAGAGGAAGCATATTCTATTATTGGCCTAACCAAGATTAAATAACATTTTAGTTTTATGTTCTTATTTGATTTATATAAATTTCTTTTAATAAACCCTAATGCTTTGTTGGATTTTTTTGATAGTTTCATCAATATGGGGATTCCATGACAGTTTTTCATTTATTATAACAACTAGATATTTTCAAATACTTGTCCAAGTGGGATTTGTTTGTAGCCAATAATCTTTCTAGTAGCATTTAGGAATTCATTCTGTTCACATTGCCGAACCAGACAGTGACGTTGAAACTTAAAACATGGCAGATGGTAAAACAGTGATAAGGCTTTTTTGAAAACACAAAAGTTATCAGTATATGTTGGTGTATATGTGTGGCTATGTGTGTATATATGTGGGACTGTGGGTGCTTCCAATGTAATGGTGCTAAGAAAACTAAGCAGTATGTGTGGGGGTATGTGTGGGGCATGTGTGGGTATCCCAGTGCAAGTACTGCATATTTCAATGTAATGTTACAGTACGTTAGCCATAAGAGCTGAACCAAACATAATGTTACAGTATCTTAGCCATAAGAACTAAACAAACATAATGTTATAGTGCCTTAGCCTTAAGAGCTAAACCAAACATAATGTTAAAGTACCTTAACCATAAGAGCTGAACCAAACATAAATTTATAGTACCTTAGCCATAAGAGCTGAACCAAACATAATGTTACAGTACTGCTAAGCCAAATGTAATGTTACAGTACCTTAGCCATAAGAGCTGAACCAAACATAATGTTATAGTGCCATTGCCATAAGAGCTGACCCAAACATAATGTTATAGTGCCATCGCCATAAGAGCTGAACCAAACATAATGTTATAGTACCTTAGCCATAAGAGCTGAACCAAACATAATGTTACAGTGCCACAGCCATAAGAGCTGAACCAAACATAATGTTAAAATACCTTAGCAATAAGAGCTAAACAAACATAATGTTATAGTGCCTTAGCCATAAGAGCTAAACCAAACATAATGTTACAGTACCTTAACCATAAGAGCTGAGCCAACATAATGTTACAGTACCTTAGCCATGAGAGCTGAACCAAACATAATGTTACAGTACCTTAGCCATAAGAGCTGAACCAAACATAATGTTATAGTACCTTAGCCATAAGAGCTGAACCAAACATAATGTTACAGTACTGCTAAGCCAAATGTAATGTTACAGTACCTTAGCCATAAGAGCTGAACCAAACATAATGTTACAGTACTGCTAAGCCAAATGTAATGTTACAGTACCTTAGCCATAAGAGCTGAACCAAACATAATGTTACAGTACTGCTAAGCCAAATGTAATGTTACAGTACCTTAGCCATAAGAGCTGAACCAAATCCTCCCTTGTAATCATTGCTGGATGGAACTCCAGGGACAACTCCAGGCACTGGGTTATACACTTCACTGGACCAACACCGACCAGAACTCATGTTCAAAATTTTGGCCAGCAGTTTGGGGTCAAGTCCAAGCCTAGAATATAGAAACAAAATTGCAACAGTTCATTTTAAAAATCTCATTCAAGTGGGAGCAGTATAGTTCAAGATTCAAGCATCCCCAGTACCATGCCAACATAAAAACAAAATGAACTATCATGATTGTGGTGAAATATGTTGAACACCTTTCTGAACCTTTAGACTTAAGAAAAAAAAATTCTTTATTATTGAAAACAAAAAGAGCCCAAAGAATTTAATTCATAATTTATTTTTCAATTGGATGTAAACATTATCAAAGGGCACTAAAAGTTTGTAACTCAAAATGAAAGTAACATATTTACCTTATACCGAGATTCATGGTTTCTGATGTACCAATCATTGAAATAGCTAACAACATATTATTACAGATCTTTGCCGCCTGAAATATAGACAATTTTTTCTAGATTAATATATAAGTCCCAAAATCTTAGGTGGACATATCATTGGATATAAGAAACTCAGCTGTAATCTCTAAACCTAAAACTTATACCGAGTTGACAGGTGATTCAGCCTAGTTCATTTCTAATTTGAATTACTACATTAAAAATTTGAGACTGAATGAAAAGTTAAGAGCAGAAATATAGAAAATGAGTTTAGAGTTAACTTTCTTGGATTAAGGTCAAGTTTAAAAGAAAATCTGAACATTCTCTAGACTGTTGTCTTAAGTTTATTGAAACAATTTCATAATTTTAAAACAAAGGTTTTCCAAAATAAAAAAAGAATCTAAAATATTTCTGTACAGGTTTTTTTTAAAAAGACCATCTAACCTGCCCAGTGCCTACAGGTCCACAATATACAACATTTTTGCCCATGTTATCCAACAGAGCCTTGGCCTGGGCAAAGCTGGCTTCTGGTCCACCAACCATAAATGTAAGAATTCCATCTCGAGCAGCATTCACACCTAATTCGTAAGAAATTATTTGGATCACATTAATAAGTTAAAAAATATATTTATACCCGATCAATTCATTCAAGTTAAAGTTTCCCTTTCAGACCTTGTGATCCATAGGGCAGATGATGTAAAGGTCATCAGTTTCTGTGGCCCACAGTTAACAAAGGTGTCATGTTGCCAGCACAACAACCAACAGCCTTTACTTTTCCCCAACTAATATCTGGTACCCAACAGAGCTGGGTGGACTCTGAGATGCCCTTAAGATCCCAAAATTTAAAATCCCAGTCTTCACCAGGATTTGAACCCAGGACCCAGTTGGAAGTCAGGTGCTTTACCACTCAGCCTCTTGATCAATTCATATGCAATGAAGAAAAGGTTAAGTTTGAGTCGACACACATTGAGTACTGTGTGGCTAGTGCAATGACCCACAAATGGTTACACTTAATGTCTGAACTCTTGGTTTGATAGAAGTCAACAATCTTTGAAAGTTTAAGTATCTTAGAAAGAGTTCAGGCTAAGGCATTATATATGCAGAAAGTTTTAGAGATAAACTTCAACACAAACACAACAAAATATTGTTGACTTTAAACTTGACAAGAATCAACAATCTAACAACTGGTCAGCTTTAAATCTTTTGTCTAAATCCCAGGGATGGATAAGATTTTGAATTCCACATTCAGAGTATCCCTGAATCCACCATCTCTGGCTAGTATCAAACATTAGGTAGGGATTGGTTATTGTGCTCCATAATTGAGACCTTCTCTAACTTGGCCACTCAGTCAAGTGAGTTCAGCAATGGCAAGCAAGGGAGGTTATCAAATAAATGAAAGATACACGAATACTGGAAGATGACAATAACCTTATGTCCTCATAAGCTGAGGGAGTGTGAGTTCAAATCCTGTTGTAGACTATGAATTTCATTCAAAATTTGAATCTAGCTGAGCCATGTTTTGTTTTAGGTCTTAAAGGCAACAAGGATAGCCCCTCCCTTCATACGACACCCCCCCCCCACAACAGAACTAGGACAAGAACACAATGAACATGCTATGAGATGTATAAAAAAGCAATAATATTAATAATAATATAATTTTCTAATGCACAGTCATTGTTTTTCTTGTAAATTGTTTAATTAAACATACATACTAACACAATTGAAACTGATTCTAGAAAGAAATTAATATGACTTTAGCTGGTACATGTATTCATTTCTACCCACAATGCTTAGCTTAAGTAAATATTTGCAGGCATTTGAAGATTTCCTCTTTGTTTTTGGTAACAGCATATACATAAATAAATTCAACAGTAATAACATTACCTCCAGAAACTGGAGAGTCCATGAATGTAGCTCCTTGTTTCTCTGCTAGAGCTGCCACTTGCTGCGACACCGAGGGGTCAATGGTACTGCTGTCTAACAACAATGTTCCCTTTTTGACTGTGCTGAAAACAAGAGTTCACATTTTAACAAGATACTATTACTAATGTTATGGCAGGATTAGGAATTTGTTGTTTGTTTCGTAATTTTGGGAAGTTTAGACTTGGAGACAATGATGCAATTAGTAAAATCAAAAATAGGATTTTAGGAAGAGCAGCGAAACTTTAACAGGCTACTTTTGACGGCTTTAGAGAGAGGTAGTTTTTTATGAAGATTTAGTTTGACGACATTTGAGGGTTCCCTTTGTTTTTATTAAACTTAATGGACATTCGCTATCAATCTTTAAAAAGTAAAGTTACTAATTTGGCGTACAGTTAGACAGTTTCTTCAAGTAATCCTGAATATAAATTACAGACGTTCCTTCAAAAGAGAATGGTAGGTGACATTGATGTAACGAACTGAATGGTTAACAGGAGATTTTTTTTTTTACATTTTTTCTGCAAATGCTGTTTTTTTCTAGCCTGGGGATTCCCTCTATCTAATCAGGTGATGGAATATTCTTACACTGTTATTTTAAGGTGACAATTTATAATCTACATTTGGAATGAATTTGGAATATTTTTTTAGATTTGCGTTGTTCACATAATAAATTAGACTTTTTAATGTCTCAAAGTAACATGACATCTGCAGGTTGGGAGTTATCATTTATTCTGTGCTTGGTTCATATAGACCTATTATGTGCATGGTTCATATAGACCTATTATGTGCATGGTTCATAAAGGCCTATTATGTGCTTCATTCATATAGGCCTATTATGTGCCTGGTTCATATAGGCCTATTATGTGCTTGATTCATATAGGCCTATTTTGTGCCTGGTTCATATAGGCCTATTATGTGCTTGATTCATATAGGCCTATTATGTGCCTGGTTCATATAGGCCTATTATGTGCTTGATTCATATAGACCTATTATGTGCATGGTTCATATAGACCTATTATGTGCATGGTTCATATAGGCCTATTATGTGCTTCATTCATATAGGCCTATTATGTGCCTGGTTCATATAGGCCTATTATGTGCTTGATTCATATAGGCCTATTATGTGCTTGATTCATATAGGCCTATTATGTGCTTGATTCATATTGGTCTATTATGTATTTGGTTAATAATGAATATATTTGGTTTTCTTTTCACTTATAACTCTTAAATCCATTGTTTAAAGGATTCTGAAAGACAGGATTCAAAAGTTTGAAATCAATGCATGGAAACAGCTCTCTTAAATGGAGATAAGTATACCATTAAAAACCACAGACCTCAGAATGCCTTTCTTTCCACCATAGACCTCTTGTACTTCAGCACTAGCTGGCAACATGGACACAAGACGAAAAACATTGGCGGCCACTTCTGCTGGAGACTCAGCCACAACAGCCCCTGGAAAATAAAGAAAAAGACATTGTGAGATTGAAGGGTTTGAGGAACTTACAAAATCGATGGAATGATATGGCATAAACCTGACACGTCTTACAGAATGAAATTTTAATGATGTAAGTGTAATAATAATAATAATAATAATAATATAATATAAATTTTTTCTGAAAATTATATTCTGTTTACATGTGCTTGTAACTCGTCCGTGAGAATGTGTTCACGAAATGTGTGTTGTGTAGTTATTCAGTGTATTAAAGCCATACTATACAGACATGGTTCTCGGCTCTCTTTATGTTCATAACAATTTAATACACTGAATCCAAAACTGTGAAGTTGTTAGAATTTTGAAATGGATAGGATATTTTGCCCAGAGAAGTTTGACATCGAGCCCACAGCACCTCAAGCAGCAGAGCATTGGCAGCACTGGTATAAAACGTTTAAAAATTTTATATTGGTAGTATCAGTAGACAATCTTGATACTAAGAAACTACTGATAAACTATACCTCTCCTGCTGTATATCAAATGATACTTGATAAAGAGACATTTGATGAAGCTTTCCAGACTCTAAATGGCATCTACATTCAACCAAAGAATGAGGTGTTTGCTAGGCACAGGTTAGTTACTAGCAAACAAGAGCAAGGTCAAACGATAAGACGCCTACATGCAGAAATTAAGAATTCTATGCAAAGATTGCAACTTTAAAGTGGTGACTGCTGAACAACACCGAGAAGAGGCTATTAGAGATTCGTTTATCAATGGACTAGTGTCTAACAGCATTCGAAAATGTCTACTTGAAAAGACTGTTTTGAGTTTAAAGGACGCCTTCGAGGAGGCTCGCTTACTAGAACATGCTTATCAGCACTCATTACAGTATAAATCATCACAGCCGGAAACAAATTGCGCGGCAACTACTCTCACCAATTCTTCGGCCTCACCCTTGCCAAACGTAACGATTCCTCAAAGTACAAGCAATTCACACACACATGAAATAAATGCATTAGCTAGCAAGTGTTATTTTTGCGGCAGGGTTAAGCATCCACGCTCTCAATGCCCTGCAAGGGAAGTGACATGCAATCAGTGCTTCAAAAAGGGTCACTTTCAAAGAGTTTGCAAATCTAGATCTTCAACAGTTTCGGCTATTGCTACTGTGCAGCCTTTGAATTTAAACAAATCTACAATACCAATTTGCATCAACAACGTGCCATTGAAAGCCCTAGTAGACACTGGGAGCTGTGAAAGCTATATTTCGACGCACATTGCTAAGAAGCACAAATGGCAGACACGTTCCTCAGGCAACAGAATCTTCATGGCTTCCACCCATCTATCTCGAATCACTCAAGGACATATCTATTCTAACATACATCTAAAAAATGAACGATACGAGGGAGTTAGACTTTCTCTACTAGACAATTTATGCTCTGACGTAATTCTTGGACTTGACTTTATAAGTTTGCACCAAAACTTGTTTATTCCTTTCAATGGTCAGAAACTATCATTATGCCTGAGTACTCTCCAGCAAGCAAAGGTAGAGGCTCCTAGCCTATTTAGTAATCTATCACCAAACTGTACCCCAGTGGCTACAAGGTCTTGCAGATACTCAGTTCCAGATAGAAAGTTCATAGAGAAGGAAATTCAACAACTAATAAAGGATGAAATTATTGAACCATCTAAATCTCCCTAGCGTGCACAAGTCCTAGTCACAACAAATGACAGACATAAGAAAAGAAGGGTTGTGGACTACAGCCAAACCATTAACCGGTTCACTCTACTAGATGCCTACCCTACACCCAGAATTGACGAACTGGCAGAGAAGATTTTGCAATACTCTGTATATAGCACTTTAGACCTGAAAAGTGCATACCATCAGATTCCTATAAAAGAAAAGGAAAGGCCATTCACAGCCTTCGAAGCATGTGGGAACTGTATCAATTCCGTTGGATTCCGTTTGGCGTTACGAATGGAGTTGCCTGTTTTCAGCTTACGATTGACAAAATCATTGAAGATGAACGACTCACTGACACATTTGCTTATGTGGACAATGCGACCATCTGCGGTATGGACTCTCAATCACACGACCGAAACCTACAGCGATTTCTTGATAGTGCTCAAAAGTATGGAATCACTCTTAATGAAACAAAAAGTGAAATTAGTACTGCTAAAGTGAGACTGTTAGGATACGAGATTTCCAAAGGATAACTTAAGCCGGATCCTGAGAGATTTCTTGTTCTAAGGGAATTATCCGTACCAGTGAACATGCGTGAACAGAAACGAGTAGTGGGTCTTCTGGCTTACTACTCACAGTGGATACCTAACTTCTCAACAAAAATAAGCCTGTTAACAAGAAATCAACAATTTCCTGCCTCCGAAGAAGTCAAAAGAACATGTGAAAGTTTAAAAAATGATCTTGAAAAAGCCGCCATATATACTATTGATCCGAATCACCCTTTAACCGTTGAGACGGATGCTTCTGATATAGCTATTGCAGCTTCCCTCAACCAAGATGGCCGGCCCGTTGTTTTCTTCTCTCGCTCATTAACAAAACGTGAAAGAAAACATTCTTAAGTTGAGAAAGAAGCATATGCCATTGTTGAGTCCCTGAGGAAATGGAAACATTTCTTAGTTGGTAAGCGTTCACACTTGTTACGGATCAGCGATCTGTCTTTCATGTATAACAGGTCAAACAAAGGAAAAATTAAAAATGAAAAAATCCAAAGGTGGAAACTTAACTCTCGTGTTTCCACTATGACGTCATCTATCGCCCTGGCAAGCAGAACACTGTAGCTGAAACTATCTATCTGCCATCACTCGCAATGACCTTAAATTGCTACACACTAGTCTTTGCCACCTGGGCGTTACTCGACTATTGCACTACGTAAGGACTAAAAATCTTCCATTTTCTTGTGATGACGTCAGAACTGTAATAGAACAATGTCAAACTTGTGCAGAACTAAAGCCCCATTTTTTTCGACAGTTGACCGGAGAACTGATTAAAGCAACTCAAACTTTTGAGAGAATTAGTATGCATTTCAAGGGATCTCTCCCGACTGTTTCAAGAAATAGATATCTACTTACCATTATAGATGAATTCTCTAGATTCCCATTTGCAAATGTCTCAATGAACTATTCGCCCTATTTGGATTTCCAGCGTATGTCCACACTGACAGGGGAACTTCGTTTATGTCTACAGAGGTGCAGCATTTCCTCCACGAGAGAGGAATAGCAACCAGAAGAACGACCCCTTACAGCCCAAGAGGAAACGGAGAAATAGAGAAACTTAACGGGGCTTTATGGAAAGCCATCACCTTGGCTCTACATTCTAAGGAATTGGACATAGCTAAATATGAACTAGTACTAAATGATGCTCTGCAGTCCATCCGGTCATTACTATGCACTGTAACTAACAGGACACCACATAAACGACTTCTTGGGTTCAACCAAAGAAGTGGTTCCGGGACATCCTTGCCAACATGGTTGACCAGTCCTGGTCCTGCCTGCTGAAGAAGAACGTTAGATCATCTAAATATGATCCCATAACAGAGGAAGTTAATTTGGTAACATGCAACCCTCAGTACGCTGTTATCCGAACACCAAACGGCCGAGAGGAAACTGTCTCATTACGAATGTTAGCCCCTAGGTAGGAACAAAAAGTTATAGAAAATGAGAATCAGAGTGGAACAGAGCTTGATATTGGCTGCCCCATCCAAAGCTCCCCTCCCAGGAATCAACCTACTGATTCTATCATGCCTGAAGAAACCACCAGCACCACCGAAGACATAGCTAGACCGTCCGAAACTCAAGCAGATGAAACTACACATACATACAATCTAAGAGTAAGGAGAACTAGGCCCAACTACAAAGTGTAAAAGCTCATCAGCTTACTAGAGCTCTTACTTTGACATTCAGTTTTGTCTCCAAAATGACATTTGTTTATTTTACTACTTTCATTTGGTTTTGTTGACTTGACTTTAATGTGATATTTGATCTATCATGATATATTTTAATAAGCTATTTGATTTACACTTACTTATATCAACATGTTACATTATGTCATGCTATTCTACATTGTTTGTTTACTTGAATCTCTATTATTATTCTGCACTTACTTAATTCTTTCATTGTTGATAATACTAGTTAGTATTATTTGAACCGGGGTGAACGTTATGAAAATTATATTCTGTATCGGTTGTCGTTCTTATGTTTACATGTGCTTGTAACTCGTCCGTGAGAATGTGTTCACGAAATGTGTGTTGTGTAGTCATTCAGTGTATTAAAGCCATACTATACAGACATGGTTCTCTTATCTTTATGTTCATAACAATAAATTAAACATAATTTCGGCTCAAGGCACTATGATAACATAAACACTGAAATTAAAAAGACAAACTAATCAAAATAGGTTAGGAACAGGTAAGTCTTAATGTTCTTCTTGAATAAAGTGAAGCCCGTAGTTTGAACCCAAGAGGCAGAAAGTCAAAGCCTCTGGTCCATGTTGTAAAAAAAGCAGGCAAACTGAACTTTTAAGGGGAAAATGCAAAGCAAATAGAAGCACTAATTCCATGGAGCACAGGGCTCTTTTACTTTCATTTATGTATGGAGACATTTCTTCGTTGCATGTGCACTGATTACAAAGTGTTCTAATTCAAACTTGATTTCTACAAAAAAATAATTAAAAAGAAAAAAGTCTACCCCAAAGATCTCTTTCTAAAATATTGCAAATTAGTAGCACATAGATTTCTTCCAAGAAATCTTTTCTTAAATGATCTTTAAGAATACATTCTGTCGATAAGATGAACCCAAGTTTGAGCCCTGCCTAATACCAGTACCGTCATGCAGAAGGTATAGGCTATGACGTAATTATCTTCCTTTCTGAAGAAATGTCCAAACGTGTAAAACTGAACAAACAAAAACAGTCTGAAACAGAAAAATTAAGAGTTTCAAATAGTAAATCAAAAAGAAACAAGATAATTTATTACCATCATTTTTTAAAGTTGACAAGGCGTCTTTTGAGACATCAAAAGCTATGACTGGGTAACCTTTCTTCAACAAGTTCCTGGCCATGTGACCTCCCATGTTTCCAAGACCTACAAAGCCCACTGGAGTTTCTTGAGACTATAGAGAACAAAAAAGACTTCAAACACCAATGAATCAAGTTAGTTGTCATTTTATAGTATGGCAAAAAAAGATTAAATGATTTGCGCATTTTAAAGAATCTTTAAGAAAAAAAAAAACACAATTATTTATGCGTTCAATCATAAGTGTGTTTAATTATTTATGAGTATCCGTCAGGTTTAGTTACAGAAAGCAATATCAAAAATCTTATTTCATGCTTGGAAAAAAATCAACAGCCAATGTTAGTTTTGTGAAAGAAAAGTTATTCCACCTTTGTTTATCAAGTATGTGCAAAAGCATATTACCAATTTTAAAAAGATAAATCATCCTATATAGTGCATACTACTGTATGGTAGTACAGTACACTCCAACGAAATAAAAGTAATCAACCTTTTTCATATTGTATTATTGTGCCACCCATTTAGGCTGACATAATTTTTGATAACAGTCAAATGAATGTTTTAAAAATGGTATATATGTGTGTGTATGCCACAACTACTTATATTGTTCCAAAAGTATACATTTTTTTAAACTAAGTATTTAATCAATTACAGACATAACTTCAAACTATCTCCTATATATTGTTCCAAAAGTATACATTTTTTTTAAACTAAGTATTTAATCAATTACAGACATAACTTCAAACTATCTCCTATATATTGTTCCAAAAGTATACATTTTTTTTAAACTAAGTATTTAATCAATTACAGACATAACTTCAAACTATCTCCTATATATTGTTCCAAAAGTATACATTTTTTTAAACTAAGTATTTAATCAATTACAGACATAACTTCAAACTATCTCCTAAGCATTTCATGTGTCAATCTAGTTATGCATGTTGATCAATGACTTAAACTTTGCTAAGTCGTTTGGTTTTCCTGACCAATTCAGGCAACCCATTCTATTCTCAAATGGCACTAGCATATGGAATAAGAAATGTTTGTGTCTTTCTTAGTATTTTATTAGTATTAATAAGTATACACAGTGTCTGTACATAAACTTAAGTTTTCAAACAAGATTTTAAAAGCTGTATGTATTTACCAACAACAACTCCCCAAGTTTGTGAGTAATGTAATGTGTGACTTGACTGCCCGTATGCAAAACCCAGTCTTAGGTTTTAAATGAGATAATGTTTTAAAGTTTTACGAACTAATAGAGACAAGGCATTGAATGGTTTAGGAGTTATTGTGCCCCAAACAAAAGAAATGCTTCTTGCTAGCTATTTATATACATGGTCAAATTTGTTTGTTTGTTTTGCATAAAAGATATTTATAACACTTTACTTAAGGACATTTAATTTTTTGTGTGTGTGATCTCACTACCCTGTTCAAGGGTTCAGATAATTAGACAGAGATGAGCTATGCAGTGATTTCCAGAACAGGCAGCTCTCCATACAATCTTACTTCAAAAAGGGAATTTTTAGGTACTGGCCTCTTGATAAAGTAAGCAGGATTGGAGGACATTGTTGGCATTCCACTTTGTGGAACATGTGCTACCTCACTCTGTTGTGTCCAGTTCAAAGGTTAAATGTTGATTGGGATAGCTTAGTTTTTCTTGAAGGTTTGGGAAGCGTGGTCAAAAGGTTAAGTGCGCTTGAACTTGGCTTGTCGACCTATGAAAGGGGCTCGAGGTACGACACCCGACTCGGGCAGAGCTGTGTTTACCTTCTCCTAGATACCCCCTCCCCCCCACTGGTCCACAAATGAGATTGGACCAAAGCGCTCTGAGCATGCTATAAGCATGAAAGTAGCGCTATATAAAAGCCGTAATTTATATTTTAATAACAACTAGTATAACAAAATTGAAGTTATGTGCCATTTTTGTAAATCAAGTAAAAAAAAATAAAGTGAAAATATAGCTTGTAAGATGTCCTAGAATTTAAAATTTGAAGATCAGACCAGTGCAAGCTAAACACTTTACCTCAAATAAAAGTAAATTAAAATGTTTAACTTACAAGAACTTGAGATGTGCCTATTAAAAAAACAACAACATAACAATTAATAGAAATTTATCAACATATTAAATTAATTAAGACTAATTATAAACAAACAAACAAACAAAAATACTGTCAATTTCTTCAGGTTAATAAAAAGAATTCTGGCTAATAAGTATCAAACTTGGCAAAAAGAACCATCAACAAAGATGAAACCAAAAAAAAATAATTCTATAACGCTATCTCTAAATTGGTTCAAGTGCAAGTCTTTAAAGTTATGTGGTATGCAATCTGGACTGTTTTATATTATGAAGGAACATTTTAAATATGTAAAATAAACACTAGGTCAAATATAAACAATATAAAGATAAGTGAAGAATTACATGAAAAGCATCTTCTTCCCGCAGCTTTCAGAGCAGACAGCCTTGGAAGCATTGCCATCTTGGTCTATCTTTTGTTGAGCACTAAAAGAATAAAATGAAATTCAAATCAGGATATTAATTTCAGAAAAACTGAGAACAAAATTGGAAGATGAGAGAACAAGCTACAAAATGTTTTTGATTTGTCAAAACTTTTAAACACATTTATATAGATCTAGGTATTTCAATTTTGTTTAATCAGACCACAATGGTCCTGTTAACTGGTGATTCAATATTCTGGTCTTAAAGCCTCATTGTAGTGCCCTGTGAAAATATCACTTGATAATAGTGGATTAGCCACTGCATCTACTAGATCAGCAAATCTTGGGCACATTCCTTGCCTCAACGTGGAACTCTAATGGTAACAACTGTTATGGGGGACAGATAGTCTGAAAGGAAACATTTGAACAACTGTTATGGGAGACAGATAGGCTGAAAGGAAGGGGAACATTTGAACAACTGTTATGGGAGACAGGCTGAAAGGAAAGGAAACATTTGAACAACTGTTATGGGGGACAGATAGTCTGAAAGGAAGGGAAACATTTTCTTTGTTGGGCTCCCACAGCACAAGAATTGTATGCAGAGAAAGGTTTGCTAAATGGTAAACCTGTACCTTCCACACAAGTCATAACAACATGGCGTATGCTGCAGTGTTTGCTCTTTCAAGTCTAATGGCAGTACTTTTGACATAGGAAATGGAAGATCCTCTTTTGTGCTCAGACTCCAGTAGTCTCAAATCAGGGGTAACTTAGACAGGGCTCAAGGAGCCTGCCTCACAACAATGTGATTAAACTTAAGGATCATCTAGTTGATGGGGAACCATGGACGTGATGAAAAGATCATCTAGTTGAGGGGGGGGGGAATTATCAAGAGTTGATGGGAGACCATGAACTTGATTAAAAGATTATCTAGTTGATAGGAGACCATAAACTTGATTAAGATATTATCTAGTTGATGGGAGACCATGAACTTGATTAAGATATTATCTTGTTGATGGGAGACCATGAACTTGATTAAGATATTATCTAGTTGATGGGAGACCATGAACTTAAGATATTATCTAGTTGATGGGACCATGAACTTAAGAAATGGGAGACCGGGAACATGATTAAGAGATTATCTAGTTGAGGTCTGTGAAATGTTAATCTCTCATTCCTAGTCTGATGGCACAAGCTCAACCCTTCATGAAATGGCCACTCACAGAGATCAGCAAATCTATATAAGATTTAGATCTTGACTATATATAGAAAATATATATAGATCTATATCTAGATCTATTACTAAGGCTACTAAAATTGATTCTAGTTTAGTATGTAGGACCTATAATTTATTATTAGGCTAGTACTAAATATAGACCTATAATGTAGGAAAGTTAGATTCTATGCCTTTTTTATATTAATCACCTTATCTAATAGAGATGTATAGTACTAGATCTAATACTATTTGAGTTACTACTCAGTTGAAAGTACCACTAGTGACAATTAATGAATTATTAATTTTTAGATCTAGATTTATTATAATTTATATCTAGTAATCTAGATATCTACTAAGTTCATCATCATCATCACCAAACTCCATTAGAGTGAGGGCTTGAGAGGCTCAAATCCTCTCTTGCAAAAGCCCTGGACAGAAACCCTGCTGTCTTGCCTACTGCATAAATGTCACCATACAGGTCGAGAATTTTGGGTTTCCCAGACCTGTCGAGACGGAGATCAGCAAGTCTACTCAGTTAAGACTCATTATCTAGCCTAGTACTAATATTAATATACTTAATACTAGAACTAGAGTCTAGTATCCAGATCTGTGTGATAATAATTATAATGATATCTATATTCTATTATCTACTATCTAGAAGACTATTCTAGATGTAGATCTAAATATTTATTATATATCTAGATCTATTTCTAGAGTTCTAGATCTAGATAAAGTCTAGACTATCTTAGTATCTACTAATCTAGTTATTCTAGTACTAGATCTAGTACTTTTTGTCTTCTACTTCTATATTCTAGATCTAGACTCAGACTGATCTGTGATTTCTGTGACCCTGCCCTGTGTCTAATTCTAAACTCAAGACAAGTCCCCAAGTTTCTAACTTCTTGATCAAAACAAACATTAAAATCATGGTGTAATCTAATCTAAATGACTAGATCTTTGTTTAATCTATAACACTAGACTATAATCTAGAGCCTTAGATATACAAAAAGATCAGAATTATTATTGTTTATTTAATTAAATAAATGTTTCCCTTATATGTCAATCTCTAGATCTACCTTACAATCTCAAAAAGGTGAAAGGTCATGAAGTTATTGAGCCAGATTTCTTTGTACATTCTCTAGTCAGGCCATTCAGACTAGATCGACAATCTTTGTGGTTTAGATCTTAGTGCTCGCCGGTTATTAGAAGGTTTTGTAAATGAGCTTCAAGACATAAGATGTAGGACCTGATACAGTTGTAAAAACCATAACAGAAGAATCGGTCATCAGGTCAATTATGTCGCGATGATCCTGGTGAAAAGCTACGATAAGCACTTTTTTTTCTTTGGACTGCGCTTAAATATAGGCCTACAATGCAAATTGTGATTTGGGCCTATGTACTTTATTAGATCTATATAAATAGCTGTTTAGCGATACTTTTAATTAAAATAAGCCTTAAATTTCATCTATATGTCTCCGTTATACTTCTGCCCTAAATATATATATATACAGGGTATATGATAAGCTAAAAAAATCCAACAAAGCATTAGGGTTTATTAAAAGAAATTTCTATAAATCAAATAAGAACATAAAACTAAAATGTTATTTAACCTTGGTTAGGCCAATAATAGAATATGCATCCACCGTGTGGGACCCCTCAACTCAAGAAAACATTAAGAAACTGGAACAAACACAAAATAGAGCAGTGAGATTCATAACAAACGAATATTCACATTTGACTAGGGTAACACCATTAGTAAAATCACTAAATTTAGAAAGCCTTCAGGACAGAAGACTCAAAAGTAAAGTAGCAATTATACATAAAACACTGAACCATAATCTTCAAATACAAAAACAAAATTTAATAAAATACTCTGAAAGACACAAAAATAAAGGCACATTCCTCGTCCCATATGCTAGGACAAATTTGTACAAATACTCCTTCTTCCCTAGTGCTATTAGAGCATGGAATGGGTTGCCTGAGCTAGCCAGAAAAACCAGTGACTTGGCAGAATTTAAGTCATTGGTTAATATGCATGACTAAATGCATGACGCGTAGGACGTAATCATCTTCTTTTTTGAAGTAACGTCTGTATTATATAAGATAAGATAGGTCCTCCTAACCAATAGTCCTACAGCCTACAGTTCGAAATGTACGTGGCGTAGACAAGATACGCAACCCTGATCATTCGAGGTCGATACCGGCTGTGTTAGGATATTATATATCCCCTTTGCCTCAAAATGCACACTAAGATATATATATATATATATATATATATATACCTTATATAAAGAAAACCAACTCTATGGAATAATTTTACTTAAGAGATAGTGCGATGTAGCCTATGTTTAAATTTGCCACGGTGTAGGCCTACTCCCCCAACCCCAAGCCCCACCCCCAGAACCGGTACCTCTCATTTCTATTTAGGCTACATTTGGCGTAGCGTTCGTTTGGTAAATGGGCTCATTGTAACTAAGCCCATATGACCTCAGCAGGTGCCATATGGAAAGACTGTAACAATGAAAATATATTTACTAAAGTTTTTAAAACAATTTTGTTTGGTGTTCCGATGTGTGTGTAGGCATGTGCATTGTTTAACGCCATAAAGCCAGAATTTCAGGAAAGTTTTTTTGTTGTTGTTGTTTTGTTTTATATGTTTCGGGTGTTTCTTCGGAATTAATTACGATTACTACATTCTAGCCCAAAACTCCCACAACGGTAGATGGCAGCGGGTAGTTGTTTTTTTTTTTTTTTAGGATACCTCAGCTTTTTAGCTTTTGGCTTCAGTTGTCGAGCTGTTTACATCCTAGGAATCCTTGGGCCTTTGCCTCTTTTCTTTGCCTCTTTTTTGGGCATTGCCTCTTTTTGGGCTATTAGCCTCTTTATTGGGCTTTTTTTTTTTTTCTAAACAAAAAGATGCATATTTTATTAGTAAGCGTACAAATTAAGTAGTTACATTCTAAAGTACAATGATTGTAATACATAGCAATACATATAGTTACATCTAGGTTGTCATAATATTTTAACGTTTTAAATTGCTTTGTATATGGCGTTATTTTTTTTCCAATGACATATAATGAATATTTTTTAAATTTAAGGCTCTTAAAATATATGTGGTGAGAATGTCAACACTAGGTAATTAAATAGAAACAATCAAAAAGTGAAAGTAGAAGCGTAAATGATATTAAAACATTTTAAACATCGTAGTCACATTTTTTTCCACTTTGTCTACATTGCTTCTGGTTGTTTCCCTTGTGCTTTGCTACATTACCCCAGTTCTTTATATTAACTTCTATCAAACGTGCATACACATCTATGAGTGTACACACTTATGCGAACATAGGCATTTAAACATTTATATTGTTTTGTTTTTATTGTCTCCCTTTTATTGACAATTTTTGATTTCCTCCCTTGAGATTTGGAAAACTACTTCCTCATCATCAAGGTGGAAATCCTGTCTGCTAGAGTCAGTATATCGGGAGTTTCTGTCCAGAGACAATTTCTCTGTGGCTTTTTTTTTTTTTTTTTTTTTGGTCACAGGGGCCAATTAGAGTCGTACTGAAAGTTATTTTATAAGTATCTATCTATCTATATATATATATATATATATATATGTATATATAATAATTTAATTTTTTTTTCTTGAATAAGAAAACCCCCTTTCCCCCCCCCCCTTTTTTAATTGTTCCTCTTCCCCTCTTTAATATATTATTTCCCTGTAGACTGCACAAGCATGCGCAATATTGACAATGGTGGTGGAGAATTTTTTTTAACAATAGTAAAAACTTTAGCATATGTAAAAAAAAAATGAAACTAAATACTAATTTAGTAACAATTTGATGTAGAAGCTTGTTGAGATGTGAGGTTATGTTGATGCTCAATATTAGAACAACAGAAGACAAGCTACATCAGTAGAGACTGTAAACGTCTGCAAGGTAGTAAGAAATAATATATTTGTATGTAGACTGCACAGGTATGCACAATACGGATAGTGGTGGTATTTTTTCAATATTCGTAAAGAAGTCACTATGGACATAATTGTTAAAAAGTACAAATTTATATTGTTTGCTTAGATATCATGTGGTCATGCCTGATTC
>JAZGLO010001353.1:0-17750 GCA_036873155.1 Biomphalaria sudanica
TCACTGGTCACCTGCAAGACTTGAATTTGAAACTTCAAAGTAAAGACAAAATTGTCACAACTGGATAAACCAAATATGAAGAGAAAATCTTCACTTTTCAACGTGTCAGGAACTAAAGAGATTAAATACTGCTGCAACATTTGGTAAATAAGTCCTACACCTGAAAACGTTAGTAGATGCTTTCAATGACTGTTTTCGCTACTTCGTTTCATACTAGCAGAATTTCCATTATTTGTATCTCCATTTTCATTTGCTTCTGAAAATGCTGCTGGTAATGTGCAACTTAAGCTTATAGAATTGAGTCAGATTCTTTGTTAAAAATGAAGTATATAGAAGTGGCTGTTCCAAAATGTTACAGTTTTTTACCTGAACGGTACGTTGAATTGCGGAAATTTGCAGCCAGAATTCTAGCTATGTTTGCCAGCACTGATTTCTGTGAGCAGTTCTTTTCCATAATGAAAGCTACAAAAATATCACACCGTTCGAGAATATCTGATCAAAATTTGTCATCATTGATGAAAGTGTGAGTGGCAAACAAACTTCAACCTGACACTAATAACATGTATCAAGCATCAGGACAACGAAAATAATGCGTAAACATAGTAATTTTTAATTATCAAAATGTACTACAAATTTAGCTAACTAAGGGACAGGTATGCTATTAATTATTGCATTCTATTGTATTGTTTCTAATTTACATAAAACTAGTAGGCCGTTTTGCAACTGATTTTTGGCTGCGGCCCCTCAGGTCATACTAAGTTTTTATGCGGCCCATACACCTTATTGAGTTTGATATGACTGCTCTAGATGAAAACTGTGAATGCATAGTTGATTAAAATAAAATTAATCTGAATTACTAAGGTACTCTTTCTTGAAGTGTCCAATCATCCTCCCACTTATAATACTTTATTTTTCATTTGTCTTTTTCACTTATTGATTACTTTTGTTTTTAGTAGGTCTGCTAATATTAGCAAAGGTTTAGTTAACTTTTTTTTTTACTTTTAAAATTGATCTAAAAATTCTGTCCTTTTAGAATAGTAGAGCTGGAGAATTTAAATGAGGCTTTGAAGCAAGAAGGGGCTAAATATCGACAAAGCACAACTGACCTCATTCAGCAGCTCAGATCCATAAACCACCAATCAGAGAAAGCCCAGGCTGAAAATATGAGTGTTAAGTAAGTTGCTCAGTGCTGTTGGCTTCCTTTTCATCTAAATTTTGTTTTTAAGGTTACAAAAACAAAGCAGAAATACAATGTGTAAAATAGAAAAACACAATACAGGATACAGAATAAGGAATGTTAGAAAAACAAAAACAGTCAAGATTTCTGTAGGCCAAAATTGTTTAATTTAGTAATTTTTATTTTTTACTTTCTTCTTTTGATTGTTCCACATTTTGATTGACATGCTTCTATAATATGGTAATTTTAAGTGGATGCTTACAATAGCATATTGTAAAAAAAAATTATGCATTTAACATTAAGAAACACATTATTGTTAACAGGAAGCAGTATAGCATGTTGCAAGAATCATTCAGCAAGCTAGTGACTGACTATAAAGAATTGCAAGAAACCTTTGAATCCTATAGGACACAAACAGTTTGTATCAGCCTTTTTTTAAATTTTAAAATGTTCTTATAATATATTTGTTTGGCTAAGTATTTTGATATTAAAAATGCTACTTCAGCAATATCTATTGGGGATTTTGCTTTTAAACTTCAGAATTTGTTTCTAAAAAGTAATGGGGACTTCTCAAATCTGTGTTCCCATTGAATTTGTAAATAGCAATTATGTGTTATAGGTCATCTTTATTTATCAGGAAAGACAGGCACGTTACCCTCGACAACCTACCAGAGAGACCATGGAAGAGATCAACAGGCTGACTGCTCAGGTGATTGCTGCAGATGAAGCCATTGCATACAGAGATGAGCAGATCGCCCAACTCAGAGCTGAAATTGCCTCAAACAGCTTCAGTGAGGAAATACATTTGCTCAAGTTTCAGGTTTGTAACTTTACTAACTTGTATTACTTGATTTAGAAAAGATTACAAGGTTTCACTAATAAACTTAAAAAAAAAGATTATTTAAAGTCTGATTCAAAGTTAATTTTAACATAATAAATTGTAGAAAGGAAAAAAATAGCCTTAACTTCTGTTGGAAATTAATAAAAAAAAAATTAAATGTATTCATATAGCTCATTATTAGTTTGATGTGATGTGCTGTCTATGTGAAGAAACAGTTTTTTGAGGATATCTTAGAAATGTGGATTTTTGAAACCTCCTGTTTGCCCCTTGTATTTGCTATATCAGTAAACAAATTGTATGGTTTTTGCTTTTACCATGTCTCCTCTTGTCTTTTATATCTCTTAACAGCAAACTATATAATGGCATCATGTGACCTTCATGTGCTGTAAGCATAGTTCAACAAATTGTGTAACATTCCATGTTGCATGTGCAGGTCTATTTCCCAAAACTGGAAGGGGCAACATATAACTAATAGAGACAATTAGTACCTGCCCCATAAAGTATTTTAAAAATAACAGTTGTTATTTAAAAAAAAAAAAGGCAAATGCTTTGATGACAGTGGTTGGAAACAGAAGAATAACTTCACCATAACATTTACCAAAGTAAAAAGCCATTTAATAGCTACAAGATTTTTTATCTTATTAGAAATACTACTAAACACAAGATGGCATTAAACCATCACCCTCCACCATGAGATAAATCATGCATAGCAGTATTAACTAAATGTAAATAATAGAAAGTCATATTATATATTCTACAAAAATCTGATTTAATTTTTTTTTTTCATTTACACTTATGCATTTAAATTATTCATTTAATAATTAATTAATTATTTAAATAATTATTCATTTAATTATTATTAAATAAGAACATCAATTAATGTTTAAAAAAAAAGAAAATATATAAATAAAGCTTTTAATTGCTAGTGAGATAAAAGTTAAAATTAAAAGTTCCAAGTCTGAATTTTTTTTAGTTTCATTTGTACAATCTTAGGGGTCTATTTAAAGGGATCTATTGAAAGGGTCTATTGAAAGGGATCTATTTAAAGGGTCTATTTAAAGGGATCTATTTAAAGGGATCTATTTAAAGGGATCTATTTAAAGGGATCTATTTAAAGGGATCTATTTAAAGGGATCTATTTAAAGGGGTCTATTTAAAGGGATCTATTTAAAGGGATCTATTTAAAGGGGTCTATTTAAAGGGATCTATTTAAAGGGTCTATTTAAAGGGGTCTATTTAAAAGGGTCTATTTAAAGGGGTCTATTGAAAGGGTCTATTTAAAGGGTCTATTTAAAGGGGTCTATTTAAAGGGGTCTATTTAAAGGGGTCTATTGAAAGGGTCTATTTAAAGGGGTCTATTTAAAGGGATCTATTTAAAGGGTCTATTTAAAGGATCTATTTAAAGGGATCTATTTAAAGGGGTCTATTTAATGTGATCTATTTAAAGGGATCTATTTAATGTGATCTATTTAAAGGGATCTATTTAATGTGATCTATTTAAAGGGATCTATTTAATGTGATCTATTTAAAGGGATCTATTTAATGTGGTCTATTTAATGTGATCTATTTAAAGGGATCTATTTAAAGGGATCTATTTAATGTGATCTATTTAAAGGGATCTATTTAAAGGGATCTATTTAAAGGGGTCTATTTAAAGGGATCTATTTAAAGGGATCTATTTAAAGGGATCTATTTAAAAGGGTCTATTTAAAGGGTCTATTTAAAGGGGTCTATTTAAAGGGATCTATTTAAAAGGGTCTATTTAAAGGGTCTATTTAAAGGGATCTATTGAAAGGGGTCTATTGAAAGGGATCTATTTAAAGGGGTCTATTTAAAGGGTCTATTTAAAAGGATCTATTTAAAGGGATCTATTTAAAGGGATCTATTTAAAGGGGTCTATTGAAAGGGTCTTTTTAAAGGGATCTGATTAATGTGATCTATTTAAAGGGATCTATTTAAAGGGATCTATTTAATGTGATCTATTTAAAGGGATCTATTTAATGTGATCTATTTAAAGGGATCTATTTAATGTGATCTATTTAATGTGGTCTATTTAAAGGGATCTATTTAAAGGGATCTATTTAATGTGATCTATTTAATGTGATCTATTTAAAGGGATCTATTTAATGTGATCTATTTAAAGGATCTATTTAATGTGGTCTATTTAAAGGGATCTATTTAATGTGATCTATTTAAAGGGATCTATTTAAAGGGATCTATTTAAAGGGATCTATTTAATGTGATCTATTTAAAGGGATCTATTTAAAGGGATCTATTTAATGTGATCTATTTAATGTGATCTATTTAAAGGGATCTATTTAAAGGGATCTATTTAATGTGATCTATTTAAAGGGATCTATTTAATGTGATCTATTTAAAGGGATCTATTTAAAGGGATCTATTTAAAGGGATCTATTTAAAGGGTCTATTTAAAGGGATCTATTTAAAGGGATCTATTTAAAGGATCTATTTAAAGGGATCTATTTAAAGGGATCTATTTAATGTGATCTATTTAATGTGATCTATTTAAAGGGATCTATTTAAAGGGATCTATTTAAAGGGATCTATTTATTGTGATCTATTTAAAGGGATCTATTTAAAGGGATCTATTTAATGTGATCTATTTAAAGGGTCTATTTAAAGGGATCTATTTAATGTGATCTATTTAATGTGATCTATTTAAAGGGATCTATTTAAAGGGTCTATTTAAAGTGATCTATTTAATGTGATCTATTTAATGTGATCTATTTAATGTGATCTATGTAATGTGATCTATTTAATGTGATCTATTTAATGTGATCTATTTAATGTGATCTATTTAAAGGGATCTATTTAATGTGATCTATTGAAAGGGATCTATTTAAAGGGATCTATTTAAAGGATCTATTTAATGTGATCTATTGAAAGGGATCTATTTAATGTGATCTATTTAAAGGGATCTATTTAAAGGGATCTATTTAAAGGGATCTATTTAATGTGATCTATTTAAAGGGATCTATTTAATGTGATCTATTGAAAGGGATCTATTTAAAGGGATCTATTTAAAGGATCTATTTAATGTGAACTATTGAAAGGGATCTATTTAATGTGATCTATTTAAAGGGATCTATTGAAAGGGATCTATTTAAAGGGGTCTATTTAAAGGGTTTACTTTTTAAACAATAAAAAAAAGGGCGCTCCTAGAAAAACTATTTTAGCTGCCCCCCCCCCCTTTTTTTTTTCAATAATATATTCAACAAATTCTTTCAGGCTGATTTGTTCAAAAGTGACTTTGCTGCTGAGAGAGAGGCCAGGACTAAATTGGCAGAGGAGAAATCAAAGCTTCAAGAAGAGATGGAACAACTGCGTGAGCTGAACAGAACTTTAAGGGAAGAATTGGATGCCTACAATCAGCGACAGATTCGGGACATTCAGAGACGGTTTGACGATGTAAGTATGATTTGTCAGCTGATGAAAATTCATCCACTTAAATTTTTCCTGTAATATTATCCCACTGGCAGCATGGATTAAAACACAAAAGGAAAAAAACATTAGGAAATGGGATTAAAGGAAATCAGAAAAAAAAATCTTGAAATTTATTTAAATTGCTTACAAAATTGTGAATATTTTGGCGGAGGGTAGAACTCCTGCTTTTTTAGCCTGTGTATCAAAGACATTTCGCTTAAAAGCTTAAGCTTTTTAAACTCCCACTTGAACCACAATATTCTATTTGTGTGGAAGTCATCTGCAGCTATACCCATTTATTTGTCATCTTTATACAAAGTTAGATCTTATACATTTGATATACCAAAAGGAAAAATGTGTCTGATGATGACATCTATTATGTGTACATTATTTCTGTCTACAAACACCTTGAATTCACCAACACTTATTCAAAATTGCTTTTCTTTGTTGATTATTCATCGGCTTTTAATACAATAGATATTTTCTATAGAAAAAATGAAGAAATGCACACATTATACTATGGGCTAATGATTTTTCAACACTGAGACCTCAGACAGTTAGGGTCAATCGGCAACATCTAACGCAAGTATAAAGTTAATACAGTGGCACCTGAAGGGACTGAGATGCAGCCAGTCGATGCTGCATTTTATACTCCTTGCTCTCTGAAAGCTCAAATATGAATTATAGCATTAACGAAATAAACAACATCTAAATACAATAATAATAATTTAATTACATTAAGTGTGAACAAAATAAGTGAAATTATAAACTTTTCTAAGGAAAACAATGGAAACAGCAATGTTTTGGTATCTGGAGAGAACATTTTGAAATAGTCTCAACTTTTAAATAACTTAGCACTGTGTTCACCTTGAAGGTACAACAACTAAAACTACTCAGGAAAATATTTTATTGTTAGCTAAAAAGCCTTGTCAATGTATTAAAATGTTAAAACCTGCAGTATTTTATGTTTCAACATCTTTCTCTGGTTTGGCATATAAATAAAATCCTAAATACTACAACTAATGATCATTGGCTACAAACAAGCTTCACTGGGACACTTAAAAATAGAGAACAACAAATCTTAAGAAAGCTAAAAAGTTTTTAAATGGTAAGAAAACCCTTTGGTAATAGTTGCAACCTATTACAATTAGTGGTAAAATACTAGTCAAACGGATCACAAAAACAGAAAATAATTTTTTTGTTTCCTTGACTATTAAATTATTGAATAAAAGCCAACTTTCTGGTGTAAAGTTTGTGTGAGACAGTAGTATGATTGTACATTTTAAATGCATGTACATTTCAAATGCATTGTAATAGTTTGTTAGATGTAATGCACTACTGTAAAATAAATTTTCCTCCCTGATTTAAAAAAATTATTATTATTATTGTGTGTGTGCTATAAATTTTGCTATTATATAATTCAGTCTGAAAGGCAGAGAAGGACGCCCCCTTTGAACACCAACAGACTTTCTGGAGCAGGATGGAATGTGTTTCAGGTATGGTATACTAGAGTAAGCCCCTTGCCATGTAGATTTAGCGCCATTGTTGTTGTGCAGTTGGGAAGAGGATAGTCATCAATTAAAAGTTTGACATAGATATTTTTCTTACATTTGTGCCATATATTTCATTGGAAAACAATTATTTTTTTAAATAGGGTCATAGTTTATAATATTGGGTTGTTGGTACTAGATGTTGGCCAAGTTAATTGCTGTATATCTCCTAATCCTTCTAAAATGCTAATGAATAAAAAACCCTTTGTTTTCTGACTAGGAGAGCCAAGTTCCAGTTGTTCCAAGACAAGATGAAGATGAGGAGTTGAAAAGTTTCCCACAGTATGACTGCCCTAAGTGTAGCACACTTTTCCCTGACATTGATTCTCTCCAGCTCCATGTTCCTGACTGCATTGACAACTAAGTTTTTTTTAGCCTTATCATTGATTGTGGTTTGAAATCTGGTTTATTAGTTGCTCTTCTGATTGGTTCATACATTCCCCATCAGTTTGTACATTTTATTTCATGTATGGTGAAGATATTTATTGTATTCTGAAAAGTTTAGGTATTAAGAATAATGTGTAATACTGATTTGGTCTAAGTAGAGCAGTCAGTGTTTGTCACAAGCTTTTTCCCTAACAGAACACTTCACACATTCTGAGTATTTAGCGGAACACTTTACTTAGTGGCCTACTTGTGCATTTGTTAATTATTCCAGTAGTTCTTGGAACACTTATTCAGGCCTCGTGGAGCACAGAGGTTCCGCAGAACACAGTTGGGAAACACTGTGGTAGAGTATTGATTTCTATCATACCAGATGACATTACAATAGTACTAACATAAACAATGGTACCCAGAACCAGACCAACTCTACTTGACAAGCTCTGAGTACATTAAAAAGTCTCATTTAGAATTTAAAAAAATTTTTAGACCTTTGTTATGAACATAGCACAATAGAGTCAGAAACCATGTCCGCTTAGTATGGCTTTTATACACTGAATGACGACTACACAACACACATCTCTAACATTTTGAGAACACATTCTCACTGACTTACAAGCACATGTAAACATAAGAACCAATACAGTAAATAACTTTCATAAGAACCTTGTTCCATTCAGAATTTGAGAGATTTATGTGATTTATTTTTGTGAAATTTACTGCATTCTGTTTTTACATGCAGATATTTGTTGTGCTTGCAATAAGAAGTTTATCTAACATGTAAAGTACTTCATACTTTCCTTTTTTTAACATTTATCTTTAGTTCAAAATTAGTGATAGTAGTATTGTTTTTGTAACTGTATGCTAGAGTTCCTTCATTTTTCACCATATTTTAAAATAATAGATACAATTCAAATAGAACTACTAAAAATACTAATATTACAAATGTTGAAAATGAAGAATTTTATCTTTATTTTCTGTTGCACCTTTTAAGATTTTCGCTTAAATTTTTTGTTTAATCATTGAAAACTAAGGATATGTCTACTTTTTCAATCATTATTTTTAGGTGTTTTTTTTTTTTTGTTGTCTTTCACACTACAGTAATGCATTACAAATTGAATTTGTGCAATTTGAATCATTTAATATACTTTGACAATCAGTATCATTGGTTTGTATCGGAAATGTATAGGCTTTTGTTAATGTACTGATAGTATATATATTTGAATAAAGTATTAGTGTTAATTAATGTTTGAAAAAATATCAGAATTTTTTTTTTTTCAAATTTGTTTTGTCCCAATGTAGATCTAACAAATAGATTTTTAAAGTAAATCTCATTACTATACAATGTATTACTTGTATACCATAAAGGGGTTAAATGCTGTTTTTTAATTATATTTGTAAATACTGTATGATTCATAACTATGATCATAACAATGATTTCAAATAAATAAAAGAAATTGTTATTAGCGTATTTCCTTTATTCAAACAAGTCTGGTTGCAGCAAATACCAAAGCATGCAATGTACAAAGATAAATTCAATAGCTTATATTACAACAATAATCATCTGGCTTGGCTGTCTAAGACCTGTTTCAAAACAAAGCCATAGTCTGGTGTCTAAAATTGTCAAGGGCTAGTCTGATGATTTTGGGGGCACCCAGGATTGTATTTTGGGCCGTGTGGTGCTGTATGGGACGTATTCCCTGCTTGTCCCTGTAAGATTCATTGTATGATCAGCCATCCATTTTCTTTGGGGTAAAGGCACTTTCGTTGGTGGATCATCTGTCATATAGTGCATCCATCTGTGCCTAGAGAAAAGAGAAAAAAAATCTGAAAAAAGCTTTAATAAAACTTTACAATTTGCATGACCTAAAATAGAGATGAGCTGCACATGTAAATAGTTAAGTGTTAAAATGACCAACTGTTTTAGACTCTGGTTACACAGTTTCACAAACCTTTTGTCTCACAGGGTTCTTTCTCAAAAAGTAAAAGTTCTATTAAAATTTGACTTTGCGATCATGCCTAAAATAAGTGGCATGATCTTTTGTTTTTAAAAATAACTAAGCATATGGTATGCACATCTGTAAAATCTTTTTCGATTTAAAAAAAAAAAGATTTAAAAAGTGTTTCATTTAATTCAAGAATGAGAATACTTGTACTTGTCTGTTAATGACAGTAATGGTTCTATATAGTTAATTCAAAGCAACTGTTATGACATCAACAGTTGGGAAACTGAGTCACTGGATAGATCCAGATGGAGAGCAAGCATAAAGGAAGGGTCATGGATTGCAGATGGCATACACACTAGAAGCAGAAAGATTGCGGAAATATTATTGTTGTGACCACAGCTGTGTATCAAAGATTAAGATTAGCCTCTTTAGTCAGGAGAAGTTGCAAAGGGCAAATAAATAAAAATTCTAGAGACCTAAAACACACTGTTACGAGTTCTATTAGGGGTAAGTTTGTAACATAATGTCTGAGTACCATTGACCTGCATGTGCAGCCTACTCAGATACTGTCACCCTGTTTTTTTTCCATATTGTATTATATTCTTAAATATATATATATAAAGTATAATTACCATTCTGGGGGAATTTCACTTGCATCAAAGTCAAATCCTGATGACTGAGGATAGGATACCCATCTATTTTTACCTATTGAAAAGAGAGCACAAAAATAATTGCTATACATATGAACATGTCACAATAATTAACTGAATAATGCAAAGAACAATTATAAAACAAAAATTGACTAGTCTGTATGATAATGTTTTACCTACCAAAGAAGTAGTAATTATTCTCATAATATTTATTGCCATATTTGTCCTCGCCAACCATTGTTCCCCACTTTAAGTCATCATGTCTGTTAAAAACAAAAATGGTGGATGGTAATTAGTATTTATTTGTTAGTATAAAACTTCTTGATGATTTTGCTTCTTAAAGTTCATATTTTATTGATATCCATCAGATAATCTTTCTTCAAGCTGGATGACAAATATTTGAAGGGGAGCCAGATCCTTCATAAGTCTGCATCCAACATCACAAGACCCCCATGGTGCTGTTATTTGGAAGCCTATGCTAAGCAGACGGGCAAGATGTTCTGAACAGTTGGAGAAATTTGTCCAGAACCGAGACGCCTAAGGGCAGGAGGTTGATGGCCAATGCTCCAAACAGGACCAAAGGCAGAGTTATATATAATTTCCAGGATTATCTTATCGCTAAATCACCAGACATGTCAGCTATTCTGTCATTAGATATGGAGATTGAACTAAATTGAATAGATCTAGTGAATACTGCTCCAGTTATTACCGGTATTCAAACATTGTATTTGGCCGCTGGCCACAGTAAGTCATCAGCTATGATGTTAGGTATCATAGCTCTAGCCATTCTGACGGCCACAAAATAAGAAGCTTCAACCGCTCAACAACTGCTATGTTTTGCTTATTTGTCAGCAGTCAAGTTGGGCTTTCTTGACTCAGTTTACATTTCCTATACTATAGGTTGTTTTTGGCAAAGCTAGGATGTTTGATATTAAAATGACTTTCAGATTGTAAAGATTGATTGATTCTGATAATAGAACGTCGTTACAAAAAACGCATTGTGGTTTCTCAATTCCTGCTGTAACTATTGAGGTAAAAGCATCATTTAAAATCATCCTTCTACTTTCTTTTCTTAACAATCATTTTCAAGGTTAGTTCCATACAAAACTATTACCTTTTCTAGCATAGACTATAACTTGATCATTGGTGGTGTAGTACTAATTATAAATGAGTGGGGTTTTCAATTACATCTAAAAATCTTCTCCATAAAACTGAATCCGCAATGGTGTAACGTTGTGTCTCGACACACCATTTGATGAACAGTCATTTAAACTGTTACAAATAAAAGTTTATTCTCAAATGACAATTTAGCTACCCATGAAAAGTTTTGCACAATGTCATGTCTTTTAGACAAAAAGCATATATATTTTTTCTGATGGTCTTAGGCAACCCTTAGAAAATCATCATTTGACCCCCAAGGGGATTGCGACCCACAGGTTGAGAACCCCTGCCATAGATATTAGTAACACTATGGAACCTTACAGATTCTAACATAAAAATTGAGGCGGCAGCATTTTTAAACTTGTCAAATATGAAAGACAAAATTACCATAGATTCTAGTAGATGACTTATAATTTGTAATCTCAGTCTGTATTTTTTAATATATATGTTATTATTAAAGTTATTATTCTTTTAATTATTTATTAAATAGAAACTTGATTCCTGGTATCTTGTTACCTTCGATACTAATTACATAGACTGATCTAATACCCCAAAGTTTAGTAAGTAAGTTTCAAGTCAATTTAAAATTAGGTAGATCTAGATATCTGCATCTAGACTTAAGAGTCTACAATAGTCTACATTCTATTAGAATATTAACCATCTATACAAATCTACTGTTTCTAATCTAGTGACTAATTATTTTCTTTTAAGTTCTATGATCCATGTCGTCCATGATGGGTGGCTGCCTGGTCGGGTGGTATGCATGCTGGACTGTCGTTCGTACTTGTTGATGATGGTCCCTGGTTCATACCCTGCCCACTCACACTGTCAATGACTGTCATCCTCCGCTCCGTCGTATATCAGGAGGTTTGGACTAGGAAGTAACTTCAACTCCGAAGGAACATCCGAAACACAAACATTTTTTTTTACAAACAAACAAAACATGATTAAAAAGGGTGATTAATCGATTGACTATTCAGACTATTGATTCTATTCTTAATTCTACTATGTAACTATCAAAATATTCAAAACTGTCCTAACAGTTAGTAACAGTATTAGATATTTAATTAGATGTAACTCACTAATAGAATTTGATTTAGCCTAAGCCAGGCCAAGCCAAGGCTAAGCCGAAAGTCTACACTACAACTACACTCTAGTAAACTCTAGTAGACCTCTACACTCAGTCTACCTACACTGAGTGACTGAGTCTGACTGACTACACTGACAACTAAGCCTAAGCCTAAGGCCTAACTAAGCCGAGTAAGCCGACTAACTTCACTAAGAGTTATTACTACTTAGACTAAGGAAGGCAGTTCGACCCTAAGGCTTAGAAGGCTAAGGAACGTCTTTAAATTTAAAGCAGAGTATATTCTAGACCGACTAATGAATTATTGCATACCGAAACAACTTTAGAAAACTTCCAATTATCCCATTGTTGTGGGAAATTATCCTTCGAGCGTTTCCAATGACTTTTATTATTGAAGCCATTTTTCCTTTAATATACAAACATTGACGACCTTGTCAAAACCTATTTCCGATTGAATGTTTTCATATTATGGACCAAAAAGTTATGAGCCACAATGTTCTGGCTTTCATTATGCTCACAGACCTATGTTGTTTTTAGCCACGAGCAATACTGCATTCCTCATTAACCTTCGGACTCGAAGACAAGCTTTATTATATATAGATCTATATGTCTCTGATTTGAATATATATAGGCCTATGTCGACATTTTACGAGTTCTGGGCTAAGCACAAACAAGTAGATCTAAGATATGGCGTCATTTCGGTCTTTATGGTCAATTTTTGTTTAAAGCTAGGAAGTCTGTGTAGATAGATGTAGATTTAACTTGTTTTTGCAGTAGACAACACAAATGCAAAGGTCTTCAAACCTATTAAAGTGTTTTCGAAAAAAAAAAAGGGGGGGGTCTGTTGCGCCGACCACCTTTCAGCTCAGCAAAAAGCGCTGCCTTTTAGGCTTTGGCATACGGTCGTCCCCCATACGGGCTATTAGCATTAGCAGCACCTCTAAAGACTAGCTTAGGCGCCTGATTGCTGTAACTGACATTGAAGAGAGCAGCTAGCGGCTTCCAAATGAGACAACTGGAGATTTCATGTGTCAATCTTGTCATGCATGTTAATGACTTAAACTCTGCTAAGTCGTTGGTTTTACTGGCTGAATTTATTCAACCCATTCTATTCTCTAATGGCACTAGGGAAGAAGGAGCACTTGTACGAACTTGATCTAGCGCATGGAATAAGAAATGTGCTTATATCGTTGTGTCTTTCTGAGTATTTCATAAGGTCTTGTTTTTCTATTTGTAAGTTTAGTGTTTTATGTATTATACTTAACTTAAAAAAACAACAAAAAAACATTTAGATCTACCCATTTTCAAAGCAAAACTTAAGTGTTAGATATAAAAGTCAGAGGTCTAGAATTTGTCTATGTCTTCCTACTTTATAATAAAGTTAAAGATTAAATATCTAGTCGATTAGATATTTAAAAATTTCCTGGCAATCAAGCAACCCGCTCCGCGCTCTAATTTAAGGAGCCGTTTTTTATTTTCTTACTAATAAATAATAATTACTAATTAATTACTACTGTGCCTTTTTTTATTATATTGACAATAAATAAAATTAGAAAAATTAAATTAAAATAAAAAAAAAAAAAAAAAAAAAAGAACAGGGTCCGACTATATCGGACGGGCTGTCAACGAACGCCCATTCACGGGTGCGATCCCACTACTGCGCGACACGGAGACTTTTGCCTGCTGGGTTTCCCCCCTGAGCCGGTGCGTCTCTCCTTAGTCAACCTGGAGATCTCGGGCTCCCCCAAGATCACCATATTGATGCCGGGCTTAGTGCGGACACCCGATCGACATGGCACGCCCGAAGGCAGAACCCCCGCCCTCAAGCTGTCCTCCTATTCAAGCCTCCAAGTAGCTGGATTACAGGAGCACGCCACAACTCCCGGCGAACAAAGTGTAAGAATTAATGGTTATATACTTATACTCGTAAACTAGTACCTTATTTGGTCTCATTTTGAATGTTAAAATTAGTCTTGATTAAATGTAACACCTTCTACATGTTAATTTTATCGAATAAGCGGTTAAATGTAAGATTTAATGTCCAAACTTAGATAATGTTTCATTTTTTCAAGCCTCGTTTTAAAAATAGGTTGGCAAGGGAGTGTACTGTGATATCAAAATTTATTGTTATTGAGCCTAGTGCACTTTCTTTGTTTCCCAGGAAACAAATGAAAATTGTATACTTCTACTAGTCTTTGAGTGTGTATTATATTGTGTATCAACAAAAGATTTTCATTAAGTGCTAATGCTTTAGAAATGTTTGAATATTCTATAAAAAAAATATAGATATAGTGAATATGCTATATCTAATCCTGGTTATCCTGGGTTAGATAGGTTAATATATAAATACCTAATAAATTCGTCCTAAAATAACTAGATGTAAATTGTAATGTAGATTGTATATATATATATAGATCTACAGGTGTGCGGAAATACCCGGAAAAGTATGAATCGAAACAGACTGAACTTATTGAAGGGATGAGTGATTATATGTATAAATACTAGATCTAGATCTAGATTCTACTATGAAAAAGTACAGCCGTTTCCAGAAAATATATTAGTCACACTTAGTTTAACATAAAATAATGTATTGTATAGGCCTAGATCTAAACAACGCACATTCGAACGCCCTATTCACAATATAAATATAATAAGGCTAGTCTTCGAGTCTGAAGATCAGTGAGGAATGCAGTATTTCCAGTGGCTGCGCAGTCCCAGCTGTGACCTACATATTTTGCCACACCCAGGGCAAGCATAACCATTGTCCGCAGGTGGTCGATTCAGATTTTTTTTTGGCCTCTGCGTTTGTCCTCGGCAGCAGATTTTATTTTGGTCTCAAATGTGTATCCCGCGGCCTTCGTGAGTAACCTCCAGCTGTCTCGTTCTGAGGCCGCATGTAACCAGGTGCTCTCTTCTATGTCAGCCAAGGAAAGTTGACGCCTAAGCTGGTCTTTGAAGCGTTTCCGTGGGGGGGCCTGTGTTACGTCGACCACCTTTTAGCTCACCAAAAAAAGACTGCCTATATATATAATGCGCTCCTTTTTTTTCTAGAAATAATTTATTTTAATAATTTTATTATTATTTATTTTACAGCTACCTCAATGGTATCGCACTCAATTTCCTACAATTACTCTCTCAGAATCACTTTTCCCCAGCTATACATATAGGCCTATAACATATGTTAAAGACAAGTAAATTAATATATGTACGTTGTAGGCCTATATTTATAGCCTAGGTCTTAATTTCCATGGGTGCAAAAAGAAATTTAGGCCTATTGACAATACTATTGTGTGTGTGCGTTTATTGAGTTATAACAAACATAGTCACACTTATTGAAGGAGAGAGAGAGAGAGATACATTGATTTTAAAAAATAAAGAATTTTTGGTAAAAAATTTTAAAAAGTTTATTTCACAATGAATTCAAAATTCAAGTAGGCCTAAAACATTTTTTTTTAACAACAAACGACATATCAAAAACAACTGTAACAAATAGCTCTAGGTCTATAGGCGTACGTATGTACACCAATAGTTGTCAAATATTTCGTAAGTCTACTGTTTAGGCCTAAAAATGGTGTGGGATAAATTATATATAGGCCTGCACTCATCCTTTATCTTCGGAATTGAAGAGCATTGCCATTATTATTATACCGAGTAGCGAAATCAAAACTTTATAAATGGTAGCCTACTTAATCGCAATCTAATAATGTGACATAAAGTCTCAGTTTTTATTAAAGGGCCTTATATATGGACCAATAGGCCTACACATTTTAAATATTTAGTAACTTTAAAAGTCCATTTGACTAGAATTGAAGCATTTTTATAATAAACTAGCTGATTAGCTACATTGATTTTTTAAAGCGTACATTTTTATTTTAATCTTCAATGGAGCGGCTTGTTTGTCTGTTTTTTTGAAGGCTCATTCCTTCCTCCTTGAAACATATTGATTTTATATTTTATCGACTTTGTTCAAAATTAGGACTATCACTGTAGTTTTTCTTTGCCATTATTAATCAGTGGCGTAGCTAGCTATGTGCGGGTGGTGCGGGCCGCACGGGGCATCAAGTCACAAGGGGCATCAAACAAAGGACAATTTAAACTTTCTCATTAAAAACTGCACAAACTCCACAGACTAGTCCATTTGAAATGTAAACGTTTATTTATTTAGCTACGTTGTTGATCTCTTTCTAAACTGAAATATGAACTAAAGACTAGCGCCTGAGTTGACTAGGTTTGTTGACATCTAGCCTGAGTTGACTAGGTTTGTTGACATCTAGCCTGAGTTGACTAGGTTTGTTGACATCTAGCCTGAGTTGACTAGGTTTGTTGACATCTAGCCTGAGTTGACTAGGTTTGTTGACATCTAGCCTGAGTTGACTAGGTTTGTTGACATCTAGCCTGAGTTGACTAGGTTTGTTGACATCTAGCCTGAGTTGACTAGGTTTGTTGACATCTAGCCTGAGTTGACTAGGTTTGTTGACATCTAGCCTGAGTTGACTAGGTTTGTTGACATCTAGCCTGAGTTGACTAGGTTTGTTGACATCTAGCCTGAGTTGACTAGGTTTGTTGACATCTAGCCTGAGTTGACTAGGTTTGTTGACATCTAGCCTGAGTTGACTAGGTTTGTTGACATCTAGCCTGAGTTGACTAGGTTTGTTGACATCTAGCCTGAGTTGACTAGGTTTGTTGACATCTAGCCTGAGTTGACTAGGTTTGTTGACATCTAGCCTGAGTTGACTAGGTTTGTTGACATCTAGCCTGAGTTGACTAGGTTTGTTGACATCTAGCCTGAGTTGACTAGGTTTGTTGACATCTAGCCTGAGTTGACTAGGTTTGTTGACATCTAGCCTGAGTTGACTAGGTTTGTTGACATCTAGCCTGAGTTGACTAGGTTTGTTGACATCTAGCCTGAGTTGACTAGGTTTGTTGACATCTAGCCTGAGTTGACTAGGTTTGTTGACATCTAGCCTGAGTTGACTAGGTTTGTTGACATCTAGCCTGAGTTGACTAGGTTTGTTGACATCTAGCCTGAGTTGACTAGGTTTGTTGACATCTAGCCTGAGTTGACTAGGTTTGTTGACATCTAGCCTGAGTTGACTAGGTTTGTTGACATCTAGCCTGAGTTGACTAGGTTTGTTGACATCTAGCCTGAGTTGACTAAATTTGTTGACATCTGGCCTGAGTTGACTAGGTTTGTTGACATCTCTAATGAACGCACTTTTAGACGTCCACGTGACTTTCTTCTAAGGAAAATACTAAACGGCAAAAAAAGTTTTCAGAAATCGTTTACCCCCACCCCCCCACCCCCCACCAAAAAAAAATGTTTAGCTTCCCCTGCAAACTCTTTTCTCAAGATCAAGTATTAGTTTACATCAGCATGAAAATGGATGAAACGATAGATGGAGGTTATCACAAAGAACTGAATAGGAAGAGACCAGCAGAACATTCAGACAGCTGGGAGGAAATGTGTCAAGGGCGGTATTCACAGCGATGGTCAAGATTTATTAAAACAAGAA